>JALAZF010000080.1:4985000-4990000 GCA_022829125.1 Lathyrus tuberosus
ACATAGAGTAACTCCCCGTCGGGCCTACGATGTTCCCCGTCGCTATAAACCACTATTTCAGGGCGAACGACGTTTATGGATTGCTTTCTACCACTATTTCAGGGCGCACAATCCGATTGCTTTCTACCAGTATTTCATGGCGCACAATCGTCTATAACCACCGCTTTCAGTCCTCAGGCAACGCCTCATATCTTCGAGGCACACGGTGTTATAGAAAATTCCCTCTGGAATCATTCCGTCACTCAGGACGTCACAACAATGCATATCATGATGCTTGGCATACAAATTACTCATGACATTCACATTGCACCCACATACACATCCATAATCATGCATAAATCAACAATTACCACGTATCGCATTTTCTTGCCATAAGGTCACAAATCATCATCACAACAATATCACGTGCATATTCATTTCACAACATGTCACCACATGCATTTTCATTACAAACCACAAACCACAACAATTATGCAATCACAATCACTTCCACAAGGAATTCACATATCAAATGCTACTCACAACACATCATTATCGCACATTGAAATCAAAACCCAAAACACACATTTATTCCTCCATAACACCACAAACCATCATCACCAATACTTATCATATATATTCACATCAACACAATTATTGTCATAAAGCCACAAACCATCAACAAAGTATTCCACAACAACCAATTATCATCAAAGAATCATCACACAAGTCATACAATCACTTACCAAAGCATAACCCACAATATTGAAAAATAACACCAAAGTCCATAATTCGTTTTCTCGGAAAAGTCGGCCAAAAATAATATTTTTCATCATCACTAAAAAGTACTCCTAAAGACCTTCGATTCGATATAAAGAACTCTTAAATCCGATAAACGACGAATAAGTTACGAATATTTCCAAATAACGCAAAACATAAACCGGACGCCCGACACTACGAAACGGTTCGTAAAAACTGTACCGATTGGGAAGGATTCAGACCTCAAAACTATTTTTCCTAGAAAAAACATCTCGTTAGCTTCCCAACGCTTCGAACGGGGGTTAAAACCGACTTACGGTTCAAGAGATATGAATTTCCGAAGTTTTTCCAAAACAGAATTTTTCACCTACAGCACGCGTCCGTACGACTGCGCACAAAACCAGAAATTCTGCTACATTCTGGTACAGCCGCGTAATCGCCCGAAACCCGACCGATTCAATTACTTTCTTCCGAATAAATACATGGTAATATCACATAAATACACACCAACATATTAGGATCAAGAAAAACCCGATTCCACGACTTTTATTTTTCACCAAAATCTCAAAATCTCAAAACTCAAAAATGTCAAAACTCACAATATCAACCGATTTCAACCAAACGAGTTTCTATAATCTCGTCCTAACCTCATACGACTAATCTACGCAATTTATTTCGAAATTCATCCGTGAAAACATCGATTTCTATCGATTTGATCCCAATTTATCAAAAGAGAAAACATTGTAAAACAACCAAAACATTCACAACAAACAACACATATACATACACAAACAAGATATAATTGAAACTTCTCACCCTTACCCGATTATTCGCGCTTGAAACGGAGATTTCCTCGATTTTCCTCTTTTTCCTCTTCTCTCTTTTTCCTTCTCTTCTCTTTCTCTTCTTCCCACTTTCTTTCTTTTCTTTTCCTTTCTCTCTCTTTTCTCTCTATTTCTCTTTTTATATAAAATATCTAACTTTTCTAAAATATCTAACCTCTCAAAATGACCATTTTACCCCTCAGCTCAAATATCTCCCAAACGCTCTCAAAATGCGATAAAACTTAAACAGCGATAAAATATATTTCGGGAAATAAAAGTTGAAAAGAAATTATAATTTATTGCAAATATTTTACCTATCAGAGAAATTAACTAATTAACTCAATTAGCAGGTAAAATACAATAAATTCACACATATCACAAAATTCACATAACTGAAATAAATAAATACAATTAAACAAATCGGGGCGTTACAACTCTCCCCCACTTAGACATTTTCGTCCTCGAAAATATACTGAGACGAACAACTCCGGACACGACTCTCGCATCCGACTAACAAACTAACAGGCCAACCAAAGGCACACCACGAATAACACCACAGACAAACACCTTGCTAACCACAAATACAATAACGACACAACAACGACAAGATGCAAAGCCCATACAATGCACTTGACGACCAACTCACAACCCAAAGAATACACAAAACACAACTCACAGGTTCACTCTTGAACCCAAAACACAACAGGATCGTTACCCTCACCTTAGGTAACACTCCCCTAATTCCCAATCATAGGAATTAGCTACACACACTCGAACCATCACCATGGAAACGAGGCAACAACACAAACAAGAACATAAAATTCCACGACACCACAAGGTCTCAACAACATCAACAAAACCAGAACACCAACATCCTTGTCACACAACCATACTACAACAATGCTACGATTCACCAATCGAACATATAACCAAAACACCCGACTACATATTAGTACCTGATTAATATTGAAACCTTCCACTTATCACTTCTATTATAGAACATCCCATGGTCTCATCATTCCTACCGTTTCCCACTGTTCAACCTTTGAACTCTATCAAGTCACACACGCATAAACGAAATGTGCCACATCAGGCTTCCGATGCGCACTCTGATTACTCGTAACCATCAAAACTATCAATTTCACGTCCAAAGTCTAGCTCTTTTTCATATTCACCAAAAATCATTGTTCGCCTTTAATATACCCAACCTCACACTTGACTATGTTTTCTCACACACCAGACACAAGTCTCTGATTTGCTCAAATAATTCTCATCCATCCGAACAGACATGCATAACAACTTTCGACTTAACTCATCCGGCACAACCTCGGCTTTTCCCAAAGAATAATCCAAGCCAAATTCATAACTCATCACAAATTCTAGCCATCCTCATTGTATCATACTCTATTCCTTCAAACCAACCAAGTACTCTAAACTCTTGTGGTTACCAAACACTTCGAGTCAAGAACCATAAAAATAATACCTCCAAATTTTCCAACACAATACAACCGCAACCAATTCCAAATCCTGAATAGTATAGATCCTTCTATGAATCCTCAAAGGTCGTAAAGTATAAGCCACAAATTTACTTTCTTGCACTAACACACTGCCTAAACTTATCAAAACACATCCTCATACCTCACAAACGGTTGAACAGGATCACACAGACTCAAAACTGCAGCCGTAGACAAATTCTACTTCAACTCACCCAAAACTAACTCACAACGAACATCCAAAACAAACGACTAATCCTTTGCAAGCCAACTGAAATAACAGAAGTACAAACTTAGTAAAGTCTTCCATACCCTACCGTAACAACCAACTGAGCCCAAAAGTTTCTACTCTCCTTAACCAACTTCGGAGCCTCTCATGAAGAACTACATCTACTTCCGATGGATCCGTAAAAATACCATCACCAGAAATAACATATCCAAGAAAACTAACCTTTTCAACCAAAATTCTCACTTGAATAACTTAGCATAAAACTTCATCTCTTTTTTACACTTGTAATTCAAATCCCAAACACTCTACCTGTTCTTCCTTTGAGTTTACAACAGATCCGAATATCCTCCATCAAAGCCATTACGAACTTATCCAATTAAATATGGAAGATACGATTCCTCTACTCCACAAACATTACAGACGCATTACTATCACCGAACAACATCACCGTACTTCGTAATGTCCAACCAAATTCCAAAAGATATAAATTCTTAAAGCTTTTGCAAAACCTTGCACTGGGTAACTGGCTCCTCACACACAAGCTTAACCGAGTAATTAACAGCCTATTCCGATGATAACAACATAACCAGTCACATCAAATCGATCAAAGTCTTAACTCACACAATTCACCACTCTTATCAAACATTCCAAACAATTGCAAGTTCACTCAAACTCAGTCAAACCATTCCAATTATCTATTCCCGAAAGTGAACACTTATTCTCAATCGTCACCTTATCCGCTGTTAGTAATCCATACACAATTTCTCCTCTTAACAATCCAAACTCTATAAATCCCAACATGTAGCAACAATCAACCAAAAAGAACTCTTAAATAATACATCCACACTTAAGGTTTTCTCAAAATTTCCATTAATGCTCTAAAATTCCAAAAACTCCAAACCTCTTCGGAACTCTAAGTTTGGCTTTCCATAGTCTCAATACCATTATACACATCATGCTTGTTATTTCGGTCAATCATCCTTCCTTTTTGTTGCTAACAACACTGAAGCTCTCCAAGACGACACACTTGGCCTCACAATTCTCCTTTCCAGTAAATCTTCCAACTGCTCTATCAGTCCGGGTACCTCTAACGCTAACATCCAATATTCCATCTGGGAATACGTCTTAAAATCACGCACAACCGGTAGCTCATCACTGTGTCCTCCCTGCCAATTTCTAGAAAACTATCATCACAAACATAACAACATCTTAGTTTCACTTCCTAAAAGTTCTCCTGCTTACTTAGCAGATCCAAACCTGAAATCCTTACCTTTGTCCAATTTGAGTTCACACTTTTCTCTCTGAGAACAACCATTAACGATGCCCAATCATTCTCTCTCAAAACTTCCCAACTGGACCAACATACCAAAACCTCTAATCCATTTCATCTTCCGATATTAGCATCTTCATCGACTCATCAAAACAATCTGTAATCGTTTCCTTAAATTCCAAACACTCATTTCACACGCTATCAAAGCCGGAAAGACACGTCTATTCCATCCAACATAATTTCCGTCTGCTATCAACAAGAGATTAAGGGTGATCAGTTCCTCAATTTGTCAATAGAAGCCGACAATCATGATGTGGCATAAACCGTCTTTACCAAACTATAATAGCATTTCTTGCATCCTGTGCACAAAACTACCTAAAGCACAAATCCTTAGTTGACATAAACCTTACCACCGCATCCCTTCTAGAACCGGGAACCACACTATC
>JALAZF010000080.1:8150000-8650000 GCA_022829125.1 Lathyrus tuberosus
CTCAAATGTTATGTGATTTGCATCTGATATGAGGTGTTATTTATAGTGGAAAGGATCTGAGGAAAATGAGAAGGATTTGGAAAAGTTGAATCATGATCCATTGGATAATTCAACTTTTGCATAAAGTGGATTCAAGTATAAGTAGCCTTTCACTTTCTACTGTGGCTGCAAGTTGACCTTACTTGGATCATCTTCAGGTTATACAAATTATTGGTAATGTTCAGATCAAGTTCCCTAACTTAAGGAACAAGCAAAAGTCAAAATCACCTTTTCATTCTTTGTCCAAAATGCAATGCACTATGGCATATTGGGTGATGTTTTTCTTCAATGAATGAGGATCTATTCTGCAGATCTTGATATCCTTGGGAAGATTTCAGGACAAGGAACAAGTTTCTAGTTGATGAGAAGCTCAAAAAATGCTTGGAACTTGGCCAAAAGTGATCATGAACTCGTGTGAAAATGTGACTATGAACTTCTTGTACAAATCTACCTAAGTCAAAATACCTTACGATGGCCACGTTGCAAATTCATAACTTCATGCTCAAGCAAGATAAATGTTCTTGGTACCATAAGAAAGATTAGATCAAATACTACAACTCTGATGTTGATCACTTGGAAAGAAACCATTTGATTGGACTTTTCACTGATTTATACTTAGAAAAATTTCTAAGTATTGGACATTTTAACACATTGAAAAACCAAATATTTGAACAATAATAACTTTCAATTGGTTTGATTCCATTATTTGACCAATTTGAAGTATGTAATACCATCTTTAAAATGAGTCCTTGATGCGTCCGCAAGTGCACGAAAATATCGAAGTAATATAAAAGATTGTCGAACCCACAGAGACCAATGTCAACCTACTGTAATCTATCGTCGCTTTGTAAAGCTAAGGCTAATGATATTAGATAAAAGGGAAACTAAGACTAAAACTAAAATTGAACTTAGAAAATATAACAGAAAAGAGAGGCCGGAATATGGATTCCGCGTTCCTGGAGGACTTTGTAGACTTCGTTTACCGATTACAACTATAACTTAGTTCCGTAGAATATACCAACTTAAAGGCTCCACCTCACGCTCTCGCGGTATTAACTAAAGCCATATTTCCTAATCCCAAGATTTTGCTCTCGCTCGCCCGGTAACTAGGAAATATATTTTGAAAGCCAATAATATCCTAAACGTATCTAAAGCGCTCTTGCTGTATTTAGATACGCTGCCTAATTCCCACTATCTGGTTCACTCCCCACGCTCTCACGGTCTCGGGATAAACCTTAATTTTTCTTTTCACTTTCGTGACAAAACAATGTTAAATAACCTCTCACCTTCGTGACGAAGCTACTTAAATTAGACTTGGAAACTAAAGCCAAAACAGAATACGATCATAATTTCGTGCCTATTGTTTTCTACCGAGTCCCGTCGGTAACGACGGTTCTCATGCGCCGGACTCGGGACAATTTAGCAAGACATGGAATTAAACATAAACAAATTAAACATCATAATTGCATTTGAAACCATCATGATAATTAATTTAGGAAAGCGATAAACAATAATAATAAGCAATGCGATAAAGAACCTGTAAAGACTTGAAGTAAAATACGGGAAATAAAGAAACTTGAATTAACTTTAACTTTAATAATGACGGCAAGATTGTTGATCCAAGCAAGTTACATAGAACATAGGCCTAAATACTAATGGTGGAGTAGTTCCTCGATGTGAGAAACTACCCCTTTTACAATTGTAATTTCTGCCTAAAACTATGAAACAACTTCGGTAGCCCTTCTACGCACCAAACTTGGATCCCCCCTAAAAAATAAATCTCAGATCCTATTTATCGTCTTCAAAACTGGTGGAAAAATGTCCTCCCCAGAATGTAGGAGTTCGTGGAGAAAATATAGGAAGGATTCGAGAAAAGAAAGGAGAAGTGGAGAAAATATAGGAAGGAGTGGAGAAAAGAAAGGAGAAGTGGAGAAAATATAGGAAGGAGTGGAGAAAAGAAACAGAGAAGGAATTGTAGTGCATTGAGGTGTCACTTGCCACCTCCCCAAATGTTGGTGGCTTGCGCCACCCTTTCCTCCTTTCTAGTGTGGCAGACGCCACATTCCCTTAACCTTCTTAGTGGCGGGCGCCACATGTGCTTGGTGTGGTGGGCACCACACCTTAAGTGTGTGGTGGGCCCACCCCTTTATATATTTTTTTCTTTTCTTTCTTCTCATTTTCTTTCCTTCTCATTTTCTTTCTTCATTTCTTCAATTCCTCTCTTTTTCTCTTTCTTTTCATTCTTTTATAATTAAATCCCAAGCTACCTGAAAATATAAAATCGAGACGTAAATCAAAGTGTAGATCAAATAAAATAGAAGAAATCGCAACTAAAATTCATGTAAGTCAAGTCAAAAATACGATACATTTTCGAGTTATCAAACTCCCCCACACTTAAACCTTTGCTTGTCCTCAAGCAAACCATGACTCGCGAGGGAAATAGTGTATACGGATACTCATCCTAGGCTACCAACTCTACTTCGGTTAAGTTGGTGTCGATAGGTACTTGCTCACACACTAAGGATATCGTAACAATACAATTTTGCTTTTGCGGTCATCAGCCTCCCTCCTATACAGACAAATCTGAATCATGTCATTATACCTAAGCCTAACTCACTCATCCTTCTTTTATCCCTTTTCATTCTTGCGCAATCACATTAAGCCAGTTATCCTTTCACACTCATGGTAGGATAGCCTGTTAGTGACTACGATCTCATTATCATCATTTTTTTTCTTTTTGCACATTGGCTTAAATATCAATAGAATACAGAAGTTTGCACCGTTGGGCTAAATGATCGGGTGAGGATCACCAAACTTAGAAGGAGCATTCATCATTTTTTTTCTTAATTTACCTTTTAAGCCTGAGATCATACACTTATTTGCATCGGCTTCCTACTTAGTGCGTGCTTAGGATGGTGCTGACTACTAAATAAACTACTTAGGGACTACTAAAGGGGTGAGAACTTAAGGCTATGGCATAACAAGTACTCAAATCGATTTCCATAATTTAGAGGCTCACGGTGTTAAAACGAGACCGATCTTGCGGAATTTTCCCAAGTCTCACAATATAACCTCAATTTCATCTGTAACCTAAGATTTTCAAAAGAAACACTATTTTTAACTAAAAAATTTTCAAAATATTCGGTATGGCTAAAGAGAATGGGGAAATCGATAAACAACATAAAATCAGCATAAAGACTCGACAACACATGCACAGACGGGCGAAACATTAAAACAGAAAAATTTTAAAATCATGCTAGAAAATAATAAATCTAACTAGAAAGCGGTAAAATGAAAGCGGTAAAATGAAAGCGGTAAATGTTCCCCCCCCGCACTTAAACCAAACGTTGTCCTCAATGTTTTGATAAAAGGTGGTAAAGGAAGGATATAACCTGTATGAATGCCACGACCAAATTCGCTCTGATTCTTCCCATTTTGTCCCTGTCTTCGCTGGCCATTTCTACTCTAGCGTCTTGTACTACGAGTTATCTGAATTTGCTGAAACTTCACTTTATTGAAGCCGCTCATCATACTATTTGTTTCCGAAGGAAGTACCTACAAAAAAAATGTTAGAAAAAATACGGTGCGGTGTATGCAGGTGGAACCTGACCATGCAAAGAACAAGGAGGATGTAAGTTACGAAAGGGAGAGACATGCTTTCTCCTATCATACTCATCATTGGTGTCACCACCAGCAGCGACATTCGCAGGAATGTCCGTGGGCACCATTTCATTTCTAGGATTGTCATCTAGAGATTTTTCGCCTAAATGCAGCTGAGACGTGACAAACGATACAATTCTTTATTTTCTGCAAACACAAACAATAAAAGTAAAACATTAAATTAAAAGTTCCTGGGTTGCCACCCACGCAGGGCTTTGTTTAACGCTGATAGCTCGACAGTTTGGAGTGTTAATCTTCGGTTTCCATGGCCATTTATCAAGCCATCTCACATATCCCTCACCTTTTCTTTTCTTCCTTCTGTGGGGTGGTTCATTCTTTCAAACTTGTGGTGGTGGTTCTGGATCTATTCTAAGTATTAGCCTTTCAAGTTTGAGCTTAGTTATTTCATCCACCACCTCAAAGTCTAACCTTACCCTCTTAACAGTAATGATTTCCCTAATTTCATGGTCCTCATATTTTCTCTTTTTATACAGGACCTTAGACAAAGGTGTGTTAGTGTGGATATTTTCCAATATCTCCACATACATTTTGGATTGGGAGTCTACCCTCGCCTCTACAAACCTTTACGGGAAAAGAATTGTTGGGGTATAGGGATTAGGAACAATAATATGTACTTCCTTCTCTACCACTTCGACGACCTCCTTTTCGGGTGGTGTCATCGGATTTTTCTCAATCTCTACTT
This sequence comes from Lathyrus tuberosus, assembly GCA_022829125.1. Taxonomy (NCBI): domain Eukaryota; kingdom Viridiplantae; phylum Streptophyta; class Magnoliopsida; order Fabales; family Fabaceae; genus Lathyrus; species Lathyrus tuberosus. Next base: position 8,154,403 of record JALAZF010000080.1, read on the forward strand.
TTTCCTTACCAGAATTCTTCTCGACCTGATTATCACTCTCCTCAACCTCATTATCACTATCCTTAGGATTTTCGATTTGTCTTTCACTATTGGTCACTACAACATTCATATGCTCCTCAAGGGAGGGTCTTATAGGTGTTTGTGCAAGAAGGGAGATTTGAGTCTTCAATTCCTTGGTGTGAGTCGCGAGGGACTCGACCACAATGTTAATCCGCCTAAAGGTTTCATAAGTTTGGAGATGTTGTTTTCCAAACTCTTCATTCTGGATAGTTTGTGCCTCCACAAAGCGCTCCATCATAGATTCTAGCCTAGAATTAGTTGTCGTTTTAATGAAATCCTCCATTAATGTTTCGAGGTTGGAATTATCGGATTCTTGCGGTTCCTCAAAATATTGATAGCGATGATTTGGGTGAGAATAAGTTAGTGTCGTGTTGAAATCCTCCATTATAATTTCTTGCGGCTCCTCAAGATTTTGGGAGTGGTACGGTTCCTCCAAATACTGGGAGTGGTAATCGTAGAGGTAATTTGGATGTTGTTCCTCGAGATATTGTGAGTGGTTATCATAGAGAAAATTTGGGTGATACATAGTTTTTTTTATGAGAGTGCCTTAGTCTATACGGTGCGACAACGGAATAACAATATTGACTATTGGTTGATGCGTCCGCAAGTGCACGGAAATATCGAAGTAATATAAAAGATTGTCGAACCCACAGAGACCAATGTCAACCTACCGTTATCCATCGTTGCTTTGTAAAGCTAAGGCTAATGATATTCGATAAAAATGAAACTAGAACTAAAACTAAAATGAACTTAGAAAATATGATAATAAAGAGAGGCCGGAATATGGATTCCGCGTTCTTAAAGGACTTTGTAGAATTCGGGTACTAATTACAACTATAATTTAGTTCCGTAGAATATACCGACTTAAAAACTCCGCCTCACGCTCTCGCGGTATTAACTAAAATCATGTTCCCTAATCCCAAGATTTTTCTCTCGCTCGCCCGGTAACTAGGAAATATATTTTGAAAGCCAATAATATCCTAAACGTATCTAAAGCGCTCTCGCTGTATTTAGATATGTTGCCTAATTTCCACTATACGGTTCGACCCCCACGCTCTCGCAGTGCCGGCTCTAACCTTAATTAATTTCTCACTCTCATGACAAAATCGTGTTAAATACCCCCTCACTCTCGTGACAAAGCTATTTAAATTAGACTTGGAAATTAAAACCAAAACAGAATTTTAATCATACGTTCGCACCTATTATTTTCTCTACCTCTTTGACGACCTCCCTTTCAGGTGGTCCCAGTAAATTTTTCTCAATCTCTACTTCTTCCTCACCAGAACTCTCCTCAACCTCAATATCACTCTCCTCAACCTCATTATCACTCTCCTCGGGATTCTCGATTTATTTTTCATTAATGGTTGTTACAACATCCACATGCTCCTCAGGGGAGGGTCCTATAGGTGTCTGTGCAAGCAGCGAGATTTGAGTCTCCAATGCCTCAGTGTGAGTCGCGAGGGACTCAACTATTGTGTTTATCTGCCTAAGGGTTTCATAAGTATCGAGATGTTGTTTTCTAAGCTCTTTATTCTGGAGAGTTTGTGTCTCCACAAAGTGCTCCATCATAGACTCTACCCTAGAATTAGTTGTTGTTTCAATGAAGTCCTCCATTAATGCTTCGAGGTTGGAATTAACAGATTCTTGTGGTTCCTCGAAATATTGGGAATGGTGATCGTAGAGGAAATTTTGGTGCGGTTCCTCGAGATATTAGGAGTGAGTCAGTGTCGCATTGAAATCCTGCATTAATATTTCTAGGTTGGAATTATGAGATTCTTGTGGTTCCTCGAAATTTTGGGAATGATAATCATAGGAAAAATTTGGTTGCGGTTCCTCAAAATATTGGGAGTATTGCGGTTGGTAATTGTAGAGAAAATTTGGGTGCGGCTCCTCAAGATATTGTGAGTGGTTATCATAGAGAAAATTTGGGTGATACATAGTTTTTAATTTTTTTAATTTTTTTTAAATTTTTTTTATAGGAGTGCCTTAGTCTATACGGTGCAACAACGGAATAACAATATTGACTGTTGGTCCCCGGCAACGGTGCCAAAAACTTGATGCGTCCGCAAGTGCACGGAAATATCGAAGTAATATAAAAGATTGTCGAACCCACAGAGACCAATGTCAACCTACCGTTATCTATCGTTGCTTTGTAAAGCTAAGGCTAATGATATTCGATAAAAGGGAAACTAGAACTAAAACTAAAAATGAACTTAGAAAATATGATAATAAAGAGAGGCCGGAATATGGATTCCGCATTCCTAAAGGACTTTGTAGAATTCGGGTACTAATTACAACTATAATTTAGTTCCGTAGAATATACCGACTTAAAAACTCCGCCTCACGCTCTCGCGGTATTAACTAAAGTCATGTTCCCTAATCCCAAGATTTTGCTCTCGCTCGCCCGATAACTAGGAAATATATTTTGAAAGCCAATAATATCCTAAACGTATCTAAAGCGCTCTCGATGTATTTAGATATGTTGCCTAATTTCCACTATCCGGTTCGACCCCCACGCTCTCGCAGTGCCGGCTCTAACCTTAATTAATTTCTCACTCTCGTGACAAAATCGTGTTAAATACCCTCTCACTCTCGTGACAAAGCTATTTAAATTAGACTTGGAAATTAAAACCAAAACAGAATTTTAATCATACGTTCGCACCTATTATTTTCTACCGAGTCCCGTCGGTAACGACGGTCCTCATACGCCGGACTCTAAACTATTTAGCCAAACATGGAATTAAATGAAAACAACATAAACATGGTAAATATAATCAATGACAACATGCTTAAACAATTATGAAATGCAATAACAATAATAATAATAATAATAAAGCGATAAAATAAAGAACTTGTAAATACGATAAAATAAATGGAGACTTGAATTAAACGAAACTGGAAATAACTTCAATAAAATGATGGCAAGATTGTTGATCCAAGCAAGTTACATAGAACATAGGCCTAAAAACTAACGAGGGAGTAATTCCTCGATTTGAGAAAATACTCCTTTTACAATTGTAATTTTCTGCCTAAAACTACGAACAGCGCTTTCGCGCACAAAACTTGGATCCCCCTGAAACTAAATGATAGGTCCTATATATAGTGATAACAGGTTGGAAGTTACTTCAGAATTCATGTGAAAAGTAGTGGAGATAATGGGGCGTTGGAGAAGTAGTGGAGATAATGGGAAGTTGGAGAAGTTGTGGCCGAAAATATCTGAAGCACTTCCTTGACTGGCTGAACGTGGTTTTGGTCTAGTTGATACCCGTTGAGAAGTCCACGTAGTTTAAAATTGGATTCTGAGAATTTCCCTTGTGCCGGTCACCATGGACCTGTGACGAGCGTCATAGCTTTTAGCTTGTGACGGTCGCCATGCCTATGTTACGGTCTTAACGCTTCCTTAATGCAGAGTCCTTATTTCTGCTGTAAAAACACCTGCTTTTCTTCTATTTTCTTCAGTTTTTTTCTTCTTTCTTCTTGCTGGTTGACTTAAAGAGAATTTCTGAAAATGAACTTAATACTCGCAAATACAATGTTAACAAACAAAAATAACGAAGTAAATCAATGTAATTCGGGGCAAAATATACTATGCATTTTCGAGTTATCAAACTCCTACACACTTAAACCTTTGCTTGTCCTCAAGAAAACCATGACTCGCGAGAAAAATAGTGTATACGGATACTCATCCTAGGCTACCAACTCTACTTCGGTTAAGTTTGTGTCGATAGATACTTGTTCACACACTAAGGATATCGTAACAACACAATTCCGCTTTTGCGGTCATCAACCTCCATCCTATACAAACCAATCTGAATTATGTCATTATACCTAAGCCTAACTCACTCATCCTTCTTTTATCCCTTTTCATTCTGGCGCAATCACATTAAGCCCGTTATCCTTTCACATTCATGGTAGGATAGGTAGTTAATAGCTATGATCTCATTATCATCTTTCATTTTTTTATTTTTGTACATTGGCTTAAAAATCAATAAAATAAAGAAGTTTACATCGTTGGGCTAAATGATCGGGTGAGGATCACCTAACTTAGAAGGAGCATTTATTTTTTTCTTTTCTTAATTTACCTTTTAAGCCTGAGATCATACACTTATTCGCATCGGCTTCCTACTTAGTGCATGCTTAGGATGGTGCTGACTACTAAATAAACTACTTAGAGACTACTAAAGGGGTGAGAACTTAAGGCTATGGCATAACAAGTACTCAAATCGATTTCCATAATTGAGAGGCTCACGGTGTTAAGACGATACCGATCTTGCAGAATTTTCCCAAGTCTCACAATCTAACCTCAATTTCGTCTGTAACCTAAGATTTTCAAAAGAAACACTATTTTTAACTCAAAAATTTTCAAAATATTTGGTATGGCTCAAGAAAATGCGGAAATCGATAAAATCAGCATAAAGACTTGACAGCACATGCAAAGGCGCAACGAAACATTAAAACAGAAATTTTTTTAAAATCATGCAAGAAAACAGTAAATTTAACTAGAAAGCGGTAAAATGAAAGCGGTAAATGTTCCTCCCCCACACTTAAACCAAAAATTGTCCTCAATGTTTTGATAAAAGGTGGTAGAGGAAAGATAAAACCTGTATGAATGCCATTGCATGCTACCACGGCCAAATTCGCGCTGATTCTTCCCTTTTTGTCCCTGTCTTCGCTGGCCACTTCTACTCCGGCGTCTTGTACTATGAGTTATCTGAATTTGCTGAAACTTCACTTTATTGAAGCCGCTCATCATAGTATCTGTTTGCGAAGGAAGTACCTGCAAAAATTGTTAGAAAAAATACGGTGCGGTGTGTGCAGATGGAACCTGACCATGCAAAGAACAAGGAGGATGTAAGTTACGAATGAGAGAGACATGCTTTCTCCCATCATACTCATCATTGGTGTCACCACCAGCAGTGACATTCATAGGAATGTGCGTGGGCACCAACTCATCTTAAGGGATTGTCACCTAGAGATTTTTCGCCTAAATATGGCTGAGAATGACAAGCGATACAATTCTTTATTTTCTGCAAGCACAAACAATAAAAGTAAAACATTAAATTAAAAGCTCGCGGGTTACCACCCACACAGGGCTTTGTTTAACGTCGATAGCTCGACGGTTAGGATTGTTAATCTGAGGTTTCCATGGCCATTTATCAAGCCATCTCACATATCCCTCACCTTTTCTTTTCTTCCTTCTGTGGGGTGGTTCATTCTTTTTAACTTGTGGTGGTGGTTCTGGATCTATTCTAAGTATTAGCTTTTCAAGTTTCGGCTTAGTTATTTCATCCACCACCTCAAAGTTTAACCTTACCCTCTTAGAATTAATTATTTCCCTAGTTTCATGGTCCTCTAAGTTTCTCTTTTTATATAGGACCTCAGACAAAGGTGTTTTAGTGTGGATATTTTCCAATATCTCCACATACGTTTTGGATTGGGAGTCTACCTTAGTCTCTACAAACCTTTGCAGGAAAGGAATCGATGGGATATAGGGATGAGGGACATCCTTAGGTGCTACTTTCTCTACCTCTTTGACGACCTCCCTTTCAGGTGGTCCCAGTAAATTTTTCTCAATCTCTACTTCTTCCTCACCAGAACTCTCCTCAACCTCAATATCACTCTCCTCAACCGCATTATCACTCTCCTCGGGATTCTCGATTTATTTTTCATTAATGGTTGTTACAACATCCACATGCTCCTCAGGGGAGGGTCCTATAGGTGTCTGTGCAAGCAGAGAGATTTGAGTCTCCAATGCCTCAGTGTGAGTCGCGAGGGACTCGACTATTGTGTTTATCTGCCTAAGGGTTTCATAAGTATCGAGATGTTATTTTCTAAGCTCTTCATTCTGGAGAGTTTGTGTCTCCACAAAGTGCTCCATCATAGACTCTACCCTAGAATTAGTTGTTGTTTCAATGAAGTCCTCCATTAATGCTTCGAGGTTGGAATTAACAGATTCTTGTGGTTCCTCGAAATATTGGGAATGGTGATCGTAGAGGAAATTTTGGTGCGGTTCCTCGAGATATTAGGAGTGAGTCAGTGTCGCATTGAAATCCTGCATTAATATTTCTAGGTTGGAATTATGAGATTCTTGTGGTTCCTCGAAATTTTGGGAATGATAATCATAGGAAAAATTTGGTTGCGGTTCCTCAAAATATTGGGAGTATTGCGGTTGGTAATTGTAGAGAAAATTTGGGTGCGGCTCCTCAAGATATTGTGAGTGGTTATCATAGAGAAAATTTGGGTGATACATAGTTTTTAATTTTTTTAATTTTTTTTAAATTTTTTTTATAGGAGTGCCTTAGTCTATACGGTGCAACAACGGAATAACAATATTGACTGTTGGTCCCCGGCAACGGTGCCAAAAACTTGATGCGTCCGCAAGTGCACGGAAATATCGAAGTAATATAAAAGATTGTCGAACCCACAGAGACCAATGTCAACCTACCGTTATCTATCGTTGCTTTGTAAAGCTAAGGCTAATGATATTCGATAAAAGGGAAACTAGAACTAAAACTAAAAATGAACTTAGAAAATATGATAATAAAGAGAGGCCGGAATATGGATTCCGCATTCCTAAAGGACTTTGTAGAATTCGGGTACTAATTACAACTATAATTTAGTTCCGTAGAATATACCGACTTAAAAACTCCGCCTCACGCTCTCGTGGTATTAACTAAAGTCATGTTCCCTAATCCCAAGATTTTGCTCTCGCTCGCCCGATAACTAGGAAATATATTTTGAAAGCCAATAATATCCTAAACGTATCTAAAGCGCTCTCGATGTATTTAGATATGTTGCCTAATTTCCACTATCCGGTTCGACCCCCACGCTCTCGCAGTGCCGGCTCTAACCTTAATTAATTTCTCACTCTCGTGACAAAATCGTGTTAAATACCCTCTCACTCTCGTGACAAAGCTAATTAAATTAGACTTGGAAATTAAAACCAAAACAGAATTTTAATCATACGTTCGCACCTATTATTTTCTACCGAGTCCCGTCGGTAACGACGGTCCTCATACGCCGGACTCTAAACTATTTAGTCAAACATGGAATTAAATGAAAACAACATAAACATGGTAAATATAATCAATGACAACATGCTTAAACAATTATGAAATGCAATAATAATAATAATAATAATAAAGCGATAAAATAAAGAACCTGTAAATACGATAAAATAAATGGAGACTTGAATTAAACGAAACTGGAAATAACTTCAATAAAATGATGGCAAGATTGTTGATCCAAGCAAGTTACATAGAACATAGGCCTAAAAACTAATGAGGGAGTAATTCCTCGATGTGAGAAAATACTCCTTTTACAATTGTAATTTTCTGCCTAAAACTACGAACAGCGCTTTCGCGCACAAAACTTGGATCCCCCTGAAACTAAATGATAGGTCATATATATAGTGATAACAGGTTGGAAGTTACTTCAGAATTCATGTGAAAAGTAGTGGAGATAATGGGGCGTTGGAGAAGTAGTGGAGATAATGGGAAGTTGGAGAAGTTGTGGCCGAAAATATCTGAAGCACTTCCTTGACTGGCTGAACGTGGTTTTGGTCTAGTTGATACCCGTTGAGAAGTCCACGTAGTTTAAAATTGGATTCTAAGAATTTCCCTTGTGCCGGTCACCATGGACCTGTGACGAGCGTCATAGCTTTTAGATTGTGACGGTCGCCATGCCTATGTTACGGTCGTAACGCTTCCTTAATGTAGAATCCTTATTTCTGCTGTAAAAACACCTGCTTTTCTTCTATTTTCTTCTGTTTTCTTCTTCTTTCTTCTTGCTGGTTGACTTAAAGAGAATTCCTGAAAATGAACTTAATACTCGCAAATACAATGTTAACAAACGAAAATAACGAAGTAAATCAATGTAATTCGGGGCAAAATATACTATGCATTTTCGAGTTATCATTGGTCCCCGGCAACGGCGCCAAAAACTTGATGCGTCCGCAAGTGCACCGAAATATCGAAGTAATATAAAAGATTGTCGAACCCACAGAGACCAATGTCAACCTACTGTAATCTGTCGTCGCTTTGTAAAGCTAAGGCTAATGATATTTGATAAAAGGGAAACTAAGACTAAAACTAAAAATGAATTTAGAAAATATAACAGAAAAGAGAGGCCGGAATATGGATTCCGCGTTCCTGGAGGACTTTGTAGACTTCGGGTACCGATTACGACTATAACTTAGTTCCTTAGAATATACCAACTTAAAGACTCCGCCTCACGCTCTCGCGGTATTAACTCAAGCCATATTTCCTAATCCCAAGATTTTGCTCTCGCTCGCCCGGTAACTAGGAAATATATTTTGAAAGCCAATAATATCCTAAACGTATCTAAAGCGTTCTCGCTGTATTTAGATACGCTACCTAATTCCCACTATCCAGTTCACTCCCCACGCTCTCGCGGTCTCGGCATAAACCTTAATTTGCCTTTCACTCACGTGACAAAACAATGTTAAATAACCTATCACCCTCGTGACGAAGCTACTTAAATTAGACTTGGAAACTAAAGCCAAAACAGAATACGATCATAATTTAGTGCCTATTGTTTTCTACCGAGTCCCGTCGGTAACGACGGTTCTCATACGCCAGACTCGGGACAATTTAGCAGGACATGGAATTAAACATAAACAAATTAAACATTATAATTGCATTTGAAACCATCATGATAATTAATTTAGGAAAGCGATAAACAATAATAATAAGCAATGAGATAAAGAACCTGTAAAGACTTAAAGTAAAATGCGGGAAATAAAGAAACTTGAATTAACTTTAACTTCAATAATGACGGCAAGGTTGTTGATCCAAGCAAGTTACATAGAACATAGGCCTAAATACTAATGGTGGAGTAGTTCCTCGATGTGAGAAACTACCCCTTTTACAATTGTAATTTATGCCTAAAACTATGAAACAACTTCGGTAGCCCTTCTACGCACAAAACTTGGACCCCCCCTAAAAAATAAATCTCAGATCCTATTTATCGTCTTCAAAACTAGTGGAAAAATATTCTCCCCAGAATGTAGGAGTTCGTGGAGAAAATATAGGAAGGAGTGGAGAAAAGAAAGGAGAAGTGGAGAAAATATAGGAAGGAGTGGAGAAAAGAAACGGAGAAGGAATAGTAGTGCATTGAGGTGTCACTTGCCACCTCCCCAAATGTTGGTGGCTTGCGCCACCCTTTCCTCCTTTCTAGTGTGGCATACGCCACACTCCCTTAACCTTCTTAGTGGCGGGCGCCACATGTGCTTGGTGTGGTGGGCGCCACACCTTAAGTGTGTGGTGGGCCCACCCCTTTATATATATTTTTTCTTTTCTTTCTTCTCATTTTCTTTCCTTCTCATTTTCTTTCTTCATTTCTTCAATTCCTCTCCTTTTCTCTTTCTTTTAATTCTTTTATAATTAAATCCCAAGCTACCTGAAAATATAAAATCGAGACGTAAATCAAAGTGTAGATCAAATAAAATAGAAGAAATCGCAACTAAAATTCATGTAAGTCAAGTCAAAAATACGATACATTTTCGAGTTATCAGTCCTCAAGTGTTTCCATTGGATGCTTGAGGAAAAAGTCATGGACTTGGAAAGTAAAGCATTTAATCATAAAGTTTTGTAACTTAGAAAAATTTCAAAACCCTGATTTCACCAACTTTGAATTTCTTCTTGATTATCTTGATTAATCACGATCAAATGCAATTATCCATCATATTTTCATGATCTTTGACTTGTGGAGTCCATGTTTGACCAAAATTCCAAAAGTCAAACTTTGACTTTGATGAACAGTTGACTTTTTACAGATGAACATGAATTATTCATTTATCAATGGATCAAGGTCCTTGAATCAATCCAAACATATGGATAAGCTAATATGATGTACTTGGAGTCTTTGAATCATGTCTTGAGGTGTAGGATCATGCCTTGCTCAGAAAGTCAACCCATGACTGAATTAGGTCAAAAACCCTACTTTGGTGTATCTGATGACTTGGGGCATGGTGAAATGATATTGATGGAATCTTGCCCTTGATTATGGATGTAAGGAGACCTTTGATCATATTGGAGAGTTGGGGGTCACACAAACCCTTAATTGGTCAACCTCTAAGCTTGTTGGTGCCAAAACCCTAGTTTGCCGTCACAGTGAACCAAAGCACAAACTTGTGTATCAATGGATTAATAATGCATAAAATACACACATGAGATGATTGATGTCATGTTAAAATGATGCAAATGAGGTGGAATCTTAGGGTTAAAAATTAGGGTGTGACACTTGGATCTCACACGGATCCATAAGTACAATTGAGGGGTGGCTTGCCTTGCATATCTGTAAATGCTTTTTTATTTCATTTCAGACTTGGTCCTCCAGCACTTCCGGCACATCACTGGCTGGTCGTGTTAGGATAAGTACACTAAGGAGATGCCTCGTGCCTGTGCTTTTATCCTGCTGAGAGGGAACCAGGCGGTCGAGCCTTTCAGAGTTTATCTTGACTGCTTGGTTGTTGAGGACATCCATTTTCAACTGCTACATGGATCATCAGACACAGCTATTTGATGACATATCACTATACTCCAGATGATTGGCCTGCTCGTCGATGGTCACTGCTCCTCATCTACCTGAGCACGTCATGCGACATTTCAGGTACACCCAGACCATCCCCTGACACCCTAGTGTCTCTGCACCTCTGCCCTTGACTCGTATACAGATAGAGGAGATGTTTGATGATTATCAGAGTCATCTGGTACCAGATGAGGCTTGGGCTACCATAATTCTAGAATGACTAGAGCTACGCCGACGGATACATCAGGTGGTTCTTCATTGTCTCACATCCGTACATGGTGACGAATGCTTCAGGAGATCCGCCAAGACCAACTCATCAGGAAATTCTTGAGGAGTAGTAGGCTCAGCTGGAGCATACTAAAGATGTCTTACCTTGTTGTCGTCGCATAGGGGAGATGGCGCGGGCAGGTATTGACGACGTTATCTTCCTTAAAGGATCTGCTGTCAGGCGAGTACTGGATAGCATTATTGCGGAGGCACATGGGGCACTTTTGTACCGTAGACATCACACGAGAATAGGGGGGATCGATGGCCGAGGAGGCAGACCAGGCACAGGAGGCAGAGGAGAGGTTGTCATGAACCCAATAGTTGTCTGTATTTATTTTGTTTCAGTACTATAGTTTATACGTTTTTCCTGACATTGTTATTACATTTTGGATTTACGTGAGATATGACATCTTATTACCATATTATTATGTTATTTTGGTGTGCCTGTTATTTTATCATTCATCTACAAACAAATACACAATGCGTTTAAAAAAACACTATTCTGAAACACTTCGGAGATGTATCTCCGAAAAATTTTCGTAAATGCATCTTCGGACAAATTCAAATGGAAATGAGCTATGGGAGATACGATGTGACCGTTTAAGGTGGAAATATACTGGACCGAGTTCAATTTTTTCTGATCTGCCAAAAAAATCAAAGTCTAAGTTTAGTCTGTAGTTTGTCATAGGCTTACTTTTAAGTCTGAGCTTGGCATTTTCGAAGGCTTTGTTAGCCTATTAGCCTACTTAAAAGTCTATTTATTTTAGATATATGTCAATAAGCAATTCAAATAATATTTAAATAAACTAAAAAACTAAAATACCAGTGAGACTAAAAGTTTATTTGCATTCACTTACTTTAACTTATCTATTAGCATAAGTTTCATGAGACTATTTGTTTAAGAGAACTTATGAAAAAAACTTATGACATTGTCTATAAGGTGTTTTTATCTTATTTTCATAAGTTCTCCAAAATGACTGATCAGTGTATTTTAATGCACATTCTATTATGTTTGTACTTAGGCATTTCATTAATTTGTTTTGTTTATTTTACTGTTTTATTATGTTTTTATAATTAGATCTTTGTTTGTCGTTAATCTATTTTCGCAGCTTATTTTCAGCTTTAGCGGTTATTTGATACCTATCCACTGTTCGGATCATAACTAGAACTACGAGAATCGGATTTACGCGTTCTACCAGGAGTTGGAAAGCTAAGACAAAGAGCTACAACTTTCATGTTGTAAGAAGAAGCTGATTCAGAGTGTAGCAGGCTCGAATAATTCGTTGAAGTCAGGACCCGAATTCTGCCCTTAGGAATATTTAGTTTTGGGTCGAGTTTTTTTATGTTCTTCTAGTAGCAGCCGTGCAACTGTTCATAACCTTCTTTTCACAATTTTTCTTTTGTTTATTACGATTGTAATGGAGAACTAATTCCCTAAGGAAAATCCTGCTGCTTACGGGTTCCATCGCTTTGAGGTTATTCTAATACCAATTTAATTCAATTTCTGTTCAATTCTTTTCTATGAAGTCATTTGCTTAATTTGATTTCAATCGTTTGCTTAATTCGATTGTGTTCATAGGATATAATTGATTAAATTCGATTGTATGCATGTTTTTAATTTTAATTACGTGTTATCGTTAGCTTAATTCGTTAACTCGCCATTCTTAACCGTTTGCTTAATTCGGTAAACAAGAACATAATTCATTTGATTTTGATAAGCGCTTGTCTAATTGATCTCATAATCGAATAGGATCGAAGCCGCTTAGGGATTCGTGTTATAATAGCCGATGATAAGTCGGAATCCGAATCAGTAGGATTAGCTGTTTTAGCTTATTTGATAATCATTTTAATCATTTTTCTCTTGTTTTCTAAAATCGTAATCCAACCCCCCATAAACCGTTACTATAGTTGGTTAAATTCAATACAAGAATCCTTGCGATACGACTCGAGTCATTGTCGCTAAACTAACGTTTTTCAAACTACTCGTTTTTGATCCGTGCGCGACAGCGGATCAAAATTGGCGCCGTTGCCGGGGATTCTTGTTGATTTTAACCAATCTTAGAGTTTTGTTAGAGTTTTTTTTTTGTTAGAGTTTTTTGTTTGTTATTTATTTTGGTTTTCCTTGTTGATTTTCAGAGTTGCAGTGCAGTGGTAAGCGTTTCAGCCTGTCAGGTAAGTTTGGAAGCTACTATTTCGATTCGCTCCGAATTTTTTCCAGAAAATTAGAAAAAAATCGCTGAACAATACTCATTTAGATAGAATTCTATAAGATTTTGTCCCTGAAAATCGCAAATTCCTCATTTTCCTATTTTATTTGATTTATTTTCTATTTTCATATTTTCAAAAAAATCTGAAATATTTTGTAGAGATTTATTCTGATTTAATTTGATTTTTAGTTATATTTTAATAATTTTTAGATTTTATTTTATTCGCTTTTCTATATTTCCATTCTTTTTCTCAATAGGGACATTGTTGGCATTTTCGCATTTGTTGAATTGCTGAATTGGTTTTATGCTTTCTCATTCTTTGTTAATTTTTTTCCCTTTTGATAACATGGCTGAACAAAGAATATTAAGAGAGCTTAGCCCTCATGATATGAATTATAATGATTTATGTATTGAATATCCTACTGTTACTGTACCTTTCGAATGAAATTCTGGTTTAATACACTCGTTGCCAAGGTTTAATGGTCTTGCAGGTGAGGATCCGAATAAGCATTTGAAGGAATTACAAATTGTGTGCTCTACACCTTTCGGACATTCACTAGAGGACCTTGTCAAGCAAATGGCTATAAAGGATCTCCAGTTTCAGCAATGAACAGATTCTAATATTCAGGCTTAACAGACACGGATTGGACAACTTGCCACTTTAGTGAATGCCATACAGCAAGCTCAAGATTCAAACCAACTACCTGCCCAGACAGTAGTGAATCCAAAAGAGTTGCCTTCTGAAATTGTTGATGAAGCTTATTCTGATTTGTTTTCAGCTGATTTTCCATCATTGTCTGATTTTGATGATAATTACTCATGTGAGGACTGTACTGACACTAACATTTGTTTTGTTTGTGCTGAGATTGAGGCTGCCTTGCAGGTTGACATTTTTCCTACAAATGATGTTATAGATGAAGTTGTTTATGCACCTGAAGCTCTTGACATCCCTGCTGCCCCAACCATTCCGTCCATCGAACAACCTCTTTCCTTAAATCTTAAACCACCTCCTAATAATCTAAAATTTACTTATTTAGAGATGGATGTAAAGCTTCTGGTTATAATTTCTTCTAACCTTGATTTTGATCAAGAAAATAAGCTTTTGCAGGTTTTAAAAAAACATAAGAATGGAATTAGATGTACCTCGATGGAAGATAGAAGAAAATTAGTGAGGCAGACCCTTAATCCTTTGATTCTTGATATTGTGGAAAAAGAGATCACTTCCATGTGCCCATTCGAAACTTTTACTTATCGAAGATTCTTCTTTGATCCTGGAATCATAGGAGAAGGCACTAATAAATATTTCAAGGTCAGTGGATGCTACCCAAAGTTACTCTATGAGATCCCCACTTTGGAAGAAGAGGTTGTAGAAGAGTTCTCTTTGGGAAAGGCTGCTTATGTGATCACCTATCCGCCTTAACTACTCGGGTGTGATCTTTCCTTTCTCTCACTCTTATTTTATATTTATGTTCTTTCATTGAGGACAATGTATATTTTAAGTGTGGGGGAGGAAACCATTTACTTTGTTTTTTTCTTTCAGTTTTCTTTGTTTTGTTATGTTTTCTTAAGTAAAAAATAAATAAAAAAATTAAAAAAAAATTTTACTTAGAAACACAGTGCTTCTTTTGAAATTTTTAGGCTATAGATTAATCTGAGGTTAGATTGTGGAGATTTTGGAAAAATTCATAAGATCGGTACCGTTTTAACACCTTAAGTCTCCCGAATATGGAAACCGATTTAAATACTTGTTATGACATAACCTTGAGTTCTCATCCTTTAATAGCTCTTAAGTAGTTTATCTAGCCGTCAGCACCATCTAGAAATCACACACTAAGTAATTAAGCTGATGCAAATAAGTGAATGATCCCGTGCTTAATAAAAAATCTAAATAGGAATCCGCCTTTTAAGTTAGGTGACCCTCACCCGGTCACTTAGGCTAACGGTTGTGAAACCTTCAAAAAAGAAAAAAAGTGGTTAATTTTAAATTGTTGACAAGATATGGATCATAGACACTAACAGGCTTATTTACCATGTGTGTGAATAGATAACGGGCTTAATGTGATTGCATTAGAATGAAAGAGAGCAAAAAGGAGGATGAGTAAGTTAGGCTTAAGCATAATAACATGATTCAGATTGGTTTGTATAGGAGGGAGGTTTATGACCGCACAATTATGGATTTGTGTTCTTACGATATCCTTAGTGTGCAAAATTAGTACCTATCGATACAATCTTGAACAAAGTAGAGTTTGTGGCCTAGAATGAGTTTCCGGATGCTATTGTTTTCCATGAGTCTTCATACTATTTTGCTCGGAGTGCAAAAGTTCAAGTGTGGGGGAATTTGATCAGTGCATTTTTGTAACGCCCCAATTTTGTCCGTTTTATTTAATCGAGTCGTTTTGATTATTTTATTATTATATTATTTAATTTTTGACTTTTATTTGATAATGTGTTATTTTTCATTGTCGTGTTATTTTATCGCGTTTTGG
Source organism: Lathyrus tuberosus (assembly GCA_022829125.1). Classification (NCBI taxonomy): domain Eukaryota; kingdom Viridiplantae; phylum Streptophyta; class Magnoliopsida; order Fabales; family Fabaceae; genus Lathyrus; species Lathyrus tuberosus. Next base: position 8,169,974 of record JALAZF010000080.1, read on the forward strand.
AAACGTTTGCGAGATATTTGAGTGTAGGGGTATTTTGGTCTTTTCATTTATTTCTTAAGTTAGAAAGTATAAGAGAAAAGAAAAGAGAGAAAATAGTAAGGAAGGAAAAGGAAAAGAAGAAAAAGAGGAAGAAAGAAAAGAGAAAGAAAGAAGAAAAGAGAGAAAACTTGGAAAGGAAAAAACTCAATCAACCGACTTTTAAAACACGATTAATCGGGTAAGGGTGCGAAACTCGATTATCTTATGATTGTGTATGATTATGTATGTGTGTGTTGGAATGTTTATGGTGTTTTCATAGCTTTTCAATTCTAGGTCGGAACGATGGAAATCGATGTTTTCGCGGTTGAAATGTGATGTAAATGTTGTAGATTACTTGTTACCATGATTGGGTTATGTTCTGATTAATATGTTTTGGTTTGGAAGAGTTTTTGGGTGAAAAATGTGGTTTTTGGGTTTCAAACAGTGCTGTAGAATTTTTGGGTTTTCTTTGGTTCGCCTAGCGAACCTGGGACGAAGTAGTAGCGAATGAGTTTTCGCGGGTTCGCCTAGCGAACCGGTTAGCGAAGGTCAGTGATTGTTCGCTAACGTTGTTCGCCTAGCAAACTTTGTATCTTTTTGGCTCTGGTTGTTGCTTCCTTGGTTCGCCAAGGGGTTCGCCTAGCGAACTTTGTGTCTGTTTTTATCTGATAGTGGTTTCGCTGGACATTCGCCTAGCGAAGGTAGTAGCGAATACTCGCTAGAGGGTTCACCTAGCGAACATGGCAGTTTGTGTAATTTTGTTTCCTTCCTAACTTCTGATCCGTAAGTCGGATTGGGGTGCGGTTGGGTGCGTTTGAAAGCTTGTGGGTGGTTCTTTCTTATTAAAATGGTTTGGAGATTGTTGGCCAATTTAATTATGTCGGGAATTTGGAATAGTGTCATTTTGTCGACTTTCGTCGTTATAATTGTGTGTGATTGATGTGTATCATGCAACATGCTATTGATATGGATATGGTATGACTTGTGTGCCGTTGTATAGTGTAAATGCATGTGTTTAGATGGTGTGATGATTTTTTGTGGCCGTATGTGTCATACCCCAAATTTTGACCACTAAGATTTCCCATCATTGTGCAAATCATCATCACAATGTGGATGAACCATCATGCCTCATCAAATGCCTTAAGGGTTGTTGAGCATTCACTACAATCAAATTAGGGTTTCAAGCCCTTTCAGAGCCTTAGATAAAGGATCAATCAAGGAATGACATGATCTTCAACTTGTCTAACCTCTCAAACATCCACAATGGATCAAAAGGACTCCCACTTCAAGGATTAAGTACAAGGCTTCTCCCTTCTAGGTGGATCAAGTCTCAAGATCGCCAGTATCACCAAATTAGGGTTTTGATCGACCAGGGCCTCCAGATGAAAAATGTCATCTGGACCCAAGCCAAAGATCCAAAACACAACCTAATGTACTCCACGGAACCTCATGGACCCATTCATCAAGTCAATTTTGCCTCAGGGGATGCATACATCAAAAATCAGGAATTAGGGTTTCTTGACCTAATTCACCCCTAAGTTGACTTTTAGGGCAAATCAAGAGCCAAGACCTCAAGAGAGGGTTTGAGGGTCTCTAATGAACTATATTGATCCATTTGGAACAATGGATTAATCCAAGAAGCTTGAGCAACAAGTCTCAATTTCATCTGCACCACAATTAGGGTTTTAAGGGAAAAGTCAACTGTAACTTTGACTTTTGACCAGGACATGCTCCCAAGACCTAGGACATGCCTCAATATACCCTATGACACCCATGGAACATGCCCATCAAGTTTGATTTAGGTCAAGGACATGATTTCCTAAAGAATTGCACAGTTTGGAATTCATCTGATAAAAAGTCAACTGTGCACAAAAGTCAACTTTGACTTTTTGAGATTTTTCACCAAAATGGATTTTTAACCCTAAAATGATGTTAATGTATGATTTGAATCATCATTCATCAAGAAAAATCAAGAAAAGTGGGATAACTTGTAAAAGGGGTAACCATAAAAACTTAGAAAATTTTCTAAGTTAAAAATAAAGTGACAAGGGTACCAACTTTGAAGGATCATAACTCCTAAACACCAAAGCCATCTAACAGATGCTTTCCTCAAAATCTCTTTCTCTTGGCAAAAATGCCTTTCTTAGCAAGGTAGCTATCAGGTTTTGAGTTTGAGAGCTTTTCCAATCAAACCAATCACTCACACACCTCACATACATCACATATGAGCTGATCAAACACTTAGATCACTTCTGAAACACCAATTTCACAAAATCACCAGCTGGTTGCTTAAATTTTCAATCAAGTTGCAGCTGAGGTACCACAAATTGTTCCAGCCATTTTCAATCAGGTCCAAGCATTCAAACACACTCTATAGGGTGTAGGGAAGCTGTTCAGATCATCACCACTCATCTGTAACACCTCCAAATCAAAAATCACATTGCACTTGCTGTCACGGCTTAGAGGTCAATACTTAATTTTTGAAGCATTAATCCCAAATCACAATTTGTTTTTCATATGTTAAACAATTTTGATCATTTTTAATTGAATTTTTATTCAATTAAATACATTTTTGAAAACAAATTAGGGTTTTTGGATTAATTCAACCTTCATAAATGATTTTCAAAACACTTTGGGCCTCTTGAAAGAGTGTAAGACCCAACCCACTTGTACAGAAATATTTTGGGCCTCATTCGTTGTATAAGTCCCTCTGTACATTTTCAAATAAACGGCACGATCATCGCCTTTTGAAAAATAACCTTGGGCCTCTCCTTGAGCTATAAGACCCATTCAAAAACACTCTGGGCCTCTAAAAGAGTGTAAGACCCAATCCCCTTTTAACCAAAACATTTTGGGTCTCACTTATTATATAAGTCCCTCCGCGTTAAAAGAAAACCTCGGCGCGATCGCCATTTTAAACAGAAAAATCATCTGGGCCTACCCTCGTGTTATAAGCCCCACTCTTTTTCTTTAAACCTTTTGGGCCTCTTGAAAGAGTGTAAGACCCATCCCTTTGTACAGAAAACATTTTGGGCCACAGTTACTTGTATAAGTCCCTATGTACAAATTCAAACAGTGCGCTCACTGATAAAACTCTGGGCCTCTCCTTGAGCTGTAAGCCCCAAATCTTTCTTTTTCGAAGCACTTTCTCCTTTGATTTTGAATATACTGTTGTTTTCAATCTTTCTTTGTTGAACAACTAACCAAACAGCATGGAAGCTCTACAACCGAGTAAGTGGTTATCGCTTTCATTTACCGCTTTCATATACATATAACTGTATTGTGGGGCTGTTTTACTGTAAGTCTTCTTTCATAAACTCATATCGACTGTGTAATAATAGTATAGATATTTAGAGTTTCCCCAGCAACTACGTCTAGAACTAGGTGACGCCATTTCGTTTATTCGTAGAAATAGACAACTAGATCCCCAATAGGACCACCAGATACAGTCTTCTCTCAGGCTGTCCTCATAGGAATTGTCAAGAAACTCTACTCCCAGAGGTGAATGTATTCTCCGTGAATGGCATCTTTGAGTTTCTTCCAAATTCTTGAACTTTCCTGACTTTAATCTATTCTCGGTGAATAGCATTGCCTTGAATTTCTCGGGGTTTGGGGACCCACGGGCTTCTTGAAAGCATCGACCTCCTCTTGGGCATCATACAAGGACCCACAGGCTTCCTAAAAGCAACCCCACCTCCTCTTGGGCTTAGTACAAGGACCCTACGGCTTCTTAGAAGTATTCACAGCCTCCTCTTAGGCTTCGTATAATGATCTCTTCCTCCGGGAATGATAGCCTTCTCTTGGGCTTAGTACAAGGACCCGTCGGCTTCTTAAAAGTTTCCAGCCTCCTCTTGGGCTTCGTACAAATTGTCCCGACGACCTCCTAGAGGTATAGGAACAGAAATTAGTCATCTTCATAGAACAGTCCTTTCATAGAGTCTACTACTGTTTCTCAAGGCATAGTACAAAAGATAAAACTCTAGACACAGACAGTCTAACTTCCTTGAGTCTCAAAGACATTCTCAAGTGACCCCTTCGTTAAATAGGAAGGAAACCCGCAGACTCGGACAGTCTCAATACCCTTTGGATTTCCCGTTTCCTCAAAGAGAAGGAAATATCCCTGATCCTCAAATCAAATCCCTGAGTATAGTGTTGCTCATATAAGAACTGATATTCTCTTTAAAATCAGTATACTGGACCTGTCACTTAACTGAAACAGTCACCATAGCCTCCTCTTTGGCTTTGTACAATGATCCTCCCCAGCGGAGTCAAACAATGTTTAGCCTCTCTCTCGGGCTTTGTACGAGACACATAAGAGATTCCCCCGTCGAGTCAATCACCCTTTTCGCCTCCATCTCGGGCTTTATACGAGATACAAAAAAGTTCTTATTGAGCCAAACAAACAACAGCCTCCATCTCGGGCTTCGTACGAGATACAAAAACTCTCTAGTCGAGTCAAGTAGCCTCCATCTCGGGCTTTATACGAGATACCAAAAGATTCCATCGTTGAGTCAAAACCTTTTAGCCTCTCTCTCGGGCTTTGTACGAGACACATAATAGCCTCCTCTTAGGCTTTGTATAAGAAAACCACTGGTTAATCCAATTAACCTTTTAGCATAAAAGCTGTGCCTCGTTCACAGTACACAAACATCAACAACTCCTTCCCCTTCATCTAATCGCTGTAAGCAGCAAGCCTCTGGATCATCTACATCCATGCCACTGTCCCTCTTTTAGCATGAGAAATTCCTAAGGAAAGATGGCATTGCTCTACACTGAGTTAAAGTCTTCTCCTTCAGGTTGGAACTCCCCTATAAAGGAAATTATGGCATTGCCGGATTCACATATCCCGGTTAAAGTAATTCTCCTTTATAAACAGTTGTGACAAAAACTCCCTCTTTAGAGATGACAAATTGTCTCTAAAGACTACACCTTTTAGCTTCACATCTTGGGCTTTGAACAAGATACAAATAGACTTTTCAGCTTCACATCTTGGGCTTTGAACAAGATACAAACTACCTTTCGCTTCACGTCTTGGGCTTTGAACAAGACACCAAAAACAACCATTACCTCCCATAGAATAGGAGGAACTACGAACGCTCTGATTTCCCTGTTTTGGTAAACGGGAATACGTAGGCATAAGATCGAAAGAGAAGATCTTAGCGAGCACACTAAACAAAAACCCAAAATCCCATACTCTCATGTATCTATCAAAAGTACCAGTCCTAATATCCTAATCCTTGTTCCCCGCCAGAAACCTTCTGTCTAGATAAAAACCAGTATTGGCGAAAATACAAATAACCAGTACAAAGGCCCCCCACATTGATAGCATTCGTAACTTAACAGACCGCTGTTTAAACTCAGTATGCAAAGCAGGGTTAATTGGAGACATCTATTTCCCTTCCTTCATCAGCTCACAATAGGATAAAAAATGAATCGACATGTAGTTTAAGCTCAAACCGCAGAGAGCGACCAGCGCTTAAGAACCGCGTCCAAAATCGCTCGCTACAGTATGGCAAATAAATGCATTGTTTTGGGCTTGAATTTCAAAGCATGATTAATGTCGAGTGAGATGATTGCATATATGTGTGCATTTGAATGTCATGAGTCATTGTATGCCAAGCATCATGATATGCATTCTTGAGATGTCGTGTGCCCTAGTGGGTGTGAGCGACGAATCGATTCCAGAGGGAATCCGCTATAACATCGTGAGCCTTATACCGAGAGGACCTAAAGCGTTGATTATAGACGATCGTGAGCCTTATACAAAGAGGAACTAAAACGATCAGATTGTGAGCCTTATACAAAGAGGACCTAAAGCAATCCACAAACATCGTGAGCCTTATCCAAAGAGGACCTAAAGCGACGGGGAACATCGTTTGCCCGACGGGGAGTTACACTAAGTAACAAGCGATGATTCCAATAGTTCCTGAGTGAACTAGTGTTGAGAATGATGGATGGATGGTACCGCATGTGCATTTGCATAGAGTCGTTGGGTCGGTCTCTTTGCATTTGCATAAATCATGAATGGATTGATTGTGTGTGGAATTGTGGATGAAATTGATGAGTTGATATATGTCTATATGTTGGTGATATTTGTATTGTGCTTGGTTGACATACTTTGTGTTGTTTGTGTTTGAATTCTGGTATAATTGGTGGTGAGAATATTTTATATGTGTATTTTCTTGTTATTATATAATTGTATGCAAATATATTATGATTGTGTTTCTCACCCTTCTGCTGTTGTTGATGCTCTACGAGGCATTGCAGATTAGATGATGGAGGTCTTTTTGTGAAGCTTAGGTCTTCATTCTTTTGTCGGTCGGCTCTGATATGTAGCACCGGGTAGTCGAGGGATCGAGTGTGATTATTTTATATTTATGTATATGTATCTTTGGGATTGTATATGTATGATATTGGATATGACAGACAAACTTTTTATGATATATATACATGAGATTTAGTTACGGATTTTCCGCTTTTATTCTGTATCTGAATTGTGGGTGTTGGGAACTCAGTTCCTTTATTATGTGCTACCTGAATTGTTGCATATCTTTATGAGCAGGTTTATGTGTATTTGTCCCAAATTGATGTGACCCCTCGGTCTATGCCGTGAATGTTTTTAAATATACTCTGATTAATTGTTATCGCTTTATTTAATTAGGGGTATAGATTGGGGGTGTTACATTAAGTGGTATCAGAGTCAGTCCGTGTCAGTTTATGTCAGTCCTTGTTGGTCTTTGTGGGTCGGTGAGCTGTTTGTTTGACCATAGTTGCTGTTATTGGAAATGAACAGAATATGGCTGGTAGGAATGATGCTGCTTTAGCTGCTGTGATGCAAGCTATGGCTCGGGCTGTGCAGGGTGCACCGAATGCTGCTGGTAATGATGAGTTCAGGAAGAACAAACCGCCTATCTTCAAAGGAAGATATGATCCTGATGGTGCTCAGATTTGGCTGAAAGAGATTGAAAGGATCTTCCGAGTGATGGATTGTGCTGAGGATCAGAAGGTGAGACTGGGTACTCACATGTTGCTGGAAGAAGCTGATGATTGGTGGGTTAGTACTCGTCATGTGTTGGAAGCTGCAGAGGAGGAGATCACTTGGGCTGTGTTTAGCATTGAGTTTCCGAGGAAGTATTTTCCTGAAGATGTAAGAGGAAAGAAGGAAATCGAGTTCTTGGAGTTAAAATAAGGTAATATGTCTGTTGTTGATTATACTGCTAAGTTTGTGGAGCTTGTGCAGTTTTATCCACATTATGCCAAAGCGACAGCGGAGTTTTCTAAGTGTGTGAAGTTTGAGAACGGGTTGCGTCCTGAGATAAAGCAGGCAATCGGTTATCAAAGGATTAGAAGGTTTTCTGATTTGGTGGACTGTTGTAGGATTTATGAGGAGGATAGTAAGGCTCGTTCTACTCACTATAAGATTATGAGCGAGAGGAAAGGGAAGCAACAGTTTCGTAGTGGTCCTTACGTAACACCAGTTGATAAGGGTAAACATAGGGGTAATTTTGAGAAAAGGCCAAGTGGGGGAGGAATGTCTAGTCCTCCGAGATGTTTTAGGTGTGGTGACCTAGGACATCGGCAGTTCGAATGTAGGAAGGATATGAGGAAGTGTTCTAATTATGGAGGTTTAGGACATGTCACAGCTGATTGTGCAAGGAAGAATGTGGTGAAGTGTTTCAACTGTGGTGAACCTGGTCATATTAGTACAAAGTGTCCGAAACAAACGAAAGCTCCAACTGGTGGGAAAGTTTTTGCATTGGCGGGAACTCAGACTTCAAGTGCAGACCGTCTGATCCGAGGTACTTGTTTTATTAATAGTACGCCTTTAGTTGCTATTATTGATACCAGAGCGACTCATTCGTTTATTTTGTCTGAGTGCGCGAAGCGTTTGAATCTTTTGTTGTCTTCGATGGATGGAGAGATGGTTATTGATACTCCAGCAATGGGGTCAGTAACTACTTCTTTGGTTTGTTTAAGTTGTTCTTTGACCATTTATGGTAAAGACTTTGAGATGGATTTGGTGTGTTTGCCGTTGGAGGGTTTAGATGTGGTTTTGGGAATGAATTGGTTGCAGTTTAATCGGGTTCATATTGATTGTTATCATAAGCTGGTAAGATTTCCTTCTCTTAAGGGAGACGAGGACTCGAGTTTCTTATCTACCAAAGAGTTGAAGAAACTTTTGGCGGATGAAGCTCAGTTGTTTGGGTTGTTTGCATCATTGACGGTGGATAGTCAAGTTTCACTTGATCTGTTTCCTGTTGTGTGTGATTTTTCGGAGGTGTTTCCTGAGGATATTTCAGATGTGCTGCCAGAGAGAGAGATGGAGTTTTCTATAGATCTAGTTCCTGGTACTAGACCTGTGTCTATGGCACCATATCGAATGTCGGCATCTGAATTGGTTGAGTTAAAGAAGCAGTTGAATGAATTGTTGGAAAAGAGGTTTGTGAGGCCAAGTGTGTCGCCTTGGGGTGCTCCAGTTTTATTGGTGAAAAAGAAAGATGGAAGTATGCGATTGTGTATTGATTATCGCCAGTTGAATAAGGTGATGATTAAGAATAAGTATCCTCTTCCAAGTATTGATGATCTGATGGATCAGTTGGTTGGTGCGTGTGTGTTTAGTAAGATTGATTTAAGATCGGGGTATCATCATATTAGGGTGAAAGAGGAAGATATTCAGAAGACGGCTTTTAGGACACGATACGGTCATTATGAATATTATGTGATGTCGTTCGGGGTTTCTAATACGCCAGGTGTGTTTATGGAGTACATGAATCGTATTTTCCACGAGCATTTGGATCGTTTTGTTGTTGTGTTTATTGATGATATCTTAATTTATTCTAAGTCTCGGGAGGAGCACGCGGAGCATTTGCGTATTGTTTTGCAGGTTTTGAAAGAAAGAAAGCTTTTTGCCAAATTGTCCAAGTGTGAGTTCTGGTTGTCGGAGGTGAGTTTTCTTGGGCACGTGATTTCAGGTAATGGTATTGCTGTGGATCCATCTAAAGTAGAAGCAATTCTACAATGGGAGGCTCCTAGATCCGTTACTGAGATTTGAAGCTTTTTGGGTTTGGCCGAATATTATCGGAGGTTCATTGAAGGTTTTTCTAAGCTAGCACTTCCATTGACCCAGTGGACTTGTAAAGGTCAAGCGTTCATTTGGGATATTCGGTGTGAGGAAAGTTTTAGTGAGCTGAAGAGAAGATTGACTACAACTCCGATTTTGATTTTACCGGATCCTAATGAACCGCTTGTGGTGTATTGTGATGCGTCTTTGATTGGTCTAGGTGGGGTGCTAATGCAAGAAGGTAAGGTCGTGGCTTATGCTTCGAGATAGTTGAGAGTGCATGAGAAAAATTATCCTACTCATGATCTTGAGTTAGCGGCTGTGGTGTTTGTATTGAAGATTTGGAGGCATTAACTCTTTGGTGCTAGATTCGAAGTCTTTAGTGATCATAAGAGTTTGAAATATTTATTTGATCAAAAAGAGTTGAATATGAGGCAACGGAGATGGTTGGAATTTTTGAAGGACTACGACTTTGGCTTAAATTATCATCCTGGTAAAGCTAATGTGGTAGCCGATGCGTTGAGTCGGAAATCGTTGCATATGTCGGCTTTGATGGTTAAGGAGTGGGAACTTTTGGAATCGTTTAGAGATTTGAGTTTGGTATGCGAAGTGACGTCGGATAGTGTGAGGCTTGGGATGTTGAAGGTTACTAATGACTTTCTGTTGACGGTTAGTGAGAAATACAAGTTGGATGTGAAATTTGTGGATTTGATGACGGTTGGTGATCAAAGTGTGAATGAGGACTTTAAAGTGGATGATGAAGGTGTTTTGAGGTTCTGAGGTAGAATTTGTATTCCGGATGATGCGGAGTTGAAAAGGATGATTTTGGAGGAAGGAGACCGGAGTAATTTGAGTATACATCCGGGAGCTAACAAGATGTATCAAGATTTGAAGAAGATTTTCTGGTGGTCGGGTTTGAAGAGAGATGTGGCTCAGTTTGTGTATTCCTGTTTGACGTGTCAGAAGTCGAAGGTAGAACATCTGAGGCCTAGTGGTTTGTTGCAACTGTTGGATGTTCCCGAGTGGAAATGGGATAGCATTTCTATGGATTTTGTAACAGGGTTGCCGAATACACTGAGGGGGCATAATACTATTTGGGTGGTTGTGGACAGACTGACTAAATCGGCGCATTTCATTCCGATTGACATCAGTTTTTCTTTGGAGAGGTTGGCTGAGATTTACATCAGTGTGATTTTGAAATTGCATGGTGTTCCGTTAAGTATTGTTTCTTATCGAGATCTGAGGTTTACTTCGAGATTTTGGGAAAGTTTGCAAAAGACGTTGGGTTCTAAGTTGAGGTTGAGTTCGGCTTATCATCCTCAGACGGATGGACAGACGGAGAGAACGATTCAGTCGTTGGAAGATTTGTTGCGGGCTTGTGTTCTTGAACAAGGTGGTGTGTGGGATAGTAATCTTGCGTTGATTGAATTCACGTATAATAACAGTTTCCATTAGAGTATTGGAATGGCACCGTTTGAAGCGTTATATGGACAAAGATGTCGAACACCGTTGTGTTGGAGTCTGGTGAGAGTTCGGTGGTTAGACCGGAGTTGGTGCAACAGACTACGGAAAAGGTGAAGCTAATTCGCGAGAAAATGAAGGCATCTCAGAGTAGGCAAAAGAGTTATCATGATCGAAGGAGGAAAGATCTTGAGTTTCAAGAGGGCGATCATGTACTTTTGAGAGTTACGCCAGTAACGGGTGTTGGTCGTGCATTGAAGTCGAAGAAGCTTACTTCTCGATTTATTGGTCCTTACCAGATATCCACGAGAGTGGGTGTTGTGGCTTATAGGGTGGCGTTGCCGCCGAGTCTGTCGAATTTTCACGATGTGTTCCATGTTTCACAGCTTCGGAAGTATGTTCCAGATCCGTCGCATGTGATTCCGATGGATGAGGTAGAGGTAAGGGAGAACCTTACGGTTGAGGCATTACCAGTGAGGATTTTGGATCGCGAGTTAAAACGGTTAAGGGGAAAGGATATTGCACTTGTGAAGGTAGCGTGGGGAGGCGCTGCTGAGGGCAATTTGACATGGGAGTTGGAGAGTCGGATGCGGGAGTCGTATCCAGAGTTGTTCGTCTCAGGTAATATTTTCGAGGACGAAAATTTCTAAGTGGGGGAGAGTTGTAACGCCCTAATTTTGTCCGTTTTATTTAATCGAGTCGTTTTGATTATTTTATTATTATATTATTTTATTTTTGACTTTTATTTGATAATGTGTTATTTTTCATTGTCGTGTTATTTTATCGCGTTTTGGGAACGTTCGCGAGATATTTAAGTGTGGGGGTATTTTGGTCATTTCATTTATTTCTTAAGTTAGAAAGTATAAGAGAAAAGAAAAGAGAGAAAATAGTAAGGAAGGAAAAGGAAAAGAAGAAAAAGAGGAAGAAAGAAAAGAGAAAGAAAGAAGAAAGAGAGAAAACTTGGAAAGGAAGAAACTCAATCAACCGACTTTTAAAACACGATTAATCAGGTAAGGGTGCGAAACTCGATTATCTTATGATTGTGTATGATTATGTATGTGTGTGTTGGAATGTTTATGGTGTTTTCATAGCTTTTCAATTCTAGGTCGGAACGATGGAAATCGATGTTTTCGCGGTTGAAATGTGATGTAAATGTTGTAGATTACTTGTTACCATGATTGGGTTATGTTCTGATTGATATGTTCTGGTTTGGAAGAGTTTTTGGGTGAAAAATATGGTTTTTTGGTTTCAAACAGCGCTGCAGAATTTATGGGTTTTCCTTGGTTCACCTAGCGAACCTGGGGCGAAGTGTAACGACCCAGTTTTTGTGTGAGTTTTAATTAATCGAGTCGTTTGATTATTTTATTATTATTTTAATTTATTTTCGAATTTTATTTGAAAATATGTTATTTTTCATTGTTGTGATATTTTATCGGGTTTTGTGATCGTTTGCGAGATATTTGAGTGTGGGGGTATTTTGGTCATTTTAGGATATTTTTCATTAAGTAAGAAAATAGAAAATAGAAGAGAGAAAAATAGAAAGAAAGAAAGGGGAAAGAAAGAAAAAGAGGAGAAAAGGGAAGAAGGAGAGAAATAGTGAGAAAAGCTTGGGGAATCAAGAAAAATCAACTTCTAGAATCGGTTTAATCGGGTAAGGGTGCGAAACTCAATTATTGTATGATTGTGTATGATTATGTATGAGTATTTGTGGTGTTTGTTGGATTAAAATGAAAATATTTAGTAAAACCCATATTGTGTCAAATTGATTAGAAATTGATTAAATGTGTTGGAAATCATGCTTTTAGTGTTCATTATTGTTGGTATATGATAGATACATGTTGTTATGCATTGCATTGGTAATTTTTCTGGGTGTAGGTGAAAATTGGAGGATTTTTGGTTAGAAAAAGCAGAACTTTGTTCTGCAGAAATTTTTCTGGTTTTTCCAGGTCATACGCGTATGGGGCATGTTCATACGCGTATGGACCTTGGCAATACGCGTATAGAGGGCGAGTCATGAGCCAATACGCGTATGGAATGTTATTTTGCTCGGCCATCTGCCCATTTGCGTATGATACACGTAGCATTTCAGGGCAATACGCGTACGAGGTTGGGCATTACGCGTACGGACTTTTACACGTGAACTTTGGGGAAAATGAGTCTCTGCTCATACGCGTATGGAGCAAGGTAATACGCGTATGGACAGGACAATTGCAAAATGGGACTTTTCAAAATATCGTTTTTCGTTTTCTTTCGTAACTGGAGTTCCGTTTGTCCAATTTTTACATTCTTGGTATCGTTGTGTAGCTATTGAGCTGTACTTTCTTATTATGATGATTTTGGAATTGTTAGCCGATTTAATTATGTCGGAAAATCGGGAATAGTGTTGGTCGTCGACTTTTGTCATTATAACTGTGCGTAATTGATGTGTATTATGCAAGGTGCTGTTGTATGCGGTAAATGTATGTGTTTAGATGGGGTTGTGAAGATTTGTGGCCGTATGGAAATTAAATGCATTGTTTTGGGCATAAGTGCAAAGTGTGATTTGGTCGATGTAAATGAGTGTATTTATGTGTGCATATTAAATGTCATGGGTCATTGTATGCCAAGCATCATGATATGCATTGTTGAGACGTCCTGAGTGACGGTTTGGATTCTAAAGGGAATTCCCTATAATGTCGTGTGCCTTATACAAAGAGGTGTGAGCGATGATTATAGACGATCGTGTGCCCATGTGGGGTGTGAGCGATCAGGTCGTGTGCCTTATACAAAGAGGTGTGAGCGATCCATAAACGTCGTGTGCCTTATACAAAGAGGTGTGAGCGACGGGGAACATCGTATGCCCGACGGGGAGTTACAGTGATGTAACGAGCGATGATTCCAGCAGAGTTCCTGAGTGAACTAGTGATGAGAAACAATGGAAGTCGGTACCGCATGTGCATATGTATAGAGTCGTTGTGTCGGTCTCTTGCATTGCATAAATCATTATGATTGTTTGATGTGTGGAATTGTGGATAGAATTGATATATGAATAGGTGTTGGTGATGGACATATGAATTATTCCTTGTATTGCCTTGTGTTTGCATTATGACGTGAGTTGTGGTGAGAATTGTATATATACGTGTATTTTTGTGTTATATATATAATTGTATGCAATTATATTATGGTTGTTTTTCTCACCCTTCTGCTGTTTTATAATGCTCTATGAGGTATTGCAGATTAGAGTTGCTGGAGGTATTTTTGTGAAACTTTGCGTCTTCATTCTTTTGTCGGTCGGCTTTGATATGTGACACCGGGTAGTTAGGGAGGCCGTTAGTGATTATTGTGTATTCTGTATATATATCTTTTGGCTTGTGCATGTACAACTCGATGTATGACAAACTTTTCATGTGATATATATGTATGTTATTCAGTTTTAGATTTTCCGCTTTTATTCTAAATTCTGAAGTGTGGGTGTAAGGAACTGAGTTCCTCTGTTGATAGCTACCCCACTGTTGCATATCTATATGAGCAAGTGTTGTATGAATTGTTTCAATTTGATGTGACCCCTCGGTCTATGCCATGATAATTTAAATATACTCGGACAAAATTTTGAATTTTCTTTTACTGTTTTAATTAATTGGGGGTGTTACATTAAGTGGTATCAGAGCCAGTTTGTGTCAGTCCGTGTCAGTTTGTGTCAGTCCTTGTTGGTCGTTGTGGTTGGATGAGTTGTTTGTTTAACCATAGTTTCTGTTATTGGAAATGAACAGAATATGGCTGGTAGGAATGATGCTGCTTTGGCTGCGGCTATGCAAGCTATGGCTCGTGCTGTACAGGGTGCACCTAATGCTGCAGGTAATGATGAGTTCAGGAAGAACAAACCGCCTGTCTTCAAAGGGAGATATGATCCGGATGGTGAACAGATTTGGCTGAAAGAGATTGAAAGGATTTTCTGAGTGATGGATTGTGCTGAAGATCAGAAGGTGAGACTGGGTACTCACATGTTATTGGAAGAAGCTGATGACTGGTGGGTTAGTACTCGTCGTGTGTTAGAAGCTGCAGAGGAGGAAATTACTTGGGCTGTGTTTAGTATGGAGTTTCCGAGGAGGTATTTTCCTGAAGATGTGAGAGGAAAGAAGGAAATTGAGTTTATGGAACTAAAATAAGGTAATATGTCTGTTGTCGATTATACTGCTAAGTTTGTGGAACTTGTGCAGTTTTATCCTCATTATGCTGAAGCAACTGCTGAATTATCTAAGTGTGTGAAGTATGAGAATGGCTTGCGTCCTGAGATAAGGCAGGCGATTGGATATCAGAGGATTCGGAGGTTTTCTGATTTAGTAGATTGTTGTAGGATTTATGAAGAAGACAGTAAGGCTCGTTCTACTCATTACAAGAGTGTGAGCGAGAGGAAAGGGAAGCAACAGTTCCGTGGTGGTCCGTATGTGACACCAGCTGATAAAGGTATACAAAGAGGAAATTTTGAGAAAAGGTCAAGTGGAGGAGGAATGTCTGGTCCTATGAGATGTTATAGGTGTTGTGAAGTGGGGCATCGTCAGTTTGAGTGCAGGAAGGATTTTAGAAAGTGTTCTAACTGTGGAGGTATAGGACACATTGCAGCTGATTGTAAGAAGAACGTGGTGAAGTGCTTTAATTTTGGGGAGCTGGGACATGTTAGTACAAAGTGTCCGAAACCGAAACAAGCTCCAGCTAGTGGGAAAGTGTTTGCATTATCGGGGACTCAGACTTCGAGTGCAGATCGTCTGATCAGAGGTACTTGTTTTATTAATAGTACTCCTTTGATTGCCATTATTGATACTGGAGCGACTCATTCGTTTATTTCGTCTGAGTGCGCGAAGAGTTTGAATCTTGTGTTGTCTGTGATGGGTGGTGAAATGGTTATTGATACTTCAGCAATGGGGTCAGTAACTACTTCCTTGGTTTGTCTAAGATGTCCTTTGACCATTTATGGTAAGGACTTTGAGATGGATTTGATGTGTTTGCCGTTGGAGGGTTTAGATGTGGTCCTGGGTATGAATTGGTTGCAATTCAATCGGGTTCATATTGATTGTTATCATAAGCTGGTACGGTTTCCTTCTCTTGAGGAAGACGAAGACTCGAGTTTCTTATCTACCAAAGAGTTGAAGAAACTTTTGGCGGAGGAAGCTCAGTTGTTTGGATTGTTTGCATCTTTAACTGTGGATAGTCAAGTTTCACTTGATGTGTTTCCTGTTGTGTGTGAATTTCCGGAAGTGTTTCTTGAGGATATTTCAGACTTGTCGCCAGAGAGAGAGGTGGAGTTTTCTATAGATCTAGTCCCTGGTACTAGACCTGTATCTATGGCACCTTATCGTATGTCGGCATCTGAGTTGGTGGAGTTAAAGAAACAGTTGAATGAGTTGTTGGAAAAGAGGTTCGTGAGACCAAGTGTTTCTCCTTGGGGTGCTCCAGTGTTATTAGTGAAAAGAAGGATGGGAGTATGCGATTATGTATTGATTATCACCAGTTGAATAAGGTGACGATCAAGAATAAATATCCTCTTCCAAGAATTGATGATCTGATGGATCAGTTAGTTGGTGCGTGTGTGTTTAGTAAGATTGACTTGAGGTCAGGGTATCATCAGATAAGGGTGAAGGAGGAAGACATTCAGAAAACGACTTTTAGAACACGATATGGTCATTATGAATATTCTGTGATGCCGTTCGGGGTTTATAATGTACCAGGTGTGTTTATGGAATACATGAATCGTATTTTTCAAGAACATCTGGATCGATTTGTCGTTGTGTTTATTGATGACATTTTGATTTATTCTAAGTCTCGGGAAGAGCACGCGGAACATTTGCGTATTGTTTTACAGGTTTTGAAGGAAAGGAAGCTTTTTGCTAAATTATCCAAGTGTGAATTCTGGTTGTCGGAGGTGAGTTTTCTTGGACACGTAATTTCAGGTAATGGTATTGCTGTGGATCCATCTAAAGTAGAAGCAGTTCTACAATGGGAGGCTCCGAGATCTGTTACTGAAATTTGAAGCTTTTTGGGTTTGGCTGGTTATTATCGGATGTTTATTGAAGGTTTTTCGAAACTAGCACTTCCTTTGACTCAGTTGACTTGTAAAGGGCAAGCATTCATTTGGGATATTAGGTGTGAGGAGAGTTTTACTGAGCTGAAGAGAAGATTGACGACAGCTCCGATCTTGATTTTGCCGAATCCTAATGAACCATTTGTGGTTTATTATGATGCTTCTTTGATTGGTCTAGGTGGTGTTCTGATGCAGGAAGGTAAGGTTGTGGCTTATGCTTCAAGGCAGTTAAGAGTTCATGAGAAGAATTATCCTACTCATGATCTTGAATTAGCGGCTGTGGTGTTTGTGTTGAAGATTTGGAGGCATTATCTCTACGGTGCAAGGTTTGAAGTCTTTAGTGATCATAAAAGTTTGAAATATTTGTTTGATCAGAAAGAGCTAAATATGAGGCAACGTAGATGGTTGGAATTCTTGAAGGACTACGACTTTGGCTTGAATTACCATCCTGGTAAAGCTAATGTGGTAGCCGATGCATTGAGCCGAAAATCGTTACACATGTCCGCTTTAATGGTTAAGGAGTGGGAACTTTTGGAATCGTTTAGAGATTTGAGTTTGGTTTGTGAAGTGACGTCGGATAGCGTTAGGCTTGGTATGCTAACGATTACTAATGATTTTCTGATGACTGTTTGTGAGAAGCAAAAGTTGGATGTGAAACTTGTGGATTTGATGTTGGTTGGAGGAAAAGATGCGAGTAGTGATTTTCAAGTGGATGTTAATGGTGTTTTGAGATTTCGAGGTAGGATTTGTATTCCAGATGATGAGGAGTTGAAAAAGATGATTTTGGAGGAAGGACACCAGAGTAATTTGAGTATACATCCGGGAGCGAATAAGATGTACCAAGATTTGAAGAAGATTTTCTGGTGGTCTGGATTGAAAAGAGATGTGGCTCAGTTTGTTTATGCATGTTTGACTTGTCAGAAATCGAAGGTGGAACATCTGAGGCCTAGTGGTTTGTTGCAACCGTTGGATATTCCTGAATGGAAATGGGATAGTATTTCCATGGATTTTGTAACAGGGTTACCGAATACTCAGCGAGGGCATAATTCTATTTGGGTGGTTGTTGATAGACTGACTAAATCAGCTTATTTTATTCCGATTGATATCAGTTTTACTTTGGAGCGGTTGGCGGAGATTTACATCAGTGTGATTGTGAAATTACCTGGGATTCCATTGAGTATTGTTTCTGATCGAGATCCTAGATTTACATCGAGATTTTGGGAAAGTTTACAGAAGGCGTTGGGTTCTAAATTAAGATTGAGTTCGGCTTATCATCCGCAGACGGATGGTCAGACGGAGAGGACGATTCAGTCTTTGGAGGATTTGTTGAGAGCTTGTGTTTTGGAACAAGGTGGTGCGTGGGATAGTTATCTTGCATTAATTGAGTTTACGTATAATAACAGTTTTCATTCTAGTATTGGAATGGCACCGTTTGAAGCATTGTATGGACGAAGGTGTTGAACACCGTTGTGTTGGCACGAATCTGGTGAGAGAACGGTAGTTGGACCGGAGTTGGTACAACAGACGACGGAGAAAGTGAAGTTTATTCGTGAGAAAATGAAAGCTTTTCAGAGTAGACAAAAGAGTTATCATGATCGGAGACAGAAGGATCTTGAGTTTCAAGAGGGCGATCATGTATTTTTTAGGGTTACACCGGTAACGGGTGTGGGTCGTGCATTGAAATCGAAGAAACTTACTTCTCGGTTATTGGTCCTTACCAGATATCCGCGATAGTGGGTGCTGTGGCGTATAGGGTGGCGTTGCCGCCGAATCTGTCAAATTTGCACGATGTGTTTCATGTTCCACAGCTTCGGAAGTATGTTCCAGATCCGTCGCATGTGATTCCGATGGATGAGGTCGAGGTAAGGGAGAACCTTATAGTTGAGGCATTACCAGTTAGGGTTTTGGATCGCGAAGTGAAGCGGTTGCGGGGCAAGGATATTGCACTTGTGAAAGTGGCGTGGGGAGGCGCTGCCGAGGGCAATTTGACTTGGGAGTTGGAGAGTCGGATGCGGGAGTCGTATCCAGAGTTGTTCATCTCAGGTAATATTTTCGAGGACGAAAATTTCTAAGTGGGGGAGAGTTGTAACGACCCAGTTTTTGTGTGAGTTTTAATTAATCGAGTCGTTTGATTATTTTATTATTATTTTAATTTATTTTCGACTTTTATCTGAAAATATGTTATTTTTCAATGTTGTGATATTTTATCGGGTTTTGGGATCGTTTGCGAGATATTTGAGTGTGGGGGTATTTTGGTCATTTTAGGATATTTTTCATTAAGTAAGAAAATAGAAAATAGAAGAGAGAAAAATAGAAAGAAAGAAAGGGGAAAGAAAGAAAAAGAGGAGAAAAGAGAAGAAGGAGAGAAATAGTGAGAAAAGCTTGGGAAATCAAGAAAAATCAACTTCTAGAATCGGTTTAATCGGGTAAGGGTGCGAAACTCAATTATTGTATGATTGTGTATGATTATGTATGAGTATTTGTGGTGTTTGTTGGATTAAAATGAAAAAATTTAGTAAAACCCATATTGTGTCAAATTGATTAGAAATTGATTAAATGTGTTGGAAATCATGCTTTTAGTGTTCATTATTGTTGGTATATGATAGATACATGTTGCTATGCATTGTATTGGTAATTTTTCTGGGTGTAGGTGAAAATTGGAGGATTTTTGGTTAGAAAATGCAGAACTTTGTTCTGCAGAAATTTTTCTGGTTTTTCCAGGTCATACGCGTATGGGGCATGTTCATACGCGTATGGACCTTGGCAATACGCGTATGGAGGGCGAGTCATGAGCCAATATGCATATGGAATGTTATTTTGCTCGGCCATCTGCCCATTTGCGTATGATACGCGTAGCATTTCAGGGCAATACGCGTACGAGGTTGGGCATTGTGCGTACGGACTTTTACACGTGAACTTTGGGGAAAATGAGTCTCTGCTCATACGCGTATGGAGCAGGGTAATACGCGTATGGACAGGACAATTGCAAAATGGGACTTTTCAAAATATCGTTTTTAGTTTTCTTTCGTAACTGGAGTTCCGTTTGTCCGATTTTTACATTCTTGGTATCGTTGTGTAGCTATTGAACTGTACTTTCTTATTATGATGATTTTGGAATTGTTAGCCGATTTAGTTATGTCGGAAAATTGGGAATAGTGTCGGTCGTCAACTTTTGTCATTATAACTGTGCGTAATTGATGTGTATTATGCAAGGTGCTGTTGTATGCGGTAAATATATGTGTTTAGATGGGGTTGTGAAGATTTGTGGCCGTATGGAAATTAAATGCATTGTTTTGGGCATAAGTGAAAAGTGTGATTTGGTCGATGTAAATGAGTGTATTTATGTGTGCATATTAAATGTCATGGGTCACTGTATGCCAAGCATCATGATATGCATTATTGAGACGTCCTGAGTGACAGTTTGGATTCCAAAGGGAATTCGCTATAACGTCGTGTGCCTTATACAAAGAGGTGTGAGCGATGATTATATACAATCGTGTGCCCATGTGGGGTGTGAGCGATCGGGTCGTGTGCCTTATACAAAGAGGTGTGAGCGATCCATAAACGTCGTGTGCCTTATACAAAGAGGTGTGAGCGACGGGGAACATCGTATGCCCGACGGGGAGTTACAGTGATGTAACGAGCAATGATTCCAGCAGAGTTCCTGAGTGAACTAGTGATGAGAAACAATGGAAGTCGGTACCGCATGTGCATATGTATAGAGTCGTTGTGTCGGTCTCTTGCATTGCATAAATCATTATGATTGTTTATGTGTGGAATTGTGGATAGAATTGATATATGGATAGGTGTTGGTGATGGACATATGAATTATTCCTTGTATTGCCTTGTGTTTGCATTATGACGTGAGTTATGGTGAGAATTGTATATATACGTGTATTTTTGTGTTATATATATAATTGTATGCAATTATATTATGGTTGTTTTTCTCACCCTTCTGCTGTTTTATAATGCTCTATGAGGCATTGCAGATTAGAGTTGCTGGAGGTATTTTTGTGAAGCTTTGCGTCTTCATTCTTTTGTCGGTCGGCTCTGATATGTGACATCGGGTAGTTAGGGAGGCCGTTAGTGATTATTGTGTATTCTGTATTTATATCTTTTGGCTTGTGCATGTACAACTCGATGTATGACAAACTTTCATGTGATATATATGTATGTTATTCAGTTTTAGATTTTCCGCTTTTATTCTAAATTATGAAGTGTGGGTGTAAGGAACTGAGTTCCTCTGTTGATAGCTACCCCACTGTTGCATATCTATATGAGCAGGTGTTGTATGAATTGTTTCAATTTGATGTGACCCCTCGGTCTATGCCATGATAATTTAAATATACTCGGACGAAATTTTGAATTTTCTTTTACTGTTTTAATTAATTGGGGGTTTAGATTGGGGGTGTTACACGAAGCAGTAGCGAATGAGTTTTCGCGGGTTCGCCTAGCGAACCAATTAGCGAAGGTCATCGAATGTTCGCTAACGTTGTTCGCCTAGCGAACTTTGTATCTTTTTGGCTCTGGTTGTTGCTGCCTTGGTTCGCCAAGGGGTTCACCTAGCGAACTTTATGTCTATTTTTATCTGATAGTGGTTTCGCTGGACATTCGCCTAGCGAAGGTGGTAGCGAATACTCGCTAGAGGGTTCGCCTAGCGAACATGGCAGTTTATGTAATTTTGTTTTCTTCCTAACTTCTGATCCATAAGTCGAATTGGGGTGCGGTTGGGTGCGTTAGAAAGCTTGTGAGTGGTTCTTTCTTATTAAAATGGTTTGGAGATTGTTGGCCGATTTAATTATGTCAGGAATTTGGAATAGTGTCGTTTTGTCGACTTTCGTCGTTATAATTGTGTGTGATTGATGTGTATCATGCAACGTGCTGTTGATATGGATATGGTATGACTTGTGTGCTGTTGTATGGTGTAAATGCATGTGTTTAGATGGTGTGATGATGGTTTGTGGCCGTATGGCAAATAAATGCATTGTTTTGGGCTTGAATTTCAAAGCATGATTAATGTCGAGTGAGATGATTGCATATATGTGTGCATTTGAATGTCATGAGTCATTGTATGCCAAGCATCATGATATGCATTCTTGAGATGTCGTGTGCCCTAGTGGGTGTGAGCGACGAATCGATTCCAGAGGGAATCCGCTATAACATCGCGAGCCTTATACCGAGAGGACCTAAAGCGATGATTATAGACGATCGTGAGCCTTATACAAAGAGGACCTAAAGCGATCGGATTGTGAGCCTTATACAAAGAGGACCTAAAGCAATCCATAAACGTCGTGTGCCTTATCCAAAGAGGACCTAAAGCGACGGGGAACATCGTTTGCCCGACAGGGAGTTACACTAAGTAACAAGCGATGATTCCAATAGTTCCTGAGTGAACTAGTGTTGAGAATGATGGATGGATGGTACCGCATGTGCATTTGCATAGAGTCGTTGGGTCGGTCTCTTTGCATTTGCATAAATTATGAATGGATTGATTGTGTGTGGAATTGTGGATGAAATTGATGAGTTGATATATGTCTATATGTTGGTGATATTTGTATTGTGCTTGGTTGACATACTTTGTGTTGTTTATGTTTGAATTCTGGTATAATTGGTGGTGAGAATATTTTATATGTGTATTTTCTTGTTATTATATAATTGTATGCAAATATATTATGATTGTGTTTCTCACCCTTCTGCTGTTGTTGATGCTCTACGAGGCATTGCAGATTAGATGTTGGAGGTCTTTTTGTGAAGCTTAGGTCTTCATTCTTTTGTCGGTCGGCTCTGATATATAGCACCGGGTAGTCGAGGGATCGAGTGTGATTATTTTGTATTTATGTATATGTATCTTTTGGATTGTATATGTATGATATTGGATATGACAGACAAACTTTTTATGATATATATACATGAGATTCAGTTACAGATTTTCCGCTTTTATTCTGTATCTGAATTGTGGGTGTTGGGAACTCAGTTCCTTTATTATGTGCTACCTGAATTGTTGCATATCTTTATGAGAAGGTTTATGTGTATTTGTCCCAAATTGATGTGACCCCTCGGTCTATGCCGTGAATGTTTTTAAATATACTCTGATTAATTTTTATAGCTTTATTTAATTAGGGGTATAGATTTGGGGTGTTACATTAAGTGGTATCAGAGCCAGTCCGTGTCAGTTTGTGTCAGTCCTTGTTGGTCTTTGTGGGTCGGTGAGCTGTTTGTTTGACCATAGTTGCTGTTATTGGAAATGAAAAGAATATGGCTGGTAGGAATGATGCAGCTTTAGCTGCTGCGATGCAAGCTATGGCTCGGGCTGTGCAGGGTGCACCGAATGCTGCTGGTAATGATGAGTTCAGGAAGAACAAACCGCCTATCTTTAAAGGAAGATATGATCCTGATGGTGCTCAAATTTAGCTGAAAGAGATTGAAAGGATCTTCCGATTGATGGATTGTGCTGAGGATCAGAAGGTGAGACTGGGTACTCACATGTTGCTGGAAGAAGTTGATGATTGGTGGGTTAGTACTCGTCATGTGTTGGAAGCTGCAGAGGAGGAGATCACTTGGGCTGTGTTTAGCATTGAGTTTCTGAGGAAGTATTTTCCTGAAGATGTAAGAGGAAAGAAGGAAATCGAGTTCTTGGAGTTAAAACAAGGTAATATGTCTGTTGTTGATTATACTGCTAAGTTTGTGGAGCTTGTGCAGTTTTATCCACATTATGCCAAAGCGACAACGGAGTTTTCTAAGTGTGTGAAGTTTGAGAACGGGTTGCGTCCTAAGATAAAGCAGGCAATCGGTTATCAAAGGATTAGAATTTTTTCTGATTTGGTGGACTGTTGTAGGATTTATGAGGAGGATAGTAAGGCTCGTTCTACTCATTATAAGAGTATGAGTGAGAGGAAAGGGAAGCAACAGTTTTGTAGTGGTCCTTACGTAACACCAGTTGATAAGGGTAAACATAGGGGTAATTTTGAGAAAAGGCCAAGTGGGGGAGGAATGTCTAGTCCTCCGAGATGTTTTAGGTGTGGTGACCTAGGACATCGGCAGTTCGAATGTAGGAAGGATATGAGGAAGTGTTCTAATTGTGGAGGTTTAGGACATGTCACAGCTGATTGTGCAAGGAAGAATGTGGTGAAGTGTTTCAACTGTGGTGAACCTGGTCATATTAGTACAAAGTGTCCGAAACCAATGAAAGCTCTAACTGGTGGAAAAGTTTTTGCATTGGCGGGAACTCAGACTTCAAGTGCAGACCGTCTGATCCGAGGTACTTGTTTTATTAATAGTACGCCTTTTGTTGCTATTATTGATACCAGAGTGACTCATTCATTTATTTTATCTGAGTGCGCGAAGCATTTGAATCTTTTGTTGTCTTCGATGGATGGAAAGATGGTTATTGATACTCCAACAATGGGGTCAGTAACTACTTCTTTGGTTTGTTTAAGTTGTCCTTTGACCATTTATGGTAAAGACTTTGAGATGGATTTGGTGTGTTTTCCATTGGAGGGTTTAGATGTGGTTTTGGGAATGAATTGGTTGCAGTTTAATCGGGTTCATATTGATTGTTATCATAAGCTGGTAAGATTTCCTTCTCTTGAGGGAGACGAGGACTCGAGTTTCTTATCTACCAAAGAGTTGAAGAAACTTTTGGCAGATGAAGCTCAGTTGTTTGGGTTGTTTGCATCGTTGACGGTGGATAGTCAAGTTTCACTTGATGTGTTTCCTGTTGTGTGTGATTTTCCGGAGGTGTTTCCTGAGGATATTTCAGATGTGCCGCCAGAGAGAGAGGTAGAGTTTTCTATAGATCTAGTTCCTGGTACTAGACCTGTGTCTATGGCACCATATCGAATGCCGGCATCTGAATTGGTTGAGTTAAAGAAGCAGTTGAATGAATTATTGGAAAAGAGGTTTGTGAGGCCAAGTGTGTCGCCTTGGGGTGCTCCAGTTTTATTGGTGAAAAAGAAAGATGGAAGTATGCGATTGTGTATTGATTATCGCCAGTTGAATAAGGTGACGATTAAGAATAAGTATCCTCTTCCAAGAATTGATGATCTGATGGATCAGTTGGTTGGTGTGTGTGTGTTTAGTAAGATTGATTTAAGATCAGGGTATCATCAGATTTGGGTGAAAGAGGAAGATATTCAGAAGACGGCTTTTAGGACACGATACGGTCATTATGAATATTATATGATGTCGTTCGGGGTTTCTAATGCGCCAGGTGTGTTTATGGAGTACATGAATCGTATTTTCCACGAGCATTTGGATCGTTTTGTTGTTGTGTTTATTGATGATATCTTAATTTATTCTAAGTCTCGGGAGGAGCACGCGGAGCATTTGCGTATTGTTTTGCAGGTTTTGAAAGAAAGAAAGCTTTTTGCCAAATTGTCCAAGTGTGAGTTCTGGTTGTCGGAGGTGAGTTTTCTTGGGCACGTGATTTAAGGTAATGGTATTGCTGTGGATCCATCTAAAGTAGAAGCAGTTCTACAATGGGAGGCTCCTAGATCCGTTACTGAGATTCGAAGCTTTTTGGGTTTGGCCGAATATTATCGGAGGTTCATTGAAGGTTTTTCTAAGCTAGCACTTCCATTGACCCAGTTGACTTGTAAAGGTCAAGCGTTCATTTGGGATATTCGGTGTGAGGAAATTTTTAGTGAGCTGAAGAGAAGATTGACTACAACTCCGATTTT
Organism: Lathyrus tuberosus; assembly: GCA_022829125.1. Classification (NCBI taxonomy): domain Eukaryota; kingdom Viridiplantae; phylum Streptophyta; class Magnoliopsida; order Fabales; family Fabaceae; genus Lathyrus; species Lathyrus tuberosus. Next base: position 8,195,247 of record JALAZF010000080.1, read on the forward strand.
GATTTTACCGGATCCTAATGAACCGTTTGTGGTGTATTGTGATGTGTCTTTGATTGGTCTAGGTGGGGTGCTAATGCAAGAAGGTAAGGTCGTGGCTTATGCTTCGAGGCAGTTGAGAGTGCATGAGAAAAATTATCCTACTCATGATCTTGAGTTAGCGGCTGTGGTGTTTGTATTGAAGATTTGAAGGCATTATCTCTTTGGTGCTAGATTCGAAGTCTTTAGTGATCATAAGAGTTTGAAATATTTGTTTGATCAGAAAGAGTTGAATATGAGGCAACGGAGATGGTTGGAATTTTTGAAGGACTACGACTTTGGCTTGAATTATCATCCTGGTAAAGCTAATGTGGTAGCCGATGCGTTGATTCAGAAATCGTTGCATATGTCGGCTTTGATGGTTAAGGAGTGGGAACTTTTGGAAACGTTTAGAGATTTGAGTTTGGTATGCGAAGTGACGTCGGATAGTGTGAGGCTTGGGATGTTGAAGGTTACTAATGACTTTCTGTTGACGGTTAGTGAGAAACAGAAGTTGGATGTGAAATTTGTGGATTTGATGACGGTTGGTGATCAAAGTGTGAATGAGGACTTTAAAGTGGATGATGAAGGTGTTTTGAGGTTCTGAGGTAGAATTTGTATTCCTGATGATGCAGAGTTGAAAAGGATGATTTTGGAGGAAGGAGACCGGAGTAATTTGAGTATACATCCGGGAGCTAACAAGATTTATCAAGATTTGAAGAAGATTTTCTGGTGGTCGGGTTTGAAGAGAGATGTGGCTCAGTTTGTGTATTCCTGTTTGACGTGTCAGAAGTCGAAGGTAGAACATCTGAGGCCTAGTGGTTTGTTGCAACCGTTGGATGTTCCTGAGTGGAAATGGGATAACATTTCTATGGATTTTGTAACAGGGTTGCCGAATACACTGAGGGGGCATAATGCTATTTGGGTGGTTGTGGACAGACTGACTAAATCGGCGCATTTCATTCCGATTGACATCAGTTTTTCTTTGGAGAGGTTGGCTGAGATTTACATCAGTGTGATTGTGAAATTGCATGGTGTTCCGTTAAGTATTGTTTCTGATCGAGATCCGAGGTTTACTTCGAGATTTTGGGAAAGTTTGCAAAAGGCGTTGGGTTCTAAGTTGAGGTTGAGTTCGGCTTATCATCCTCAGACGGATGGACAGACGGAGAGAACGATTCATTCGTTGGAAGATGCGGGCTTGTGTTCTTGAACAAGGTGGTGCGTGGGATAATTATCTTGCGTTGATTGAATTCACGTATAACAACAGTTTACATTCGAGTATTGGAATGGCACCGTTTGAAGCGTTATATGGACAAAGATGTCGAACACCGTTGTGTTGGCATGAGTCTGGTGAGAGTTCGGTGGTTGGACCAGAGTTGGTGCAACATACTACGGAAAAGGTGAAGCTAATTCGCGAGAAAATGAAGGCATCTCAGAGTAGGCAAAAGAGTTATCATGATCGAAGGAGGAAAGATCTTGAGTTTCAAGAGGGCGATCATGTATTTTTGAGAGTTACGCCGGTAACGGGTGTTGGTCGTGCATTGAAGTCGAAGAAGCTTACTTCTCGATTTATTGGTCCTTACCAGATATCCGTGAGAGTGGGTGCTGTGGCTTATAGGGTGGCGTTGCCACCGAGTCTGTCGAATTTGCACGATGTGTTCCATGAGTCATAGCTTCGGAAGTATGTTTCGGATCCGTCGCATGTGATTCCGATGGATGAGGTAGAAGTAAGGGAGAACCTTACGGTTGAGGCATTACCAGTGAGGATTTTGGATCGCTAGTTGAAACGGTTAAGGGGCAAGGATATTGCACTTGTGAAGGTAGCGTGGGGAGGCGCTGCTGAGGGCAATTTGACTTGGGAGTTGGAGAATCGGATGCGGGAGTCGTATCCAGAGTTGTTCGTCTCAGGTAATATTTTCGAGGACGAAAATTTCTAAGTGGGGGAGAGTTGTAACGCCCTAATTTTGTCCGTTTTATTTAATCGAGTCGTTTTGATTATTTTATTATTATATTATTTTATTTTTGACTTTTATTTAATAATGTGTTATTTGTCATTGTCATGTTATTTTATCGCGTTTTGGGAACGTTTGCGAGATATTTGAGTGTAGGGGTATTTTGGTTATTTCATTTATTTCTTAAGTTAGAAAGTATAAGAGAAAAGAAAAGAGAGAAAATAGTAAGGAAGGAAAAGGAAAAGAAGAAAAAGAGGAAGAAAGAAAAGAGAAAGAAAGAAGAAAAGAGAGAAAACTTGGAAAGGAAGAAACTCAATCAACCGACTTTTAAAACACGATTAATCGGGTAAGGGTGCGAAACTCGATTATCTTATGATTGTGTATGATTATGTATGTGTGTGTTGGAATGTTTATGGTGTTTTCATAACTTTTCAATTCTAGGTCGGAACGATGGAAATCGATGTTTTCGCGGTTGAAATGTGATGTAAATGTTGTAGATTACTTGTTACCATGATTGGGTTATGTTCTGATTGATATGTTTTGGTTTGGAAGAGTTTTTGGGTGAAAAATATGGTTTTTGGGTTTCAAATAGCGCTGCAGAATTTCTGGGTTTTCCTTGGTTCGCCTAGCGAACCTGGGGCGAAGCAGTAGCGAATGAGTTTTCGCGGGTTCGCCTAGCGAACCAGTTAGCGAAGGTTATCGAATGTTCGCTAACGTTGTTCGCCTAGCGAACTTTGTATCTTTTTGGCTCTAGTTGTTGCTGCCTTGGTTCGCCAAGGGGTTCGCCTAACGACTTTGTGTCTGTTTTTATCTGATAGTGTCTTTTTGTCGACTTTCGTCGTTATAATTGTGTGTGATTGATGTGTATCATGCAACGTGCTGTTGATATGGATATGGTATGACTTGTGTGCTATTGTATGGTGTAAATGCATGTGTTTAGATGGTGTGATGATGGTTTATGGACGTATGGCAAATAAATGCATTGTTTTGGGCTTGAATTTCAAAGCATGATTAATGTCGAGTGAGATGATTGCATATATGTGTGCATTTGAATGTCATGAGTCATTGTATACCAAGCATCATGATATGCATTCTTGAGATGTCGTGTGCCCTAGTGGGTGTGACCGACGAATCGATTCCAGAGGGAATCCGCTATAACATCGTGAGCCTTATATCGAGAGGACCTAAAGCGATGATTATAGACGATCGTGAGCCTTATACAAAGAGGACCTAAAGCGATCGGATTGTGAGCCTTATACAAAGAGGACCTAAAACAATCCATAAATGTCGTGAACCTTATCCAAAGAGGACCTAAAGCAACGGGGAACATCGTTTGCCCGACGGGGAGTTACACTAAGTAACAAGCGATGATTCCAATAGTTCTTGAGTGAACTAGTGTTGAGAATAATGGATGGATGGTACCGCATGTGCATTTGCATAGAGTCATTGGGTCGGTCTCTTTGCATTTGCATAAATCATGAATGGATTGATTGTGTGTGGAATTGTGGATGAAATTGATGAGTTGATATATGTCTATATGTTGGTGATATTTTTATTGTGCTTGGTTGACATACTTTGTGTTGTTTGTCTTTGAATTCTGGTATAATTGGTGGTGAGAATATTTTATATGTGTATTTTCTTGTTATTATATAATTGTATGCAAATATATTATGATTGTGTTTCTCACCCTTCTGCTGTTGTTGATGCTCTACGAGGCATTGCAGATTAGATGCTGGAGGTCTTTTTGTGAAGCTTAGGTCTTCATTCTTTTGTCGGTCGGCTCTGATATGTAGCACCGGGTAGTCGGGGGATCGAGTGTGATTATTTTGTATTTATGTATATGTATATTTTGTATTGTATATGTATGATATTGGATATGACAGACAAACTTTTTATGATATATATACATGAGATTCAGTTACGGATTTTCCGCTTTTATTCTGTATCTGAATTGTGGGTGTTGGGAACTCAGTTCCTTTATTATGTGCTACCTGAATTGTTGCATATCTTTATGAGCAGGTTTATATGTATTTGTCCCAAATTGATGTGACCCCTCGGTCTATGCCGTGAATGTTTTTAAATATACTCTGATTAATTGTTATCGCTTTATTTAATTGGGGGTATAGATTGAGGGTGTTACAATTTTAATGCACATTCTCTTATGTTTGTACTTAGGCATTTCCTTAGTTTGTTTTGTTTATTTTACTGTTTTATTATGTTTTTATAATTAAATCTTTTTTTGTCGTTAATATATTTTCGCAGTTTATTTTCAGCTTTAGCGGTTATTTGATATATGTCCACGGTTCGGATTATAACTGGAGCTACGAGAATCAGATTTACGCGTTCTACTAGGAGTTGGAAAGCTAAGACAAAGAGCTACAACTTTTATGTTGTACGAAGAAGCTGATTCAGAGTGTAGCAGGTTCGAATAATTCGTTGAAGTCAGGACCCGAATTCTGCCTTTGGGAATATTTAGTTTTGGACCGGGTTTTTTTTATGTTCTTCGACCTAGTTGGGTTAGAACCAGATTTGTGATGCTTCCCTATACCTAGTAGCAGCCGTGCTACTGTTCATAACCTTCTTTTCACTATTTTTCCTTTTTTTATTACTATTGTAATGGAGAACTAATTCCCTAAGGAAAATCCTGCTGCTTACGGGTTCCATCGCTTTGAGGTTATTCTAATACCAAATTACTTCGATTTCTGTTCAGTTCTTTTCTATGAAGTCATTTGCTTAATTTGATTGCAATCGTTTGCTTAATTCGTTTGTGTTCATAAGATAGAATTTATTAAATTCGATTGTATCCATATTTCTAATTTTAATTATGTGTTATCGTTTGCTAAATTCGGTAAACAGGAACATAATTCATTTGATTTTGATAAGCGCTTGTCTAATTGATCTCATAATCGAATAGGATCGAAGCCGCTTAGGGATTGGTGTTATAATAGCCGATGATAAGTCAAAATTTGGATCAGTAGGATTAGCCGTTTTAGCTTATTTGATAATCACTTATTTTAATCACTTTTTCTCTTGTTTTCTAAAATCGTAATCCAACCCCCCATAAACCGTTACTATAGTTGGTTAAATTCAATACAAGAATCCTTGTGATACGACTCGAGTCATTGTCGCTAAACTATCGTTTTTCAAACTACTCGTTTTTGATCCGTGCGCGACAGCTGATCAAAATTGGCGTCGTTGCCGGGGATTCTTATTGATTTTAGTCAATCTTAGAGTTTTGTTAGAGTTTTTTGTTTTTTGTTTTTTGTTTGTTGTTTGTTTTGTTTTTCCTTGTTGATTTTCAGAGTTGCAGTGCAGTGGTAAGCGTTTTAGCCTGTCAGGTAAGTTTGGAAGCTACTATTTCTATTTGCTCCGAATTTTTTTCCAGAAAATCATAAAAAAATCGCTGAACAATACTCATTTAGAATAAAATTCTAAAAGATTTTTCCCCTGAAAATCGCAAATTCCTTATTTTCCTATTTTATTTGATTTATTTCCTTTTTCATATTTTCAAAAAAATCTGAAATTTTTTGTAAAGATTTATTCTGATTTGATTTTATTTTTAGTTATATTTTAATATTTTTTAGATTTTATTTTATTCGCTTTTCAATATTTCCATTCTTTTTCTCCAGAGGGACATTGTTGGCATTTTTGCATTTGTTGAATTGCTGAATTGGTTTTGTGCTTTCTCATTCTTTGTTAATATTTTCTCCCTTTTGATAACATGGCTGAACAAAGAATATTAAGAGAGCTTGCTGCTCATGATATGAATTATAATGATTTATGTATTGAATATCCTGCTGTTACTGTACCTTTCGAATGGAATTCTAGTTTAATACACTCGTTGCCAAGGTTTAATGGTCTTGCAGGCGAGGATCTGAATAAGCATTTGAAGGAATTCCAAATTGTGTGCTCTACACCTTTCGGACATTCACTAGAGGACCTTGTCAAGCAAATGGCTATAAATGATCTCCAGTTTCAGCAACGAACAGATTCTACTATTCAGGCTAAGCAGACACAGATTGGACAACTTGCCACTTTAGTGAATGCCATACAGCAAGCTCAAGATTCAAACCAACTACCTGCCCAAACAGTAGTGAATCCAAAAGAGTTGCCTTCTGAAATTGTTGATGAAGCTTATTCTGATTTGTTTTCAGCTGATTTTCCATCATTGTCTGATTTTGAAGAATATTACTCATGTGAGGACTGTACTGACACTAATATTTGTTTTGTTTGTGCTGAGATTGAGGCTGCCTTGCAGGTTGACATTTTTCCTACAAATGATGCTATAGATGAAGTTGTTTATGCAGCTGAAGCTCTTGACATCCCTGCTGCCGCAACCATTCCGTCCATTGAACAACCTCTTTCCTTAAAGCTTAAACCACCTCCTAATAATCTAAAATATACTTATTTAGAGATGGATGTAAAGCTTCCGGTTATAATTTCTTCTAACCTTGATTTTTATCAAGAAAATAAGCTTTTGCAGGTTTTTAAAAAACATAAGAATGGAATTAGATGTACCTCGATGGAAGATGGAAGAAAATTAGTGAGGCAGGCCCTTAATCCTTTGATTCTTGATATTGTGGAAAAAGAGATCACTTCCATGTGCCCATTCGAAACTTTTACTTATCGAAGATTCTTCTTTGATCCTGGAATCAAAGGAGAAGACACTAATAAATATTTCAAGGTCAATGGATGCTACCCAAAGTTACTCTATGAGATCCCCACTTTGGAAGAAGAGACTGTAGAAGAGTTCTCTTTGGGAAAGGCTGCTTATGTGATCACTTATCCGCCTTAACTGCTCGGGTGTGTTCTTTCATTTCTCTCACTCTTATTTTATATTTATGTTCTTTCATTGAGGACAATGTATATTTTAAGTGTGGGGGAGGGAACCATTTACTTTGTTTTATTTATTTCAGTTTTCTTTGTTTTGTTATGTTTTCTTTAAGTAAGAAAAAATTAAAAAAATAAAAAAAAATAACTTAGAAACACAGTGCTTCTTTTGAAATTTTTAGGCTATAGATTAATCTGAGGTTAGATTGTGGAGATTTGGGAAAAATTCATAAGATCGGTACCGTTTTAACACCTTAAGTCTCCCGAATATGGAAACCGATTTAAATACTTGTTATGACATAGCCTTGAGTTCTCATCCTTTAATAGCTCTTAAGTAGTTTATCTAGCCGTCAACACCATCTAGAAATCACACATTAAGTAATTAAGCTGATGCAAATAAGTGAATGATCCCGTGCTTAATAAAAAAATCTAAATAGGAGTCCTCCTTTTAAGTTAGGTGACCCTCACCCGGTCACTTAAACTAACGGTTGTGAAACCTTCAAAAAAGAAAAAAAGTGGTTAATTTTAAATTGTTGACAAGATATGGATCATAGACACTAACAGGCTTATTTACCACGTGTGTGAATAGATAACGGGCTTAATGTGATTGCATTATTATGAAAGAGAGCAAAAAGGAGGATGAGTAAGTTAGGCTTAAGCATAATAACATGATTCGGATTGGTTTGTATAGGAGGGAGGTTTATGACCGCACAATTGTGGATTTGTGTTCTTACGATATCCTTAGTGTGCAAAATTAGTACCTATCGATACAATCTTGACCGAAGTAGAGTTTGTGGCCTAGAATAAGTTTCCGGATGCTATTGTCTTCCATGAGTCTTCATACTATTTTGCTCGGACTGCAAAAGTTCAAGTGTGGGGGAATTTGATCAGTGCATTTTAATGCGCATTCTCTTATGTTTGTACTTAGGCATTTCCTTAGTTTGTTTTGTTTATTTTACTGTTTTATTATGTTTTTATAATTAAATCTTTTTTTGTAGTTAATATATTTTCGCAGCTTATTTTCAGCTTTAGCGGTTATTTGATATATATCCCTTGTTCGGATCATAACTGGAGCAACGAGAATCGGATTTACGCGTTCTACTAGGAGTTGGAAAGCTAAGACAAAGAGCTACAACTTTCATGTTATACGAAGAAGCTGATTCGGAGTGTAGCAGGCTCGAATAATTCATTGAAGTCAGGACCCGAATTCTGCCTTTAGGAATATTTAGTTTTGGGCCGGGTTTTTTTATGATCTTCGACCCAGTTGGGTTAGAACCGGATTTGTGATGCTTCCCTATACCTAGTAGCAGCCGTGCTACTGTTCATAACCTTATTTTCACTATTTTTCTTTTGTTTATTACGATTGTAATGGAGAATTAATTCCCTAAGGAAAATCCTGCTGCTTACGGGTTTCATCGCTTTGAGGTTATTCTAATACCAATTTACTTCGATTTCTGTTCAGTTCTTTTCTATGAAGTCATTTGCTTAATTTGATTGCAATCGTTTGCTTAATTCGATTGTGTTCATAAGATAGAATTGATTAAATTCGATTGTATGCATATTTCTAATTTTAATTACGTGTTATCGTTTGCTTAATTCGGTAAACAGGAACATAATTCATTTGATTTTGATAAGCGCTTGTCTAATTGATCTCATAATCGAATAGGATCGAAGCCGCTTAGGGATTGGTGGTATAATAACCGATGATAAGTCAAAATTTGGATCAGTAGGATTAGCCGTTTTAGCTTATTTGATAATCACTTATTTTAATCACTTTTTCTCTTGTTTTCTAAAATCGTAATCGAACCCCCCATAAACCATTACTATAGTTGGTTAAATTCAATACAAGAATCCTTGCGATACGACTCGAGTCATTGTCGATAAACTATCGTTTTTCAAACTACTCGTTTTTGATCCGTGCGCGACAGCGGATCAAAATTGGCGTCTTTGCCGGGGATTCTTATTGATTTTAGTCAATCTTAGAGTGTTGTTAGAATTTTTTGTTTTTTGTTTGTTGTTTGTTTTGTTTTTCCTTGTTGATTTTCAGAGTTGCAGTGCAGTGGTAAGCGTTTCAGCCTGTCAGGTAAGTTTGGAAGCTATTATTTCTATTCGCTCAGAATTTTTTTCCAGAAAATCATAAAAAAATCGCTGAACAATACTCATTTAGAATGATTTTCTAAAAGATTTTGCCCCTGAAAATCGCAAATTCCTTATTTTCATATTTTATTTGATTTTTTTCCTATTTTCATATTTTCAAAAAAATCTGAAATTTTTTGTAAAGATTTATTCTGATTTGATTTGATTTTTAGTTATATTTTAATAATTTTTAGATTTTATTTTATTTGCTTTTCTATATTTCCATTCTTTTTCTCAATAGGGACATTGTTGGCATTTTTGCATTTGTTGAATTCCTGAATTGGTTTTGTGCTTTCTCATTCTTTGTTAATATTTTCTCCCTTTTGATAACATGGCTGAACAAAGAATATTAAGAGAGCTTGCTGCTCATGATATGAATTATAATGATTTATGTATTGAATATCCTGCTGTTACTGTACCTTTCGAATGGAATTCTGGTTTAATACACTCGTTGCCAAGGTTTAATGGTCTTGCAGGCGAGGATCTGAATAAGCATTTGAAGGAATTCCAAATTGTGTGCTCTACACCTTCCGGACATTCACTAGAGGACCTTGTCAAGCAATTGGCTATAAATGATCTCCAGTTTCAGTAACGAACAGATTCTACTATTCAGGCTTTGCAGACACAGATTGGACAACTTGCCACTTTAGTGAATGCCATACAGCAAGCTCAAGAATCAAACCAACTACCTGCCCAAACAGTAGTGAATCCAAAAGAGTTGCCTTCTGAAATTGTTGATGAAGCTTATTCTGATTTGTTTTCAGCTGATTTTCCATCATTGTCTGATTTTGATGATAATTACTCATGTGAGGACTGTACTGACACTAACATTTGTTTTGTTTGTGCTGAGATTGAGGTTGCCTTGCAGGTTGACATTTTTCCTACAAATGATGTTATAGATGAAGTTGTTTATGCAGCTGAAGCTCTTGACATCCCTGCTTCCCCAACCATTCCGTTCATTGAACAACCTCTTTCCTTAAAGCTTAAACCACCTCCTAATAATCTAAAATATACTTATTTAGAGATGGATGTAAAGCTTTCGGTTATAATTTCTTCTAACCTTAATTTTGATCAAGAAAATAAGCTTTTGCAGGTTTTTAAAAAACATAAGAATAGAATTAGATGGACCTCGATGGAAGATGGAAGAAAATTAGTGAGGCAGACCCTTAATCCTTTGATTCTTGATATTGTGGAAAAAGAGATCACTTCCATGTGCCCATTCGAAACTTTTACTTATCGAAGATTCTTCTTTGATCCTGGAATCAAAGGAGAAGACACTAATAAATATTTCAAGGTCAATGGATGCTACCCAAAGTTACTCTATGAGATCCCCACTTTGGAAGAAGAGACTGTAGAAGAGTTCTCTTTGGGAAAGGCTGCTTATGTGATCACCTATCCGCCTTAACGACTCGGGTGTGTTCTTTCCTTTCTCTTACTCTTATTTTATATTTATGTTCTTTCATTGAGGACAATGTATATTTTAAGTGTGGGGGAGGGAACCATTTACTTTGTTTTATTTCTTTCAGTTTTCTTTGTTTTGTTATGTTTTCTTTAAGTAAAAAAAAATTAAAAAAATTAAAAAAATATTTTACTTAGAAACACAGTGCTTCTTTTGAAATTTTTAGGCTATAGATTAATCTGAGGTTAGATTGTGGAGATTTGGGAAAAATTCATAAGATCGGTACCGTTTTAACACCTTAAGTCTCCCGAATATGGAAACGGATTTAAATACTTGTTATGACATAGCCTTGAGTTCTCATCCTTTAATATCTCTTAAGTAGTTTATCTAGCCGTCAGCACCATCTAGAAATCACACACTAAGTAATTAAGCTGAAGCAAATAAGTGAATGATCCCGTGCTTAATAAAAAATTTAAATAGGAATTCGCCTTTTACTTTAGGTGACCCTCACCCGGTCACTTAAGCTAACGGTAGTGAAACCTTCAAAAAAGAAAAAAAGTGGTTAATTTTAAATTTTTGACAAGATATGGATCATAGAGACAAACAGGCTTATTTACCATGTGTGTGAATAGATAACGGGCTTAATGTGATTGCATTAGAACGAAAGAGAGCAAAAAGGAGGATGAGTAAGTTAGGCTTAAGCATAATAACATGATTCGGATTGGTTTGTATAGGAGGGAGGTTTATGACCGCACAATTGTGGGTTTGTGTTCTTACGATATCCTTAGTGTGCAAAATTAGTACCTATCGATACAATATTGACCGAAGTAGAGTTTGTGGCCTAGAATGAGTTTCCGGATGCTATTGTTTTCCATGAGTCTTCATACTATTTTGCTCGGAGTGCAAAAGTTCAAGTGTGGGGGAATTTGATCAGTGCATTTTAATGCACATTCTCTTATGTTTGTACTTAGGCATTTCCTTAGTTTGTTTTGTTTATTTTACTGTTTTATTATGTTTTTATAATTAAATCTTTTTTTGTCGTTAATATATTTTCGCAGCTTATTTTCAGCTTTAGCGGTTATTTGATATATGTCCACTATTCAGATCATAACTGGAGCTACGAGAATCGGATTTACGCGTTCTACTAGGAGATGGAAAGCTAAGACAAAGAGCTACAACTTTTATGTTGTACGAAGAAGCTGATTCGGAGTGTAGCAGGATCGAATAATTCGTTGAAGTCAGGACCCGAATTCTGCCTCTAGGAATATTTAGTTTTGGGCCGTTTTTTTTTTATGTTCTTCGACTCAGTTGGGTTAGAACCGGATTTCTGATGCTTCCGTATACCTAGTAGCAGCCGTGCTACTGTTCATAACCTTCTTTTCACTATTTTTCTTTTGTTTATTACGATTGTAATGGAGAACTAATTCCCTAAGGAAAATCCTGCTGCTTACGGGTTCCATCGCTTTGAGGTTATTCTAATAACAATTTACTTCGATTTCTGTTCAGTTCTTTTCTATGAAGTCATTTGCTTAATTTGATTGCAATCGTTTGCTTAATTCGATTGTGTTCATAAGATAGAATTGATTAAATTCGATAGTATGCATATTTCTAATTTTAATTACGTGTTATCGTTTGCTTAATTCGGTAAATAGGAACATAATTCATTTGATTTTGATAAGCACTTGTCTAATTGATCTTATAATCGAATAGGATCGAAGCCGCTTAGGGATTGGTGTTATAATAGCCGATGATAAGTCAAAATTTGGATCAGTAGGATTAGCCGTTTTAGATTATTTGATAATCACTTATTTTAATCACTTTTTCTCTTGTTTTCTAAAATCGTAATCCAACCCCCTATAAACCGTTACTATAGTTGGTTAAATTCAATACAAGAATCCTTGCGATACGACTCGAGTCATTGTCGCTAAACTATCGTTTTTCAAACTACTCATTTTTTATCCGTGCGCGACAGCGTATCAAAATTTGCGTCGTTGCCAGGGATTCTTATTGATTTTAGTCAATCTTAGAGTTTTGTTAGAGTTTTTTGTTTTTTGTTTGTTGTTTGTTTTGTTTTTCCTTGTTGATTTTCAGAGTTGCAGTGCAGTGGTAAGCGTTTCAGCCTGTCAGGTAAGTTTGGAAGCTACTATTTCTATTCGCGCCGAATTTTTTTCCAGAAAATCATAAAAAAACGCTGAACAATACTCATTTAGAATAAAATTCTTAAAGATTTTGCCCCTGAAAATCGCAAATTCCTAATTTTCCTATTTTATTTGATTTATTTCCTATTTTCATATTTTCAAAAAAATCTGAAATTTTTTGTAAAGATTTATTCTGATTAGATTTGATTTTTAGTTAAATTGTAATAATCTTTAGATTTTATTTTATTCGCTTTTCTATATTTCAATTCTTTTTCTCAATAAGGACATTGTTGGCATTTTTGCATTTGTTGAATTGTTGAATTGGTTTTGTGCTTTCTCATTCTTTGTTAATATTTTCTCCCTTTTGATAACATGGCTGAACAAAGAATATTAAGAGAGCTTGCTGCTCATGATATGAATTATAATGATTTATGTATTGAATATCCTGCTGTTACTGTACCTTTCGAATGGAATTCTGGTTTAATACACACGTTGTCAAGGTTTAATGGTCTTGCAGGTGAGGATCCGAATAAGCATTTGAAGGAATTCCAAATTGTGTTCTCTACACCTTCTAGACATTCACTAGAGGACCTTGTCAAGCAATTGGCTATAAATGATCTCCAGTTTCAGTAACGAACAGATTCTGCTATTCAGGCTTTGCAGACACAGATTGGACAACATGCCACTTTAGTGAATGCCATACAGCAAGCTCAAGAATTGAACCAACTACCTGCCCAAACAGTAGTGAATCCAAAAGAGTTGCCTTCTGAATTGTTGATGAAGCTTATTCTGATTTGTTTTCAGCTGATTTTCCATCATTGTCTGATTTTGATGATAATTACTCATGTGAGGACTGTACTGACACTAATATTTGTTTTGTTTGTGCTGAGATTGAGGCTGCCTTACAGGTTGACATTTTTCCTACAAATGATGTTATAGATGAAGTTGTTTATGCAGCTGAAGCTCTTGACATCCCTACTGCCCCAACCATTCCGTCCATTGAACAACCTCTTTCCTTAAACCTTAAACCACCTCCTAATAATCTAAAATATACTTATTTAGAGATGGATGTAAAGCTTCCGATTATAATTTCTTCTAACCTTGATTTTGATCAAGAAAATAAGCTTTTATAGGTTTTTAAAAAACATAAGAATGGAATTAGATGGACCTCGATGGAAGATGGAAGAAAATTAGTGAGGCAGACCCTTAATCCTTTGATTCTTGATATTGTGGAAAAAGAGATCACTTCCATGTGCCCATTCGAAACTTTTACTTATCGAAGATTCTTCTTTGATCCTGGAATCAAAGGAGAAGACACTAATAAATATTTCAAGGTCAATGGATGCTACCCAAAGTTACTCTATGAGATCCCCACTTTGGAAGAAGAGACTGTAGAAGAGTTCTCTTTGGGAAAGGCTGCTTATGTGATCACCTATCCGCCTTAACGACTCGGGTGTGTTCTTTCCTTTCTCTTACTCTTATTTTATATTTATGTTCTTTCATTGAGGACAATGTATATTTTAAGTGTGGGGGAGGGAACCATTTACTTTGTTTTATTTCTTTCAGTTTTCTTTGTTTTGTTATGTTTTCTTTAAGTAAAAAAAAATTAAAAAAATTAAAAAAATATTTTACTTAGAAACACAGTGCTTCTTTTGAAATTTTTAGGCTATAGATTAATCTGAGGTTAGATTGTGGAGATTTGGGAAAAATTCATAAGATCGGTACCGTTTTAACACCTTAAGTCTCCCGAATATGGAAACGGATTTAAATACTTGTTATGACATAGCCTTGAGTTCTCATCCTTTAATATCTCTTAAGTAGTTTATCTAGCCGTCAGCACCATCTAGAAATCACACACTAAGTAATTAAGCTGAAGCAAATAAGTGAATGATCCCGTGCTTAATAAAAAATTTAAATAGGAATTCGCCTTTTACTTTAGGTGACCCTCACCCGGTCACTTAAGCTAACGGTAGTGAAACCTTCAAAAAAGAAAAAAAGTGGTTAATTTTAAATTTTTGACAAGATATGGATCATAGAGACAAACAGGCTTATTTACCATGTGTGTGAATAGATAACGGGCTTAATGTGATTGCATTAGAACGAAAGAGAGCAAAAAGGAGGATGAGTAAGTTAGGCTTAAGCATAATAACATGATTCGGATTGGTTTGTATAGGAGGGAGGTTTATGACCGCACAATTGTGGGTTTGTGTTCTTACGATATCCTTAGTGTGCAAAATTAGTACCTATCGATACAATATTGACCGAAGTAGAGTTTGTGGCCTAGAATGAGTTTCCGGATGCTATTGTTTTCCATGAGTCTTCATACTATTTTGCTCGGAGTGCAAAAGTTCAAGTGTGGGGGAATTTGATCAGTGCATTTTAATGCACATTCTCTTATGTTTGTACTTAGGCATTTCCTTAGTTTGTTTTGTTTATTTTACTGTTTTATTATGTTTTTATAATTAAATCTTTTTTTGTCGTTAATATATTTTCGCAGCTTATTTTCAGCTTTAGCGGTTATTTGATATATGTCCACTATTCAGATCATAACTGGAGCTACGAGAATCGGATTTACGCGTTCTACTAGGAGATGGAAAGCTAAGACAAAGAGCTACAACTTTTATGTTGTACGAAGAAGCTGATTCGGAGTGTAGCAGGATCGAATAATTCGTTGAAGTCAGGACCCGAATTCTGCCTCTAGGAATATTTAGTTTTGGGCCGTTTTTTTTTTATGTTCTTCGACTCAGTTGGGTTAGAACCGGATTTCTGATGCTTCCGTATACCTAGTAGCAGCCGTGCTACTGTTCATAACCTTCTTTTCACTATTTTTCTTTTGTTTATTACGATTGTAATGGAGAACTAATTCCCTAAGGAAAATCCTGCTGCTTACGGGTTCCATCGCTTTGAGGTTATTCTAATAACAATTTACTTCGATTTCTGTTCAGTTCTTTTCTATGAAGTCATTTGCTTAATTTGATTGCAATCGTTTGCTTAATTCGATTGTGTTCATAAGATAGAATTGATTAAATTCGATAGTATGCATATTTCTAATTTTAATTACGTGTTATCGTTTGCTTAATTCGGTAAATAGGAACATAATTCATTTGATTTTGATAAGCACTTGTCTAATTGATCTTATAATCGAATAGGATCGAAGCCGCTTAGGGATTGGTGTTATAATAGCCGATGATAAGTCAAAATTTGGATCAGTAGGATTAGCCGTTTTAGATTATTTGATAATCACTTATTTTAATCACTTTTTCTCTTGTTTTCTAAAATCGTAATCCAACCCCCTATAAACCGTTACTATAGTTGGTTAAATTCAATACAAGAATCCTTGCGATACGACTCGAGTCATTGTCGCTAAACTATCGTTTTTCAAACTACTCATTTTTTATCCGTGCGCGACAGCGTATCAAAATTTGCGTCGTTGCCAGGGATTCTTATTGATTTTAGTCAATCTTAGAGTTTTGTTAGAGTTTTTTGTTTTTTGTTTGTTGTTTGTTTTGTTTTTCCTTGTTGATTTTCAGAGTTGCAGTGCAGTGGTAAGCGTTTCAGCCTGTCAGGTAAGTTTGGAAGCTACTATTTCTATTCGCGCCGAATTTTTTTCCAGAAAATCATAAAAAAACGCTGAACAATACTCATTTAGAATAAAATTCTTAAAGATTTTGCCCCTGAAAATCGCAAATTCCTAATTTTCCTATTTTATTTGATTTATTTCCTATTTTCATATTTTCAAAAAAATCTGAAATTTTTTGTAAAGATTTATTCTGATTAGATTTGATTTTTAGTTAAATTGTAATAATCTTTAGATTTTATTTTATTCGCTTTTCTATATTTCAATTCTTTTTCTCAATAAGGACATTGTTGGCATTTTTGCATTTGTTGAATTGTTGAATTGGTTTTGTGCTTTCTCATTCTTTGTTAATATTTTCTCCCTTTTGATAACATGGCTGAACAAAGAATATTAAGAGAGCTTGCTGCTCATGATATGAATTATAATGATTTATGTATTGAATATCCTGCTGTTACTGTACCTTTCGAATGGAATTCTGGTTTAATACACACGTTGTCAAGGTTTAATGGTCTTGCAGGTGAGGATCCGAATAAGCATTTGAAGGAATTCCAAATTGTGTTCTCTACACCTTCTAGACATTCACTAGAGGACCTTGTCAAGCAATTGGCTATAAATGATCTCCAGTTTCAGTAACGAACAGATTCTGCTATTCAGGCTTTGCAGACACAGATTGGACAACATGCCACTTTAGTGAATGCCATACAGCAAGCTCAAGAATTGAACCAACTACCTGCCCAAACAGTAGTGAATCCAAAAGAGTTGCCTTCTGAATTGTTGATGAAGCTTATTCTGATTTGTTTTCAGCTGATTTTCCATCATTGTCTGATTTTGATGATAATTACTCATGTGAGGACTGTACTGACACTAATATTTGTTTTGTTTGTGCTGAGATTGAGGCTGCCTTACAGGTTGACATTTTTCCTACAAATGATGTTATAGATGAAGTTGTTTATGCAGCTGAAGCTCTTGACATCCCTACTGCCCCAACCATTCCGTCCATTGAACAACCTCTTTCCTTAAACCTTAAACCACCTCCTAATAATCTAAAATATACTTATTTAGAGATGGATGTAAAGCTTCCGATTATAATTTCTTCTAACCTTGATTTTGATCAAGAAAATAAGCTTTTATAGGTTTTTAAAAAACATAAGAATGGAATTAGATGGACCTCGATGGAAGATGGAAGAAAATTAGTGAGGCAGACCCTTAATCCTTTGATTCTTGATATTGTGGAAAAAGAGATCACTTCCATGTGCCCATTCGAAACTTTTACTTATCGAAGATTCTTCTTTGATCCTGGAATCAAAGGAGAAGACACTAATAAATATTTCAAGGTCAATGGATGCTACCCAAAGTTACTCTATGAGATCCCCACTTTGGAAGAAGAGACTGTAGAAGAGTTCTCTTTGGGAAAGGCTGCTTATGTGATCACCTATCCGCCTTAACGACTCGGGTGTGTTCTTTCCTTTCTCTTACTCTTATTTTATATTTATGTTCTTTCATTGAGGACAATGTATATTTTAAGTGTGGGGGAGGGAACCATTTACTTTGTTTTATTTCTTTCAGTTTTCTTTGTTTTGTTATGTTTTCTTTAAGTAAAAAAAAATTAAAAAAATTAAAAAAATATTTTACTTAGAAACACAGTGCTTCTTTTGAAATTTTTAGGCTATAGATTAATCTGAGGTTAGATTGTGGAGATTTGGGAAAAATTCATAAGATCGGTACCGTTTTAACACCTTAAGTCTCCCGAATATGGAAACGGATTTAAATACTTGTTATGACATAGCCTTGAGTTCTCATCCTTTAATATCTCTTAAGTAGTTTATCTAGCCGTCAGCACCATCTAGAAATCACACACTAAGTAATTAAGCTGAAGCAAATAAGTGAATGATCCCGTGCTTAATAAAAAATTTAAATAGGAATTCGCCTTTTACTTTAGGTGACCCTCACCCGGTCACTTAAGCTAACGGTAGTGAAACCTTCAAAAAAGAAAAAAAGTGGTTAATTTTAAATTTTTGACAAGATATGGATCATAGAGACAAACAGGCTTATTTACCATGTGTGTGAATAGATAACGGGCTTAATGTGATTGCATTAGAACGAAAGAGAGCAAAAAGGAGGATGAGTAAGTTAGGCTTAAGCATAATAACATGATTCGGATTGGTTTGTATAGGAGGGAGGTTTATGACCGCACAATTGTGGGTTTGTGTTCTTACGATATCCTTAGTGTGCAAAATTAGTACCTATCGATACAATATTGACCGAAGTAGAGTTTGTGGCCTAGAATGAGTTTCCGGATGCTATTGTTTTCCATGAGTCTTCATACTATTTTGCTCGGAGTGCAAAAGTTCAAGTGTGGGGGAATTTGATCAGTGCATTTTAATGCACATTCTCTTATGTTTGTACTTAGGCATTTCCTTAGTTTGTTTTGTTTATTTTACTGTTTTATTATGTTTTTATAATTAAATCTTTTTTTGTCGTTAATATATTTTCGCAACTTATTTTCAGCTTTAGCGGTTATTTGATATATGTCCACTATTCAGATCATAACTGGAGCTACGAGAATCGGATTTACGCGTTCTACTAGGAGTTGGAAAGCTAAGACAAAGAGCTACAACTTTTATGTTGTACGAAGAAGCTGATTCGGAGTGTAGCAGGATCGAATAATTCGTTGAAGTCAGGACCCGAATTCTGCCTTTAGGAATATTTAGTTTTGGGCCGTTTTTTTTTTATGTTCTTCGACCCAGTTGGGTTAGAACCGGATTTCTGATGCTTCCGTATACCTAGTAGCAGCCGTGCTACTGTTCATAACCTTCTTTTCACTATTTTTCTTTTGTTTATTACGATTGTAATGGAGAACTAATTCCCTAAGGAAAATCCTGCTGCTTACGGGTTCCATCGCTTTGAGGTTATTCTAATAACAATTTACTTCGATTTCTGTTCAGTTCTTTTCTATGAAGTCATTTGCTTAATTTGATTGCAATCGTTTGCTTAATTCGATTGTGTTCATAAGATAGAATTGATTAAATTCGATAGTATGCATATTTCTAATTTTAATTACGTGTTATCGTTTGCTTAATTCGGTAAATAGGAACATAATTCATTTGATTTTGATAAGCACTTGTCTAATTGATCTTATAATCGAATAGGATCGAAGCCGCTTAGGGATTGGTGTTATAATAGCCGATGATAAGTCAAAATTTGGATCAGTAGGATTAGCCGTTTTAGATTATTTGATAATCACTTATTTTAATCGCTTTTTCTCTTGTTTTCTAAAATCGTAATCCAACCCCCCATAAACCGTTACTATAGTTGGTTAAATTCAATACAAGAATCCTTGCGATACGACTCGAGTCATTGTCGCTAAACTATCGTTTTTCAAACTACTCATTTTTTATCCGTGCGCGACAGCGTATCAAAATTTGCGTCGTTGCCAGGGATTCTTATTGATTTTAGTCAATCTTAGAGTTTTGTTAGAGTTTTTTGTTTTTTGTTTGTTGTTTGTTTTGTTTTTCCTTGTTGATTTTCAGAGTTGCAGTGCAGTGGTAAGCGTTTCAGCCTGTCAGGTAAGTTTGGAAGCTACTATTTCTATTCGCGCCGAATTTTTTTCCAGAAAATCATAAAAAAACGCTGAACAATACTCATTTAGAATAAAATTCTTAAAGATTTTGCCCCTGAAAATCGTAAATTCCTAATTTTCCTATTTGATTTGATTTATTTCCTATTTTCATATTTTCAAAAAAAACTGAAATTTTTTGTAAAGATTTATTCTGATTAGATTTGATTTTTAGTTAAATTGTAATAATCTTTAGATTTTATTTTATTCGCTTTTATATATTTCAATTCTTTTTCTCAATAAGGACATTGTTGGCATTTTTGCATTTGTTGAATTGTTGAATTGGTTTTGTGCTTTCTCATTCTTTGTTAATATTTTCTCCCTTTTGATAACATGGCTGAACAAAGAATATTAAGAGAGCTTGCTGCTCATGATATGAATTATAATGATTTATGTATTGAATATCCTGCTGTTACTGTACCTTTCGAATGGAATTCTGGTTTAATACACACGTTGTCAAGGTTTAATGGTCTTGCAGGTGAGGATCCGAATAAGCATTTGAAGGAATTCTAAATTGTGTTCTCTACACCTTTCAGACATTCACTAGAGGACCTTGTCAAGCAATTGGCTATAAATGATCTCCAGTTTCAGTAACGAACAGATTCTGCTATTCAGGCTTTGCAGACACAGATTGGACAACATGCCACTTTAGTGAATGCCATACAGCAAGCTCAAGAATTGAACCAACTACCTGCCCAAACAGTAGTGAATCCAAAAGAGTTGCCTTCTGAATTGTTGATGAAGCTTATTCTGATTTGTTTTCAGCTGATTTTCCATCATTGTCTGATTTTGATGATAATTACTCATGTGAGGACTGTACTGACACTAATATTTGTTTTGTTTGTGCTGAGATTGAGGCTGCCTTACAGGTTGACATTTTTCCTACAAATGATGTTATAGATGAAGTTGTTTATGCAGCTGAAGCTCTTGACATCCCTACTGCCCCAACCATTCCGTCCATTGAACAACCTTTTTCCTTAAACCTTAAACCACCTCCTAATAATCTAAAATATACTTATTTAGAGATGGATGTAAAGTTTCCGATTATAATTTCTTCTAACCTTGATTTTGATCAAGAAAATAAGCTTTTATAGGTTTTTAAAAAACATAAGAATGGAATTAGATGGACCTCGATGGAAGATGGAAGAAAATTAGTGAGGCAGACCCTTAATCCTTTGATTCTTGATATTGTGGAAAAAGAGATCACTTCCATGTGCCCATTCGAAACTTTTACTTATCGAAGATTCTTCTTTGATCCTGGAATCAAAGGAGAAGACACTAATAAATATTTCAAGGTCAATGGATGCTACCCAAAGTTACTCTATGAGATCCCCACTTTGGAAGAAGAGACTGTAGAAGAGTTCTCTTTGGGAAAGGCTGCTTATGTGATCACCTATCCGCCTTAACTACTCGGGTGTATTCATTCCTTTCTCTCACTCTTATTTTATATTTATGTTCTTTCATTGAGGACAATGTATATTTTAAGTGTGGGGGAGGGAACCATTTACTTTGTTTTATTTCTTTCAGTTTTCTTTGTTTTGTTATGTTTTCTTTAAGTAAAAAAAAATTAAAAAAATTAAAAAAAAAAAATTTACTTAGAAACACAGTGCTTCTTTTGAAATTTTTAGGCTATAGATTAATCTGAGGTTAGATTGTGGAGATTTGGGAAAAATTAATAAGATCGGTACCGCTTTAACACCTTAAGTCTCCCGAATATGGAAACCGATTTAAATACTTGTTATGACATAGCCTTGAGTTCTCATCCTTTAATAGCTCTTAAGTAGTTTATCTAGCCGTCAGCACCATCTAGAAATCACACACTAAGTAATTAAGCTGATGCGAATAAGTGAATGATCTCGTGCGTAATAAATAATCTAAATAGGAATCCGCCTTTTAAGTTAGGTGACCCTCACCCGGTCACTTAGGCTAACGGTTGTGAAACCTTCAAAAAAGAAAAAAAGTGGTTAATTTTAAATTGTTGACAAGATATGGATCATAGACACTAACAGGCTTATTTACCATGTGTGTGAATAGATAACGGGCTTAATGTGATTGCATTAGAATGAAAGATGTAACGCCCCAGTTTTGTCAGTTTTTATTTAATCGAGTCGTTTGATTATTTTATTATTATATTATTTTATTTTCGACTTTTATCTGAAAATATGTTATTTTTCAATGTTGTGATGTTTTATCGGGTTTTGGGAACGTTTGCGAGATAGTTGAGTGTGGGGGGTATTTTGGTCATTTCATAATATTTTCATTTAGATAGAAAGAATAGAAAATAGAATGAGAGAAAAATAGAGAGAAAGAAAAGGAAGAGAAGGAAAAAGGGGAGAAAAGAGAAGAAGAGAAGAAATAGTAAGAAAAACTTGGAAATTCAAGAAAACAACTTCTAGAATCGATTTAATCGGGTAAGGGTGCGAAACTCAGTTATTGTATACTTGTGTATGATTATGTATGTGTGGTTGTGGTTGTTATTGGATTGAATTGGAAATATTTAGTAAAACCTATATTATGATAAATTGATTAGAAATCGATTAAATGTGTTGGAAATCATGTTTTTAGTGTTCATTATTGTTGTTACATGATAGATACATGTTGTTATGCATTGTATTGGTAATTTTCTGGGTGTAGGTGAGAAATTGGAGGATTTTGGTTGAGAAAATGCATAACTTTGTTCTGCATAATTTTTCTGGTTTTTCCAGGTCATACGCGTATGGGGCATATTCATACGCGTATGGACCTTGGCATTACGCGTAACATGGGCGAGGCATGGGCCATTACGCGTATGGATCTTCAATTTTCTCGGCCATCTGCCCATTTGTGTATGGTACGCGTAACATTTTAGGGCATACGCGTACGGTGTTGGGCATTACACGTATGGACTTTTACACGTGAACTTTGGGAAAAATGAGTCTCTGCCCATACGCGTATGGCTCAGGCCAATACGCGTATGGCCAGAAGAATGGTAAAATGGGACTTTTCAAAATATCGTTTTCGTTTTTCTTTCGTAACTTGGGTTCCGTTTATCCGATTTTTATATTCTTGGTATCGTTGGAAAGCTATTGAGTTGTACTTTCTTATTATGATGAATTGGAAATTGCTAGCCAATTTAATTATGTCGGAAATTGGGAATAGTGTCATTTTGTCGATTTTGTCGTTATAACTGTGTGTAACTAGTGTGTATCGTGCAAGGTGATGTTGTATGATGTAAATGCATGTGTTTAAATGGTGTCGTGATGATTTGTGGCCGTATGGTAATTAAATGCATTGTTTTGGGCATAAGTGCAAAGATTTATTTTGTTGATGTAGAAGAATGCATTTATATGTGTATTTGAATGTCATGAGTCATTGTATGTCAAGCATCATGATATGCATTGTGGTGACGTCCTGAGTGACGGTTTGATTCCAGAGGGAATCTGCTATAACATCGTGAGCCTTAAAAATAAGAGGTATGAATAGCCTTAAAAATAAGAGGACTGAAAGCGATGGTTATAGACGATCGTGTGCCCATGTAGGGTGTGAGCGATCGGGTCGTGTGCCCATGTGGACTGTGAGCGATCCATAAACGTCATGTGCCCGTGTGGGGTGTGAGCGACGGGGAACATCGTATGCCCGATGGGGAGTTACAGTGATGTAACGAGCGATGATTCTAGCAGAGTTCCTGAGTGAACTAGTGATGAGAAACATTGGAAGTCGGTACCGCATGTGCACATGCATAGAGTCGTGGTGTCGGTCTCTTGCATTTGCATAAATCATTAATGTCTGTTTATGTGTGGAATTGTGGATAGATGGATATATGGATATGTATTGGGATACTTGTATTGAGCATGGTTGGTATACCTTGGTGATGGAAATATGAATTATGCATTGT
Organism: Lathyrus tuberosus; assembly: GCA_022829125.1. NCBI lineage: Eukaryota > Viridiplantae > Streptophyta > Magnoliopsida > Fabales > Fabaceae > Lathyrus > Lathyrus tuberosus. The sequence continues at coordinate 8,218,784 of JALAZF010000080.1, forward strand.
GTTGTCTTGTGTTTGAATTATGGTGTGAGTTGTGGTGAGAATTGTATATATGTGTATTCTTGTGTTATATATAATTGTATGCAATTATATTATGATTGTTTTTCTCACCCTTCTGCTGTTTTATAATGCTCTATGAGGCATTGCAGATTAAAGTTGTTGGAGGTATTTTTGTGAAGCTTTGCGTCCTCATTCTTTTGTCGGTCGGCTCTGATATGTGACACCGGGTAGTTAGGGAGGCCGTTTGTGATTATTGTGTATTATGTATATATATCTTTTGGCTTGTGCATGTACAACTTGATGTATGACAAACTTTTCAAGTGATATATACATATATGATATTCAGTTTTAGATTTTCCACTTTTATTCTAAAAACTGAAATGTGGGTGTAAGGAACTGAGTTCCTCTGTTGATTGCTACCCCACTGTTGTATATCTTTATGAGCAGGTGTTGTATGATTTGTTTTAATATAATGTGACTCCCCCCGTCTATGCCATGATAATTTAAATATACTCTGATGAAATTTCGAATTTTCTTTTACTGCTTTATTTAATTGGGGGTATAGATTAGGGGTGTTACATTAAGTGGTATCAGAGCCAGTCCGTGTCAGTTTGTGTCTGTCCTTGTCGGTTTTGGCGTTGGAGTTAGTTATTTGTTTAACCATAGTTGCTGTTATTGGAAATGAACAGAATATGGCTGGTAGGAATGATGCTGCTTTGGCTGCTGCTATGCAAGCTATGGCTCGGGCTGTGCAGGGTGCACCTAATGCTGCAGGTAATAATGAGTTCAGGAAGAACAAACCGCCGGTCTTCAAAGGAAGATATGATCCTGATGGTGCTCAGATTTGGCTGAAAGAGATTGAAAGGATTTTCCGAGTGATGGATTGTGCGGAAGATCAGAAGGTGAGACTGGGTACTCACATGTCATTGGAAGAAGCTGATGATTAGTGGGTTAGTACTCGTTGTGTGTTGGAAGCTGCAGAGGAGGAGATTACTTGGGCTGTGTTTAGTATGGAGTTTTTGAGGAGGTATTTTCCTGAGGATGTAAGAGGAAAGAAGGAAATCGAGTTTTTGGAACTAAAACAAGGTAATATGTCTGTTGTTGATTATACTGCTAAGTTTGTGGAACTTGTGCAGTTTTATCCTCATTATGCCGAAGCGACTGCGGAATTTTCCAAGTGTGTTAAGTTTGAGAACGGATTGCGTCCTGAGATAAAGCAGGCGATTGGTTATCAAAGGATTCAGAGGTTTTCTGACTTGGTGGATTGTTGTAGGATTTATGAAGAGGACAGTAAGGCTCGTTCTACTCACTATAAGAGTGTGAGCGAGAGGAAAGGGAAGCAACAGTTCCGTGGTGGTCCTTATGTGACACCAGCGGATAAAGGTAAACAAAGGGGAAATTTTGAGAAAAGGTCAAGTGGGGGAGGAATGTCTGGTCCTCTGAGGTGTTATAAATGTGGTGAGTTGGGGCATCGTCAGTTTGAGTGCAGGAAAGATATGAGGAAGTGTACTAATTGTGGAGGTGTAGGACATGTTGCTGCTGATTGTGCCAGGAAGAATGTGGTGAAGTGTTTCAATTGTGCTGAACCTGGTCATATTAGTACGAAGTGTCAGAAACCGAAGCAAGCTCTAGCTAGTGGGAAGGTATTTTCTTTGGAAGGAACTCAGACTTCAAGTGCAGATCGTCTGATTAGAGGTACTTGTTTTATTAATAGTACTCCTTTAGTTACTATTATTGATACTGAAGTGACTCATTCATTTATTTCGTCTGAGTGCGCGAAGCGTTTGAATCTTGTGTTGTCTTTGATGGATGGTAAGATGGTCATTGATACTCCAGCAATGGGGTCAGTAACTACTTCTTTGGTTTGTCTAAGTTGTCCTTTGACCATTTATGGTAAAGACTTTGAGATGGATTTGGTGTGTTTACCGTTGGAAGGTTTAGATGTGGTTCTGGGAATGAATTGGTTGCAATTCAATAGGGTTCATATTGATTGCTATCATAAGCTGGTAAGGTTTCCTTCTCTTGAGGAAGACGAATACTCGAGTTTCTTATCTACCAAAGAGTTGAAGAGACTTTTGGCGGATGAAGCTCAGTTGTTTGGGTTGTTTGCATCTTTGACTATGGATAGTCAAGTTTCACTTGATGTGTTTCCTGTTGTGTGTGAATTTCCGGAAGTGTTTCCTGAGGATATTTCAGACTTGCCGCCAGAGAGAGAGGTGGAGTTTTCTATAGATCTAGTTCCTGGTACTAGACCTGTTTCTATGGCACCTTATCGTATGTCGGCATCTGAGTTGGTTGAGTTAAAGAAGCAGTTGAATGAGTTGTTGGAAAAGAGGTTTGTAAGACCTAGTGTTTCTCCTTGGGGTGCTCCAGTTTTATTGGTGAAAAAGAAAGATGGAAGTATGCGGTTGTGTATTGATTATCGCCAGTTGAATAAGGTGACGATTAAGAATAAGTATTCTCTTCCAAGGATTGATGATCTGATGGATCAGTTGGTTGGTGCTTGTGTGTTCAGTAAGATTGATTTGAGATCAGGGTATCATCAGATAAGGGTGAAAGAGGAAGATATCCAGAAGACGACTTTTAGGACACGTTACGGTCATTATAAATATTCTGTGATGTCGTTCGGGATTTCTAATGCGCCAGGTGTGTTCATGGAGTACATGAATCGTATTTTTCATGAGCATTTGGATCGATTTATTGTTGTGTTTATTGATGACATTTTGATTTATTCTAAGTCTCGGGAGGAGCATGCGGAGCATTTGAGTATTGTTTTGCAGGTTTTGAAAGAAAGGAAGCTTTTTGCCAAATTGTCCAAGTGTGAATTCTGGTTGTCGGAGGTGAGTTTTCTTGGGCACGTAATTTCTGGTAATGGTATTTCTGTGGATCCATCTAAAGTAGAAGCAGTTCTACAATGGGAGGCTCCGAGATCTGTTACTGAAATTCAAAGATTTTTGGATTTGGCTGGTTATTATCGAAGGTTCATTGAAGGTTTTTCTAAGCTAGCACTTCCTTTGACCCAGTTGACTTGTAAAGGGCAAGCGTTCATTTGGGATATTCAGTGTGAAGAAAGTTTTAATGAGCTGAAGAGAAGATTGACGACAACTCCGATTTTGATTTTACCGAATCCTAATGAACCATTCGTGGTTTATTGTGATGCTTCTTTGATTGGTCTAGGTGGTGTTCTGATGCAAGAAGGTAAGGTCGTGGCTTATGCTTCGAGGCAATTGAGAGTGCATGAGAAGAATTATCCCACTCATGATCTTGAATTAGCGGCTGTGGTTTTTGTGTTGAAGATCTGGAGGCATTATCTCTACGGTGCAAGGTTTGAAGTCTTTAGTGATCATAAAAGTTTGAAATATTTGTTTGATCAGAAAGAGCTAAATATGAGGCAACATAGATGGTTGGAATTCTTGAAGGACTACGACTTTGGCTTGAATTACCATCATGGTAAAGCTAATGTGGTAGCCGATGCATTGAGTCAGAAATCGTTACATATGTCCGCTTTAATGGTTAAGGAGTGGGAACTTTTGGAATCGTTTAGGGACTTGAGTTTGGTTTGTGAAGTGACGTCAGATAGCGTGAGGCTTGGTATGTTGACGATTACTAATGATTTTCTGATGACGGTTAGTGAGAAACAGAAGTTGGATGTGAAATTTGTGGATTTGATGTTGTTGGGAGAAAAAGATGCAAATAGTGATTTTCAAGTGGATGTTAATGGTGTTTTGAGATTTCGAGGTAGAATTTGTATTCCGGATGAAGCGGAGTTGAAAAAGATGATTTTGGAAGAAGGACACCGGAGTAATTTGAGTATACATCTGGGAGCGAATAAGATGTACCAAGATTTGAAGAAGATTTTCTGGTGGTCTGGATTGAAAAGAGATGTGGCTCAGTTTGTTTATGCATGTTTGACTTGTCAGAAATCAAAGGTAGAACATCTGAGGCCTAGTGGTTTGTTGCAACCGTTGGATATTCCTGAGTGGAAGTGGGATAGCATTTCCATGGATTTTGTGACAGGGTTACCGAATACTCAGCGAGGGCATAATGCTATTTGGGTTATTGTTGATAGGCTGACTAAATTGGCTCATTTTATTCTGATTGACATCAGTTTTTCTTTGGAGAGGTTGGCTGAGATTTACATCAGTGTGATTGTGAAATTGCATGGGGTTCCATTGAGTATTGTTTCGGATCGAGATCCTAGATTTACCTCGAGATTTTGGGAAAGTTTGCAGAAGGCTTTGGGTTCTAAATTGAGATTGAGTTCGGCTTATCATCTGCAGACGGATGGTCAGACGGAGAGGACGATTCAGTCTTTGGAGGATTTGTTGAGAGCTTGTGTTTTGGAACAAGGTGGTGCGTGGGATAGTTATCTTGCATTGATTGAGTTTACGTATAATAACAGTTTTCATTCTAGTATTGGAATGGCACCGTTTGAAGCATTGTATGGACGAAGGTGTCGGACACCGTTGTGTTGGCACGAATCTGGTGAGAGAACGGTAGTTGGACCGGAGTTGGTACAACAGACGACAGAGAAAGTGAAGCTTATTCGAGAGAAAATGAAGACTTCTTAGAGTAGGCAAAAGAGTTATCATGATCGGAGGCGGAAAGATCTTGAGTTCCAAGAGGGCGATCATGTATTTCTAAGGGTTACACCGGTAATGGGTGTGGGTCGTGCATTGAAATCGAAGAAACTTACTTCTCGGTTTATTGGTCCTTACCAGATATCTGCGAGAGTGGGTGTTGTGGCTTATAGGGTGGCGTTGCCGCCGAATCTGTCGAATTTGCACGATGTGTTTCATCTTTCACAGCTTCGGAAGTATGTTCCGGATCCGTCGCATGTGATTCTGATGGATGAGATTGAGGTAAGGGAGAACCTTACAGTCGAGGCGTTACCAGTTAGGATTTTGGATCGCGAGGTGAAGAAGTTGAGAGGCAAGGATATTGCACTTGTGAAAGTGGTGTGGGGAGGCGCTGCTGAGGGCAATTTGACTTGGGAGTTGGAGAGTCGGATGGAGGAGTCGTATCCAGAGTTGTTCGTCTCAGGTATATTTTCGAGGACGAAAATTTCTAAGTGGGGGAGAGTTGTAACGCCCCAGTTTTGTCAGTTTTTATTTAATCGAGTCGTTTGATTATTTTATTATTATATTATTTTATTTTCGACTTATATTTGAAAATATGTTATTTTTCAATGTTGTGATGTTTTATCGGGTTTTGGGAACGTTTGCGAGATAGTTGAGTGTGGGGGGTATTTTGGTCATTTCATAATATTTTCATTTAGATAGAAAGAATAGAAAATAGAAAGAGAGAAAAATAGTGAGAAAGAAAAGGAAGAGAAGGAAAAAGGGGAGAAAAGAGAAGAAGAGAAGAAATAGTAAGAAAAACTTAGAAATTCAAGAAAACAACTTCTAGAATCGATTTAATCGGGTAAGGGTGTGAAACTCAGTTATTGTATACTTGTGTATGATTATGTATGTGTGGTTGTGGTTGTTATTGGATTGAATTGGAAATATTTAGTAAAACCTATATTATGATAAATTGATTAGAAATCAATTAAATGTGTTGGAAATCATGTTTTTAGTGTTCATTATTGTTGTTACATGATAGATACATGTTGTTATGCATTGTATTGGTAATTTTCTGGGTGTAGGTGAGAAATTGGAGGATTTTGGTTGAGAAAACGCATAACTTTGTTCTGCAGAATTTTTCTGGTTTTTCCAGGTCATACGCGTACGGGGCATGTTCATACGCATATGGACCTTGGCATTACGCGTAACATGGGCGAGGCATGGGCCATTACGCGTATGGATCTTCAATTTTCTCGGTCATTTGCCCATTTGCGTATGGTACGCGTAACATTTTAGGGCATACGCGTACGGTGTTGGGCATTACGCGTATGGACTTTTACACGTGAACTTTGGGAAAAATGAGTCTCTGCCCATACGCGTATGGCTCAGGGCAATACGCGTAAGGCCAGGAGAATGGTAAAATGGGACTTTTCAAAATATCGTTTTCGTTTTTCTTTCGTAACTTGGGTTCCGTTTATCCGATTTTTACATTCTTGGTATCGTTGGAAAGCTATTGAGCTGTACTTTCTTATTATGATGAATTGGAAATTGCTAGCCGATTTAATTATGTCAGAAATCGGGAATAGTGTCGTTTTGTCGATTTTGTCGTTATAACTGTGTGTAACTAGTGTGTATCGTGCAAGGTGCTGTTGTATGATGTAAATGCATGTGTTTAAATGGTGTCGTGATGATTTGTGGCCGTATGGTAATTAAATGCATTGTTTTGGGCATAAGTGCAAAGTGTGATTTTGTTGATGTAGAAGAATGCATTTATATGTGTATTTGAATGTCATGAGTCATTGTATGTCAAGCATCATGATATGCATTGTGGTGACGTCCTGAGTGACAGTTTGATTTCAGAGGGAATCTGCTATAACATCGTGAGCCTTAAAAATAAGAGGTATGAATATCCTTAAAAATAAGAGGACTGAAAGCGATGGTTATAGACGATCGTGTGCCCATGTGGGGTGTGAGCGATCGGGTCGTGTGCCCATGTGGGGTGTGAGCGATCCATAAACGTCGTGTGCCTGTGTGGGGTGTGAGGGACGGGGAACATCGTATGCCCGACGGGGAGTTACAGTGATGTAACGAGCGATGATTCCAGCAGAGTTCCTGAGTGAACTAGTGATGAGAAACATTGGAAGTCGGCACCGTATGTGCATATGCATAGAGTCATGGTGTCGGTCTCTTGCATTTGCATAAATCATTAATGTCTGTTTATGTGTGGAATTATGGATAGATGGATATATGGATATGTATTGGGATACTTGTATTGAGCATGGTTGGTATACCTTGGTGATGGAAATATGAATTATGCATTGTGTTGTCTTGTGTTTGAATTATGGTGTGAGTTGTGGTGAGAATTGTATATATGTGTATTCTTGTGTTATATATAATTGTATGCAATTATATTATGATTGTTTTTCTCACCCTTCTGCTGTTTTATAATGCTCTATGAGGCATTGCAGATTAGAGTTGCTGGAGGTATTTTTGTGAAGCTTTGCGTCCTCATTCTTTTGTCGGTCGGCTCTGATATGTGACACCGGGTAGTTAGGGAGGCCGTTTGTGATTATTGTGTATTATGTATATATATCTTTTGGCTTGTGCATGTACAACTTGATGTATGACAAACTTTTCAAGTGATATATACATATATGATATTCAGTTTTAGATTTTCCACTTTTATTCTAAAAACTGAAATGTGGGTGTAAGGAACTGAGTTCCTTTGTTGATTGCTACCCCACTGTTGCATATCTTTATGAGCAGGTGTTGTATGATTTGTTTCAATATAATGTGACTCCCCCCGTCTATGCCATGATAATTTAAATATACTCTGATGAAATTTCGAATTTTCTTTTACTGCTTTATTTAATTAGGGGTATAGATTGGGGGTGTTACAAAAGAGAGCAAAAAGGAGGATGAGTAAGTTAGGCTTAAGCATAATAACATGATTCGGATTGGTTTGTATAGGAGGGAGGTTTATGACCGCACAATTGTGGATTTGTGTTCTTACGATATCCTTAGTGTGCAAAATTAGTACCTATCGATACAATCTTGACCGAAGTAGAGTTTGTGGCCTAGAATGAGTTTCCAGATGCTATTGTTTTCCATGAGTCTTCATACTATTTTGCTCGGAGTGCAAAAGTTCAAGTGTGGGGGAATTCGATTAGTGCATTTTAATGCACATTCTCTTATGTTTGTACTTAGGCATTTCCTTAGTTTGTTTTGTTTATTTTACTGTTTTATTATGTTTTTACAATTAAATCTTTTTTTGTCATTAATATATTTTCGCAGCTTATTTTCAGCTTTAGCGGTTATTTGATATATGTCCACTGTTCGATCATGACTGGAGCTACGAGAATCGGATTTACGCGTTCTACTAGGAGTTGGAAAGCTAAGACAAAGAGCTACAACTTTCATGTTGTATGAAGAAGCTGATTTGGAGTGTAGCAGGCTCGAATAATTCGTTGAAGTCAGGGCCCGAATTATGCCTTTAGGAATATTTAGTTTTGGGCCGGGTTTTTTTATGTTCTTCGACCCAGTTGGGTTAGAACCGGATTTGTGATGCTTCCCTATACCTAGTAGTAGTCGTGCTACTGTTCATAACCTTCTTTTCACTATTTTTCTTTTGTTTATTACGATTGTAATGGAGAACTAATTCCCTAAGGAAAATCCTGCTGCTTACGGGTTCCATCGCCTTGAGGTTATTCTAATCAATATTGTCAGAATCGAGATCTTACATAAGATCGAGAGGAGAGATTAAAATCGTAAAATATAAAATCGTAATTAAGATCGGAAGATCTTACGCAATTAATTTTATAAGATCGATAGGGGATAACAAGATCGTAAAATATAAGATCGTAAATAAAAGCGTAAGATTTTACTAAAAAACTAATACTTAAAATATTTTATATTATATATATTAAATAGTGCATAAGTTTGCATATTAAATATAAAACCATAAGTCTAAAATCTTAACCATAAAATTATAAATCTCAAATCTTAACTTAAAATAACAAAGTCCATAAAATAAAATACTAAAAATGATAGAGGCTAGTACAAATCACAAATGCTTCGATAATTTAGATTTCCTCCCATAATGTCATCTTCTTCATCTTCATTAATCTCATCATCTCCTCCACCATAATCATCACCATCTTCTTCTCCATCATCTTCATCTGCATTTCCTTCTTCATTGTCGCTTTCTATAGTTTCAAGGACATCAAATTCATCTACATGTGCAGTTGATTTAGCACCAGTACTTTGCATCAAATCTTCATCTAAATCAGCCACATTTACATGACTACCACCTGCATTTTCTTCCTCAGCAGCATACCACCAATCGTCATCATCTTGGAAATCATCAATTGTTAAATCTCGCTTTTTCCTTTCAGCCTTATTCTTGGTCAATCTTGTATTTACCATGACATACACAAGATCATTCATAGTCTTTGTTTCAACCGATTTCTTTTTTTCGTATGAACCTAAAAAGGGGAATTATTAAATTAAAGTGCATAATATATAGTAACTATAAAAAATATATATGATAAATTTAAAAACATACCATCTCAAAAGCACTCCAATTTCTCTCACAGCCAGAAGAACTGCATGTCAAACTCAACACACGAATAGCAAAGTTTTGCAATTCTGGATGTGCATCGCCGTAAGATTCCCACCATTGAGTTGGTGTCTTGTTTTCTAGTCCACGTTGAGCTATTTCACTCCCAAAGAACCCTTTTTTACTCTTAAAATCCTCAAGTTGACCATCAATTTTATTCACCATATCCATGTCTCCTCCCATCATCCTTTTTAAACATGCATACATTCCTTGTTTCACTTCATTATCTGCTTTGAAATCAGGCTTGTAATGCAGCATTGGATTAAGATAATAGCCTGCAGCATGCAAAGGCCTGTGCAATTGTTTGTCCCATCTATTATCTATAATTTTCCATAAAGGTTGGTAGCTTAAGACACAAAAGATTAAATTAGTTCACAAATAAATACTAATATACTATTTACATCAAATAAATCAGTCTAAGATATTTTATAAAATTATACCTTTTTTTCTTATTATTGTAGCTAGTTTGTATTTTCTCTTTTGCCTGATCCATTGCTTCATAGATATAGCCCATGGCTGCCTTCTCATCAGAATCTACCATACGCAAGACTTTAAGTAATGGAAAAACACCTTTAAGGCAAATAATCAAATTCTTCCAAAAGTCCTTGTTTGTGACTATATTTTCAACAATTTTTCCATCTTTTGTCTTGGAAAATTGACTATCCTTCCATTGCTTGGAAGTGAACATCCTATACAATCCTCCCCTCCTATCATTCAAGCAACCCAAACACAAATATAATGTTGCAAAGCGAGTGATACCAAGTCTTATCAATTCACCTCCTTCAGCGTAATGATGCAACAAAGTTATAAGATCAGTCCTAGAATAAATGTAAGTTGTGATCTTTTTACCCGAAGCAATAGTTTCCTTATGCATAGGTATCTTGCTCTCAAAATCCTCTAACATTGGATCAATGCAATGAGCTGCACACGGTGTCCAATAAAGCTTATTCCTTTTATCCGTCAACATTTGTCCAACCAACTTGTAGTTTGCAGAATTGTCTGTTACAATTTGGACAACATTTTCTTCCCCCACTTCCTCAACAATATCATCCATCATTTTGAAGACTTTATCAACTGTCTTTGAAATGTCATATGCATCAATTGATTTTAAAAAGAATGTACCCATAGGACAATTGACTAAAAAATTTATGATAGTCCTCCTCTTTTGGTCAGTCCATCCATCTGTCATTATTGTACATCCAAACTTTTTCCACGCAGCTTTATGATCTACCAATATGCTATTTATAGACTCAACTTTTTTCTTTAAATGTTTGCCTCGAATGTCATGGTAAGATGGTGGCTTATATCCTTTACCATATTTGGAAATTATTTCACACATCTTTATAAATTCTTCATCTTTTACAACGTTAAAGGAGATAACATTGTTGTAAAAATAAGTTGCAACTTGTAAGTCAATGTCCTCCTTCTCTTTTTTCTTAAAAGCATCATTGATAGTTGATTGAGAAGTTGTCCCCCTCTTGAAAATATTTGCAAGACCTGAAGATTCAACTTTTTTTCTTTTACCATCTTCCACATCAACCTCTATTACATCTTCACTTAGAGTTCTCTTCTTAATGAGTTTGCTTTGCAATCTATGAACAATGTTCCACATTTGTTTGCGAACTTCATCTGGAACAGATACACATGATTCAACATTACTATTTGTCCCTGCTAAATGATGCTTAAATCGAAAAGCACCGCTGCCATACTCATTATGACAATAGTTGCACTTGATATTTCTCGATCCGTCGTTTACGGGAGTGCCATGTTCCCATGCCACATCTTGTCTTTGACCGGGAGCTTTTTTTGCAACTTTTTTATTTCTCACATTTCTAACACTTGGATTTGTTGAAGAGGAAGTGACATACTACTACCAGTACCACCAGCCATCTGTTTCATTAAAAAAATTAAAATAAATAACTTTTAAATAAAATTTAAAAATTACACACGTTTTTTGAAAATTAAAACACATAGTAATATAAAACAAAAAACAAAACAAACAAAAAAGAGTGTAAAAAAATATCTTACATATATGTATAAATAAATAAATCAATTAAAAAAGATAAATAATTTTTATTAATAAAACAAATAAAAAATTAATTGAAAAAAATAAATAACTTTTTCTAACCCTATATTCATGAGTTTGTAATATAATATAACAAATAAAATATTAATGTATTGTCACTAATTAACTATTACTTGCAGCATATTCTTTTAATTATATGACTATATTATATGTATGAAAGGTAACTAAGGTCAGTAATAAAACAAAATATTAAATATATTATATTAAAATTAGGGATAATAGTCATTTATCCCCTGCAATATTGACGAGTTTTGATTTACCCCCTTTAAAAAAATAATTTTGGATTACCCCTAAAATTTTGGGGTACCCCCCTAAGCATGTAAAAACCAGGGGGTAACTAAAAAAAAATATTTTACAGGGGGTAATTTTTCTACCTAGGAGGGGAAAAAGACTTAGAATTTTAAAATTTCAGGAGGGTAATCCATAATTATTTTTTTAAAGGGGGGGTAAATCAAAAGTCGCCTATATTGCAGAGGGTAATTGACTATTAATCCTTAAAATTATATTTTCTTAAAAAGTGTAATTTTATATTGTATGAAGTGGCACAAAATAATACGAGTGTATCTTGTAATTTTATATTGTATAAGTGATAAAACAAAATAATAAGATACAAAGTGTAGCATCTTGTATCCTATTATGAATATAAGAGTGTATCTTATTATAAAGTGTAAAGAGTTTTTCAATTGGAACATGTAGTACTTTTAAATTTCCTTGTTTATACTTTGAGATTCATGACGGAAATCGTAAAAGTCATGGAATTGAATAGTAGGCGTAGCCTCGTAGGCGCACATAATCTTGATAACATTTGATAATGAAAAGTCCTTGCATTTAGTTCAAAATCTTGTTGATAACATTTGATAATGAAAAAGTCTTTGCATTTAGTTCAAACTTCAAAAAGCACAGTATCCAACATCCAATAGTAGAAACTAACAAAGCACGAAACGAAAACAGGTATCTATTTCAATTTTTTGTGAAGTACAGCTACTTTGGTGTAATATAAAATAAGTATAAAATTATATTATTATTAAAATTTAAAAGTACAAAGAAGATATCCATTACTCTGAACATGTACAGTACAAGAGTACAAGTACTGTGTAAAGTGAAGATACCGTGTACATGTGAACTTACAAATTGATAAAACCAATTAATAAGCAATATTATTTTAATAGACAAAGTGAAGATGAAAGCTCAGGTAAAATGAAAACAGAGCACGAAACGAAAACAGAGTAAGCTTACGTCTTCTTCTCCTTCTTCTCCGGCTGCAAAATTTGAGAAGCGTCGCCGATCTTACAAAAGACTTACTATTAGGATTCAGAGCTATTGAAAAAAAATAGGTATTTACGTATTTATAGCACACGAATCCTAAATCGGGTCGCACTTCATCTGGGTAAATAAACCCAGATTTGTGGGATTCTGCTTTCAGATTTCAAAATCAGTTTATTTCGCCGCGATTTCTGCATGAAAACGATCTTGCTTGCGATCCAGATCGGTGGAGGTGATTGAGATCGTAATATCGTACGATTCCACGATCTAGATCGCGATCTTGATAACATTGATTCTAATACCAATTTACTTTGATTTCTGTTCAATTTTTTTCTATGAAGTCATTTGCTTAATTTGATTGCAATCGTTTGCTTAATTCGATTGTGTTCATAAGATAGAATTGATTAAATTCGATTGTATGCATATTTCTAATTTTAATTACGTGTTATCGTTTGCTTAATTCGGTAAACAGGAACATAATTCATTTAATTTTGATAAGCGCTTGTCTAATTGATCTCATAATCGAATATAATCGAAGCCGCTTAGGGATTAGTGTTATAATAGCCGATGATAAGTCAAAATTTGGATCAGTAGGATTAGCCGTTTTAGCTTATTTGATAATCACTTATTTTAATCACTTTTTCTCTTGTTTTTTAAAATCGTAATCCAACCCCCCATAAACTGTTACTATAGTTGGTTAAATTCAATACAAGAATCCTTGCTATACGACTCTAGTCATTGTGTCTAAACTATCGTTTTTCAAACTAGTCGTTTTTGATCCGTGCGCGACAGCGGATCAAAATTGGCGTCGTTGCCGGGGATTCTTATTGATTTTAGTCAATCTTAGAGTTTTGTTAGAGTTTTTTGTTTTTTGTTTGTTGTTTGTTTTGTTTTTCCTTGTTGATTTTCAGAGTTGCAGTGCAGTGGTAAGCGTTTCAGCCTGTCAGGTAAGTTTGGAAGCTACTATTTCTATTCGCTCCGAATTTTTTTCCAGAAAATCATAAAAAAATCGCTGAACAATACTCATTTAGAATAAAATTCTAAAAGATTTTGTCCCTGAAAATCGCAAATTCCTTATTTTCCTATTTTATTTGATTTATTTCCTATTTTCATATTTTCAAAAAAAATCTGAAATTTTTTGTAAAGATTTATTCTGATTTGATTTGATTTTTAGTTATATTTTAATAATTTTTAGATTTTATTTTATTCGCTTTTCTATATTTCCATTCTTTTTCTCAATAGGGACATTGTTGGCATTTTTGCATTTGTTGAATTGCTGAATTGGTTTTATGCTTTCTCATTCTTTGTTAATATTTTCTCCCTTTTGATAACATGGCTGAACAAAGAATATTAAGAGAGCTTGCTGCTCATGATATGAATTATAATGATTTATGTATTGAATATCCTGATGTTACTGTACCTTTCGAATGGAATTCTGGTTTAATACACTCGTTGCCAAGGTTTAATGGTCTTGCAGGTGAGGATCCGAATAAGCATTTGAAGGAATTCCAAATTGTGTGCTCTACACCTTCCGGACATTCACTAGAGGACCTTGTCAAGCAATTGGCTATAAATGATCTCCAGTTTCAGTAACGAACAGATTCTACTATTCAGGCTTTGCAGACACAGATTGGACAACTTGTCACTTTAGTGAATGCCATACAACAAGCTCAAGAATCAAACCAACTACCTTCCCAAACAGTAGTGAATCCAAAAGAGTTGCCTTCTGAAATTGTTGATGAAGCTTATTTTGATTTATTTTCAACTAATTATCCATCATTGTCTGATTTTGATGATAATTACTCATGTGAGGACTGTACTGACATTAACATTTGTTTTGTTTGTGCTGAGATTGAGGTTGCCTTGCAGGTTGACATTTTTCCTACAAATAGTGTTATAGATGAAGTTGTTTATGCAGCTGAAGCTCTTGACATCCCTGCTGCCCCAACCATTCCGTCCATTGAACAACCTCTTTCCTTAAAGCTTAAACCACTTCCTAATAATTTAAAATATACTTATTTAGAGATGGACGAAAAGCTTCCGGTTACAATTTCTTCTAACCTTGATTTTGATCAAGAAAATAAGCTTTTGCAGGTTTTTAAGAAACGTAAGAATGGAATGAGATGGACCTCGATGGAAGATGGAAGAAAATTAGTGAGGCAGCACCTTAATCCTTTGATTCTTGATATTATGGAAAAGGAGATCACTTCCATGTGCCCATTCGAAACTTTTACTTATCGAAGATTCATCTTTGATCCTAGAATCAAAGGAGAAGACACTAATAAATATTTCAAGGTCAATGGATACTACCCAAAGTTACTCTATGAGATCCCCACTTTGGAAGAAGAGACTGTAGAAGAGTTCTCTTTGGGAAAGGCTACTTATGTGATCACCTATCCGCCTTAACTACTCGGGTGTGTTCTTTCCTTTCTCTCACTCTTATTTTATATTTATGTTCTTTCATTGAGGACAATGTATGTTTTAAGTGTGGGGGAGGGAACCATTTACTTTGTTTTATTTCTTTCAGTTTTCTTTATTTTGTTCTATTTTCTTTAAGTAAAAAATTTTTTACTTAAAAACACAGTGCATCTTTTGAAATTTTTAGGCTATAGATTAAATTGAGGTTAGATTGTGGAGATTTGGGAAAAATTCATAAGATCGGTACCGTTTTAACACCTTAAGTCTCCCGAATATGGAAACCGATTTAAATACTTGTTATGACATAGCCTTGAGTTCTCATCCTTTAATAGCTCTTAAGTAGTTTATCTACCTGTCAGCACCATCTAGAAATCACACACTAAGTAATTAAGCTGATGCAAATAAGTGAATGATCCCGTGCTTAATAAGAAATCTAAATAGGAATCCGCCTTTTAAGTTAGGTGACCCTCACCCAGTCACTTAGGCTAACGGTTGTGAAACCTTCAAAAAAGAAAAAAAAGTGGTTAATTTTGAATTGTTGACAAGATACGGATCATAGACACTAACATGCTTATTTACCATGTGTGTGAATAGATAACAGGCTTAATATGATTGCATTAGAATGAAAGAGAGCAAAAAGGAGGATGAGTAAGTTAGGCTTAAGCATAATAACATGATTCAGATTGGTTTGTATAGGAGGGAGGTTTATGACCGTACAATTGCGGATTTGTGTTCTTACGATATCCTTAGTGTGCAAAATTAGTACCTATCGATACAATCTTGACTGAAGAAGAGTTTGTGGCCTAGAATGAGTTTCCGGATGCTATTGTTTTTCATGAGTCTTCATACTATTTTGCTCGGAGTGCAAAAGTTCAAGTGTGGGGGAATTTGATCAGTGCATTTTAATGCACATTCTCTTATGTTTGTACTTAGGCATTTCCTTTGTTTTGTTTATTTTACTGTTTTATTATGTTTTTATAATTTAATCTTTGTTTGTCGTTAATCTATTTTCGCAGCTTATTTTCAGTTTTAGCGGTTATTTGATACATGTCCACAGTTCGGATCATAACTGGAGCTACGTGAATCGGATTTACGCGTTCTACTAGGAGTTGGAAAGCTAAGACAAAGAGATACAACTTTCATGTTGTACGAAGAAGCTGATTCGAAGTGTAGCAGACTCGAATAATTCGTTGAAGTCAGGACCCGATTGGGTTAGAACCGGATTTGTGATGCTTCCCTATACCTAGTAGCAGCCGTGCTACTGTTCATAACCTTCTTTTCACTATTTTCTTTTATTTATTACGATTGTAATGGAGAACTAATTCCCTAAGGAAAATCCTGCTGCTTACGGGTTCCATCGCTTTGAGGTTATTCTAATACCAATTTAATTCGATTTCTATTCAATTCTTTTCTATGAAGTCATTTGCTTAATTTGATTGCAATTGTTTGCTTAATTCGTTTGTTTTCATAGGATAGAATTGATTAAATTCGATTGTATGCATGTTTCTAATTTTAATTACGTGTTATCGTTTGCTTAATTCATTAACTCGTCATATTCTTAACTGTTTGCTTAATTCGGTAAACAGGAACATAATTCATTTGATTTTGATAAGCGCTTGTCTAATTGATCTCATAATCGAATAGGATCGAAGCCGCTTAGGGATTGGTGTTATAATAGTCGATGATAAGTCGAAATCCAGATCAGTAGGATTAGCCGTTTTACCTTATTTGATAATCACTTATTTTAATCACTTTTTCTCTTATTTTCTAAAATCGTAATCCAATCCCCCATAAACCGTTACTATAGTTGGTTAAATTCACTACAAGAATCCTTGCGATACGACTCGAGTCATTGTCACTAAACTACCGTTTTTCAAATTACTCGTTTTTTATCCGTGTTCGACAGCAGATCAATGCCCAAATCTTATTTATGTAGTTTAATTCAAAGTACAGAACATAACATAATGTTAATTAAAAAATTATTCATATTTATTGAAATATGTAGGTGGGATAGGCTTAAAAGGTTTTTTATGGTCTGAGACCTAGCCATTTTTTAACTAAATAGGCTTATAAAAAAGTCTATGGTTGTCTCTATTTAAAAAAAATTGACATGGCATAAGTCTGTGTAGGCTGTGTCGTATGATTTTATCTTAAGAAAAAAGGATATGCATTAACAGTGTAAAATAATTTTACACCGTCAACCAATCAGCATCATGTATTTTGTCAAGTCACCTTGGTATTTTTAAATTAATTGTGTGACATGACTGAATGATGAATTCATATTGGATGACAATGTAAAACTGTCGGTGTACTAGCTTTAATCTCTTTTATCTTTATTTCATTTTAAGAGTCTAAAGAGTTTAGTTCATTACTATTATTCAATTAATATTTATAATTTATAATATTAAAATAATATAAATTTTGTTTTCTCTTATATGAACTTTAGAACTTACCTTCAGCCATTCCATTCCATTTTGAGAAATTTATGTTGCTCATCATTTTTCATTCTTCATCAAATTTATTTAATAGTTTGTTTAATCTTTCTTAGGTTCCTCCAAAATCAAAGTTGTTATTTTCCTATATAACCATATGTTTTTTTCTGCAATCGTGTACGTCGTGCATTGACGTATATAGTTTCATCTCCCACAATGAAGCTCATTTTCAGATATGAAGAAGTTAAATTTTGAGTCAGGTAAGTTGATTCTCTTGTTGTATTCTTTTATGCAACTATTTGTTGTCCTCTTGCATTTTGTATTCCAACTTCTATCGCGGTCCTCATTATTTTATTATACTTAATAAGTTATTGGTATATTTTAATCTTGTGTTATTTTATTATTTTGTGCTCCTCCGTGCTTAACTATATGGTGTGTTTTTTATTCTATTTTGATACATTTGTTGTTTTGTTTAGTCTATTTTGATGTTTTGTGGTGCTTTATTTAGTCTGTTAAAGTGTGTATAGATTTGGTGTTCATGTTTACACTTACTCAAATGATTAGGTTAGAAATCCACATTAGAGGTGAACTAGTGATTGATTTGGTTAAGTGATATATAAATGGAGAGGTTTCTAAAATGAATTGGATTTGGGATTTAGATATAATGTCATATATGCAACTAAAAGACATAACAATAAAAAATTAGAGTTTACAAGATTATTAAATAGGTGTGGTATTGAAACCCTATGTTTGGTTTTTCTTGTATACTAAGGTTAATTAAAATATAATATGGACGTCCTTCAATCTTTTCAACGTGTAAATGGGTTTGAATTGACAGATGTATATGTAGAGCATGTTATTGACATTATTTTGGTAACATAATACATTATTGGTGTGCAAATTGATACGAGACAGAGTCATTTTTGAAAAGGCAAATATTGATGCGGGACGAAATGTAGGTGAAGATGTGATGTAGGGAAAATGTTAGTGAATATGTTGATGTATGGCAAAATGATGGTGATAATATAATGCTATGAATTGTTAGCGGAACAATCGAGGAAGTCAACGAGAGAGCATTTCTTAATTGGGACACACCTTTGTGAGAGACACACCACATACTCACCTAAAACCTTAAGGTGATTGGTGTGTGGGTTCTCCCACTTATATAGTGTTCAATCTTCCATTTTCTAATCAATATGGGACTTCTTCCTCACACTTGATTCTCAACACTCCCCCTCAAGTGTGAGTTTATACACAATGTTCCCCCTCATGTGGAAGCTCTCTCTTCCACATACACTTGTATCACCGTTGAATGAGGATGTTCAAAGTGAAATTGTTGTGAATGATGGAAATAGCGAAGATGTTGTGAGGTATATTTACCATTCAAATGTGGGTCAACAATGTTAAAATGCTAAAGAAACAATATAAAAAAGAATGCGACCAAGGTCAACATGTTAGTGAACAATGTCAACATGTTAATGATGTTCTTATAGGAGATTAAATCATTGATGATGCAGATTATGCTCCAAGTTATGGTGAATATGATTATGACATTTTTCATGATGTTGAGTTTAAATTTAGCCAAGAAACTAAGGATATGGATTGGAGGACTATACTACCCCTTAAAATTATAGGCGAGGGTAATCAAGAATATAAAGCATGACACTGAGGTTATAGATAAAACTCCCACAATTATAATTGATTTTGAACATAAATAGATTGAAGATTATAAGTACTTAAGTACAACACATGGGAGTGATACAATTCATAAATTTCCACACTATAAGGTTGGTGAAGGAATGCAGTACACTAAATTTTGAATTAGGTCTGATGTTAAACAATAAACATGTGATTATAAAGGCAATCAAAGACTATCCACTGGGAATTAGAAGAATATGTTTGTAAGACTCGTAGAAGTACTATAGCAAAAATTAGAAATTGAGAATATTAAATAGTATTATGCTATTTTCTTTTATTATGTTTACTCGTCTATTTTGATAGAAATTTTGTTGAAACTGTGTTGCGTCTTAATTGGAATTTTTAAAATTGGCACAATTACTTTATTAGCTTTAAATGTTCATATACATTTTCCTATTGTGTCAAATTTTCAAAAATAAATTTCTTTTGATTCTTTAGAAAACGAGAAAGATATACCCGTTGTTTAAATTTTAACGGATTTTAATTACCGTCAAAATTTAAATAGGAATTTTATATATAGTCTGTAATGAGAATTTGATCTCAATATATTTTTCTAAACTAAGGAGTGAAAATTTATTCACAATAAAAAAATTTATTCAAAAAATTATGTTTTGTTTAATTAAAAGGTTACGGTAAAAAAAATATTCCCGTAAAAGTTGATGTGACATAAAGTGAAAATATCAAAAAAAATTTAGGTTATATTATTATTTAAATACTTTTCTACATAATTTTCTCATTTTTCACAAAAACTTTTTCTCTTCCCCATCTCTCTAAAATTTAACCCTCTTTATTTAGTATTCATCATCTCCTCTAAGTTTTCTTTCCTCTATTTTTGAATCAAAGCTTTCACAAGTGATATATATACTCATGTAAGTCATGAATCATACATATTAACAAAGGTATTTTCTACAAACTTCATTTACTTTTACTCTATGTTGGCCAAATAATTTGTGTAGTGTTTAGGCTGTGAGTTTCATTTTTTCACGTCCATTCCTTTACAAAAGTAATAGATTGGGACCAAATAAAGAGGTCACATCACCATTCTGTAGGTTTCTAATTTCGACGCCAAGATAATTGTTCAAGAGCAAAGTCGAAAATTCGACAGGACATTTCGACCAGAAGGTTTTTGATGGGAAAAGCAAGTCGAAGACAAATGGTACTTAGGGAAAGCATTGGCAGATCTTTCTAAGTATGAGGAATATTTCGACAAAAAAGATAAATATGCCTCATTCAACGGATGTTTGAAATTCAAATTTAGGAGGGAGTTTCGCTTTTGAAATTGGACGCGTGGAGCGCATCTAGTAGACGAATGCATGCAGAATGCCATTTGTCGTCATTAGGAGAAATAGCTGTTATTGGTGGTTATTTCGTTTGTATATAAATAGGGAGTCTTAGTGTTAGATTTCCAGTGTGTTCAGAATTTGTACAAATCACTCAAGAAATACTCAAAGTAACCGTGAGAGAAAAGAGTACTTACTGAGAAAATGTACGTTGAGAGACACCGGTTTTTCATTCCTTGCATTTCAATAAAAGTTTAAAGTTTTTATTTTACAATTCCCTTTATATTTCTGTCATTTTCTTATTCGCAAGTCATTTACATTTCGCCATTTATTTTAAGGAGCAAAGTGTTGTTACTTTTGTCAAAACAATACAAAATTGATGAAAACCATGATGAATTCAATAAACAAAAGGTTTTCTAACGAAAATTGCCAAAATTGTTAAAGCACATTGTCCTAGAATTTGTTTGATCGGTCCTGTAAGTAAACCAACCTTTCATAGATTAGGAGATCAGCGGTTGTTTGCGAATTTTCCAAGCAAACAAATTGGCACGCCCAGTGGGACCTTGTGCTATTAACATTTGAAAACCTTCATTTTACACTTTAAT
Organism: Lathyrus tuberosus; assembly: GCA_022829125.1. NCBI lineage: Eukaryota > Viridiplantae > Streptophyta > Magnoliopsida > Fabales > Fabaceae > Lathyrus > Lathyrus tuberosus. The sequence goes on from JALAZF010000080.1 coordinate 8,239,746, forward strand.
CGTAAGAAATTTTTCTTCGTTTTGTTGTATGAGACTAAGAAGTGGTAAAATAGCCATAAATAACGAAGAAAAACCCAGAAGAAGACGAGTACGCAGAATGGCGAATCCAAATCCGCCTAAAAATCAGAATCCTACGAATAATGAAATACCACCCCCTAATCCTTCGACTAGGGGCAATACGGCCTCGGTATCAGTATCAGACGCTATGTCATCAACAACGGGTTCGACGCCTGCGCTTTTGATTCCCCAAAATGCGCCTAGTTTTTCAACTATGGGACCCCAAATGCCTCAAATGACTCCACCCCCTTCAGGTAGTATGTACAAACCCTTTATATCTGGGTTTTTGATGCCACTAAATCGGGAACAACCATATGGAATGCCAACTTCAGTAATATCAAGTTTGCATAACGCCCCATCAGCATTTACGGATCCAACAATGAACATAACTTCGCCCTTGCAAGGGTCTGGTTCGGGTGTGAACCATATGGGTCGAATTAGCCAGCCTTTAGGAACAGGGTATCAAACTTACATGCCAAACATTACCAATAACTCTGCGCAAGTGATCAGGCAACAAATGGATGAGAGTAACCATGATATGGTCCAGATGTTAGCCCAACAAATTGGGGTTATATTCAATCCTTTGATCCAAAACACAATACAAACAAATCAACAATTGGCAGCACAGATGACGCGCATTGTTGATTTCTTCGGTGTCCCCCAACCTCCCCCAAGGGAACAGCAAGTTCATATCCCAAGGGTAGCAGTCGAAGAAGAACCTACTATAAACCAAAGACCAATAAATGTTCCTCAGGCGAACCTTCGAGACCAAGAAGCAGTGGTCGAACCACCTCTTGTCGAAATGCCTGTTCAGCAAGAACCTGCGAGGGTGATAGTAAATAGGGGTCAAGATGCTGATGATATTGTGCAACGAATACGTTGTAATAACATGCCAGCAGAAAACAATTTAGCAGCCATGGTCGAAAGAATAATGGCTCGAAATGGGGTAAACATATGACTGCAGAGGCCTAGTTACACATCACCATTATCTGAATATATATTGCAGGAAGATTTACCCCCAAGGTGGAAAGTTCCCAAATTCACTAAGTTTTCGGGAGACACGAGTGAATCGACAGTCGAACACGTGGCCCGTTACTTGATCGAAGCAGGCAAAATAGCGCACAATGAGAACTTGAAGATAAAATATTTTCCGAGCTCTCTGACGAAAAATGCTTTTACTTGGTTTACGTCTTTGCCTGCAGGTTCGGTCCATACATGGACCCAGTTGGAGAGATTGTTCCATGAACAATTTTACATGGGGCAGACGAAGATAAGCCTGAAAGAATTGGCTAGCATAAAGAGAAAGTTCTCAGAACCAATTGATGATTATCTGAATAGGTTCAGATTGCTCAAGGCAAGGTGTTTCACACAAGTGCCAGAGCACGAGTTAGTCGAAATGGCCGCTGGTGGCCTTGACTATTCCATCAGAAAAAAATTAGACACCTAATATTTAAGAGACATGGCCTAATTAGCTGATAGGGTTAGACAGGTCGAACGACTAAAAGCCGAAAAAGCTAGGGTTAATAAAAACAGGAAAGAAAGGGTAGCTTATGTCGGAGTGTGTGAAGATGATGACGAAGAGGAATCGTCAAGTTTTGACGAATAAGAAGTGGATTTGGCAGAGTTAAAATAGGGTCCGCCGTATGCCTGCAAAGTCTTGGCTCCGTCGAATGGGAAAAATCCAGTCGAATCGGAGAAGAACGACAAGTTCCCTAAGAGAACTTATACGTTCGACGTTACAAAATGTGACGAAATATTTGATTTATTGGTCAAGGATGGCCAAATGATAGTACCTCCTGGTACTAAGGTGCCTCCTTTAGAACAACAGAAAAAGAGAGGTTTTTGCAAATATCACAATTTTTTGGGTCATAAAACGTCTTAATGTTTCCTTTTCAGGGACCTAGTGCAGAATGCAATAAGAGATGAAAGGCTCAAATTCGGCGATAAGTCGAAATCCCCGGCGAAAGTGGATTCAAATTCCTTACAGGTGGTGGAGGCCCATTATGCTGAGCCATCCGTAGTAAATATGGTTGAAGTTGCTGAGGGCTTCGACGATAACATGGATATGATGAAGGCTGCTGATGGTTTCGACCACAACGTGAATATGGTGGAGGTTGCTGAAGACCCCGCTGACAAAGGTGACATGGTCAAAGTCACGACTGATTGCGTGGATCAGTCAATGATGGTTAAGGGTACTGAAGACCTTGGCGGGAAGATCATCGAGAACTACATTACTGAGGCCACTGAGGGCATCAGCAACGAAACTACTGAGGGTTTCAACAAAGTCAACAATGAAACCACTGAGGGTTTCACTAAAATCAATAAAGGAACTGCTGAAGGTTCTTACAAACAAGCTGCTATTGGTATTCTCCGAAGAACCATGGAGGACCCAAAGGACAAAACTGTTGGATTCGTCAGCCCACAAGTTGCCAGGAGTCCACTCCCAAAGGTTCTGACAAAGAGAATCTCTGAGGACTTCAATCGAATGAAGAATGAGCATGAGGTCAATGAGGGACTCAGCTTGAAACTGAATAAGTTGAGCATGAATGCAGAGTCACCTGCCAATATAAACATGGTCGAAGTAACTCAGAATGTGTCAATACAAGTTAAAGAAGAACGTCGACGGGAGGAGTACCAGAAAGTGGCTTACCCTAGGGAGGAAGAAAACTTGGCAGATTTTATTCATAGATGCCAGAGGAAAAGGTCTGAGGTGATGCTTTGCCCTCGCTGTAGTGCCGTCTTCGACAAAAAGGTAGCACAAAACTTAGAGGGAATGGAGAGGGCAAGGAAAAGAGGAAATTAGAGGCCTTCTGGAGAAAGATTCGACCCCAGGAGAGGGGACCAAAACAGGGAGAGGTTAGGCGAAAGACGCCCTAACACATTCAAACCAACAACCAAAGCTCCAGATGATAGGTGGGTTAATCCAATCCGACAAGTGCAGGGGCAAGGAAAATGGAGGGACTTCAAAGTACAGAGGGGATCGTCTGTATCATACAGAAAAGAATTCCAAAAGTCCAAAAGGGTGACTTACCCTTCTGAAAATTATAAGGGAAAGAATCCTATGACGAAGTCACAAAGGAGGAGATACCAACGTCGAAAGAAGGCTGAGAAGGAGGCTGCAGGAAAAGACAAGCCAGAAACTAGCAGCAATGTTCAAATTTCGACTCAGATGGAAGAAGTGAAGTCTGATAGGCCACCTGCTGCCCCAGTACAAGAAGCGTCAAAGGAGGAAGTAACCAAGGATGATGAAATGACAGACAATTTTAACTCAGGGTCAGAGGCATCATTCGATGTAACATGTAATGTCGTTTCAGTGCTCCCTAGGAAATATGATCAAATTATGGAAGTCGAAGAGGAAGAGGAAGCTTTGGAGGTCGAAACGGCCAGACACAGGCCCGTTTGCTACTATATTATGAACAATGGATGCGTTGAAGAACATAACGCATTTTTTGAAAGGCCAGATGACTCAATGAGGAACCACCTGAAACCCCTATTTATAAAAGGAAAAGTGGGTAACGTAGGGGTGAATAAGATTATGGTCGATGGAGGAGCGGCTGCCAACTTGATGCCGTATTTTATGCTTAAGAAAATTGGAAAAGATGACTCCGACACCAAACCTCACAACATGGTATTGTCGAATTATGAAGGGAAAGTAGGAACTACTATGGGTGTGATACAGGTAGAGTTAACTGTTGGAACCATCACGAGGCCAACTATGTTTATGGTGATTGCGTCGAAAGCAAATTACAACCTTCTCTTGGGTAGGGAGTGGATACACGGTATTGGTGCCGTCCCTTCGTCAATGCACCAGCGAATAACAATTTGGCGCGCAGACGGTATTGTCAAAAATATAGAGGCTGACCAGAGTTATTATTTGGCTGAAGTGAACCAGGTGGATAGGAGGAGTTTCGACAGGAATCTGGCTCACATAGCTCCTTGTAGCCCAACCACCTTCGACATGACGCCAACGGATAATGCTTTTTGCTCATTATACCTTCATCCTACCCACGGGTTTCAGTGGGATAGAGAGGTAGTTGGCAAAGAAGACTACATTTTTGGAACCTCGCACATCCGGCCAACTGGCTGGGGTAGCGAATTCAGTGACAATGAGTGAGTCACTAGTTCTCGAAAAGATCACGGCTTATATAGCCGAGAATAAACTCAAAGAGGCCTTGGAGGCCGAAGTAAAGTATATGGTCGTCGAAGCCAACCAAATTGAAGCGGATCAACAAGGTCTCGAAAAGGATTCGGATAGGGATCCTCCAGATAAAGATCTAGAAGATTTGCAGAACCAGAGGCTTGACGCGATTTATGACAACGAGCCGTTGGGTTTCGAAAAGGATCCTTTAGCAGCAAATACCAAGATGCTGGCACAGGATCCACTCGAAGAAATCGACTTGGGATCAAGGGCAGAGAAGCGACTAACTTATATCAGCGCGAAAGTGAGCCCCCAACTCAAGGTCAAAATAGTCCAATTGCTGAAAGAATTTAAAGATTATTTCGCATGGGACTACGACGAAATGCCCGGGCTGGATAGGAGCCTGGTCGAATTAAGGTTGCTAATAAAACCTGAGAGGAAGCTTGTTAAGCAAACTCCAAGGAGATTCGCCCCAGAAATCCTCTCGAAGATTAAAGAAGAAGTCGAAAGACTCCTCAGGTGCAAGTTCATCCGTCCAACCAGGTATGTCGAATGAATTGCTAACATAGTTCCTGTAATAAAGAAAAATGGCAAGTTGAGGGTATGCATTGATTTTCTATATTTGAATTCGGCTACCCCAAAGGATGAATATCCTATGCCAGTGGTGGAGATGCTTGTCGATTCTGCTACGGGACATGAGTACCTTAGTATGCTTGATGGGTACTCTGGTTATAATCAAATTTTTATTGCTGAGAAAGATGTTCCAAAAATGGCATTTCGATGCCCTGGAGCCTTAGGCACTTACGAATGGGTGGTAATGCCTTTTGGTTTAAAAAATGCTGGGGCAACATATCAGCGAGCAATGAATTCGATTTTTCATGATTTCATTGAGGATTTTATGTAGATTTACATTGACGATATTGTTGTAAAGTCCGTTTCAGGGAAAAGTCATATAGACCATCTTCGACAATCCTTTGAAAGGATGAGGAAGTTTGGTATGAAGACGAATCCTCTCAAATGTGCGTTTTGTGTGCAGGTGGGAGACTTCCTAGGCTTTGTGGTCCACAAGAAAGGGATCAAAATCAATCAAAACAAGGCCAAAGCAATAATGGAGGCGAAAGCGCCATCTACAAAGAAGGAGTTGCAGTCTTTACTTGGCAAGATCAACTTTCTCAGAAGGCTCATCTCCAACCTTAGTGGAAAGACGCAAGCCTTTTCCCCTCTACTCCGACTGAAGAAGGAAGACTTCGAATGGGGGCAAGCGCAACAGGATGCCTTCGACAAGATCAAGGGATACCTGACGCATCCTCCAATTTTAGTGTCACCTTGTAGAAGTAGAAGTATGAGGTTGTACATATCCGCGTCGGACAAGACATTAGGGAGTATGTTGGCTCAGGAGGATGAAAATGGTGTCGAAAGAGCCATCTATTACCTCAGTAGGGTCTTGAACGATGCGAAAACTAGGTATAGTGTGATTGAAAAGTTGTGTTTATGTGTATACTTTTCTTGTATGAAATTGAAGCACTATATAAAGCCAGTTGATGTTTACGTCTCTTCGCATTTCGACGTTATAAAATACATGTTATCTAAACCAATCTTGCACAGTCGAATTGGAAAATGGGCATTAGCATTGACTGAGTATTCTTTGACATACTTGCCTTTAAAGGCTGTCAAAGGACAAGTAGTGGCTGATTTCATAGTCGACCACGCTATAAATGAAAAGTCTTTGCACTATATTGAAATGGAGCCATGGAAGTTGTACTTCGACGGTTCTAGTCATAAAAATGGAACTGGAATAGGGGTTCTTGTTATTTCTCCTAACAAAATTCCAACAAAATTCAAGTACAGAGTCGAAGGCCTCTGCTCAAATAATGAGGCAGAATATGAGGCTTTGATAGCAGGATTTGAAATCTTGTTGGAATTGGGGGCAACTCAGGTCAAAATAATGGGTGACTCTGAGTTAGTCATAAAGCAGATAACAAAGGAATACAAATGTGTTAAGGAAAATTTAATCATGTACTTTGTAATAGCTAATCGACTCTTAAAAAAGTTTTATATGGTTACGATTCGACATGTCCCGCGAATAGAAAATCAGGAAGCAAATGATTTAGCGCAGATAGCTTCAGGGTACAAAGTGTCGAAGGAAAAGTTACAGAAAACTATTGAAGTTAGAGGAAGAGTGGTGTCAGCTAGATTATCCCCGTCATATTTGAAAACGATAAAGCTTGGTTACGCTGACGAAGAAAATTTTGAAATTTTTAACATAGATGATTCAATGACTGGAGATTGGAGAAAGCCTATAATAGAGTACCTGCAAAACCCAACAGGACCAGTCAAAAGAAAAATCAGGTATCGAGCTTTGAGTTATGTGATTTTGGGAAATGAAATATTTAAGAAAACTCCAGAAGGAATACTATTGAAGTGTGTAGGAGAATCTGAGGCATACATAGCTTTGTCGAATGTACACAGCGGGGCATGTGGTGCACACCAGGCAAGCCGTAAGATGAAGTGGTTATTATTCCGACAGGGAATGTATTGGCCAACTATGTTAAAATATTGCGTCGAATACGCTAAGGGATGTCAAGAGTGCCAGATACACGCAGGGATACCACATGTTCCTGCAAGTGAATTACATTCGATAATAAAGTCGTGGCCTTTTAGAGGTTGGGCTTTGGATCTTATTGGAGAAATTCGACCGACCTCTTCAAAAAGCCAGAAGTTTATTTTGGTAGGGATAGATTATTTTACGAAATGGATCGAAGCCATACCCTTAGTAAACGTGGATCAAGAAGCAGTAATCGAATTCATTCGAAAGCGCATCATTTACAGGTTTGGTATCCCAGAGACAATAACAACGGATCAAGGATCTGTTTTCACTGGGAAAAATATGCAAGCATTCGTGAAGGAAATGGGTTTCAAACTCCTCACATCAACGCCTTACTACGCTCAAGCCAATGGTCAGGTCAAAGCTGCAAATAAGGTTATAATTGGTTTAATAAAGAAGCACGTGGGAAGAAAACCAAAGAGTTGGCACAAAACGTTGGACCAAATTCTATGGGCTTGTCGAACCTCTCCTAAGGAAGCTACAAATGCTACACCTTTTCGATTAACGTATGGCCATGATGCGGTTTTACCAGTCAAAATATACTTGCAGTCAATAAGGATTCAAAGACATCATGAAATTCCATCAGATGCATATTGGAATATGATGATAGATGAATTAGTGGATTTAGACGAAGAAAGATTAAAAGCGTTAGACTTATTGAAAAGGCAAAAGGAAAGAGTGGAGAAATTCTACAATAAAAAAGTAAAGAACAAAGCTTTTTCGATTGGTGACTTTGTGTGGAAAGTGATTCTCCCCATGGATCGAAAAGATAGACTTATGGGAAAATGGTCCCCTAAGTGGGAAGGACCTTTTCAAATCATACGAATATTTTCCAATGGCGCTTATGAAGTCGAAGAATTGGATAAAGATAAGCGAATATTAAAAATAAATGGGAAATATTTGAAAAAATACAAGCCCACATTACAAGAAGTAAAAATAGCAGTTGAATAGTCATACAGAAAAATAAGCAACATGGTGGATTGAAATTCTTTTCGCCAAATAAAATAGCTCCAATGTCATTACAAAAAAGGCCTTAAAAGGCCAAACAAAAAAAAACTTAATTACAAATATTTAAGTGGGGAAAGATTCTTTCAGCTTTTCAAATTTGGATTTCTGAATTTGAAGACGACACTCACAAAGTGCCTTGCCCTTCGAGAGCTCCTTGATTTCCTCACCAAGTTTTCGAGCCCTATCAACGTGGTGCACCCCAACTTCAAGTTCTTTAGTTATTTTCTCTTGATTGATTTGTTGCTGTTCTTCTTGACGTTTCTCCGCCTGAGAAATTTTGTTTTGAAGAACAGCAATTTGTTTTTTCCACTTGAGGATATTTTCACCACACAAAGTTGCTTCTTTCTTGTTTTGCTCAGACGCTCTTTCTAGTTTAGTTACTTTGGTGGACGAACTTGAAGCAGCATCCCACTCAGCAAGTTGGGTTTCTGTCTTATTTTCGAGCTTCTTGGAGTAATCTCGAAGCCGATTAAAGTCTGTCACTACGAGATCTATTAGAGTAGTTAGGTCCAGCACCACATCAGTAACTTCAGGAGGAGCCTCTAGAACATTAATTTGCTTTAAGATCTTTTTCAGGTCAAAATGAGCAGATGAGTCATTCTCCAAAAGTTGGAATAAGTCAATGTTGAGGATTTTTTGTTGAATATGGTTCAGCGTCTCTTCCATGGATTTGGCGTCAGAAGTAGTTCCTGAGGTGGTCAAACTACTGATGGTAGTATCAGCAAAATTATAACGGGAGCTAAGCATGGCCTTTAGGTACTCAAAGGGTCTTTGCACCTTCAGATTATCAAGTTCCTCTTGAGAGAGTCGGGTCGAAGTTGTAGCCGTCGAAGCAGTTTTGTTTAGTTCACCATGGTCCTCTTTGTCGCTTTCTCCTTCTTCGTCTGTAGCAGCTGGGGGAGTTGTTGGCTCTTCGTCTACTTTCTCTTCCTCCTCTTCGCCATCAGTTTCAGCCTCCTCATCCTTTCCTTCATCAGCACCTTGTAAGTTGAGGGGAGAATGGTCTTCAGGATCATTATCTGTGGTAAGCGCTGCAGTAGGAATCACAGTGTCCCCACCAGTGTCGACTAAGTTATCAGCCTCAGGACCAGTTTCTTCTTCCACTACGTCTGGAATTTGTTTAGAGACAGTAGTGGGCTGATTCACTTCAGTGGCTGATTCCTTGGTCGAATCCTTGGGAGAAGGTTTGGAGACGTTGGTTGGTTTGTAAGTAGGACTACTGCTAGTCTTTGGGAGAACTTGGACCATGGGATGCCCGTGAGTATCAACAAGGACCTGGAAAATAAATGAATTAAGAGAGGTAACATGAGTAAAACTGCCTTTCAGCGTTGAAAAAAATGAAAATAAAGAGGAAAAAAAACCATGCCTTGGGAATCTTAGTCCTAAGACTTGAACTTTCACTCTCTGCTGGAGCAGGGGTAACTTTCTCGCCAGGATTTTAAAGGGGAGTTTTTTCCAATATTCTGGAAGCAGGAGGTTTTTGTAGTTGAGGTTTGGTTGTTTTCTTTTTCTTCCTTAAAGGCTTCACTTGGTCTGGTGATTCGTCGCCATCATCGGTGTCGACAGCTTTGACTTCAGGTTCTTTTTCTTTTCTTTTCTTTGGCGTCGATGGAGGTCTTCGACTTCCCTGTGGAACAAAAGAGCTTTTATTAGTATGCTAGAAAATAAGAAAATATGTGTTGACCAAAAAGAGAAGTAAAGTAATACCTTCTCCAAAGGTGTTTTGGTAGTATCTTTTTGGGTTTCTGCATCTCCGACAGTTGACGTTTCGCCAATAGCTGACTTCTTGGTCGTAATCTTGATGGCTAGAAAAGAAAGGAAGCAAAGGGTTAAGCGTAAAATAACATATACATGTGTAGGTAAATGGAAAAAGTGAGGTCGAACATATTCCCATTCCACACCTTCATATATAAGAGTTTCCACGCGAACGTGTTCTATGCCAATATGAAGGTGGCCTTTGAAATTGTCCAAGGTGTACTTAGTCGGAACCACTCGCTTAGCACGTTTCTGGTATTCTTGGCATAGAAGTTTCATAGAGTCCCCATAAGTGAACCAATCTGGAAATGGAGGGCTAAAAGCCACGCCAAATTCAGCAGATGGTAGAGGGGGAAATTTTGGGCGATAGAGTTTAAAAGCTACCACATAACGTTGTTCTGGTCGAACATACGCAGGTAGTTTTAACTCATCCAGTTTGCTAGTAAATTTGTGTTTCAAAGTAACTGCTGCTTCGCTTATGGTTCGACTAAGTTCATTAGGCCTATAGGCAATTTCAAAGTATCTTTGGAATGCTTGGATTTCTTTGACATGCGTCGAAGTACCTTTTTTGGTCCTGTCCTGCACAGGTGTAAAAGCTTTAGTTAGAAGGGTGTTGAAGGCAGGCACGTCGAAAAACTGGGTGGTGTAATAGTCTTTCCACCAGTCGTCGAATTCCTGAGTGCAAAGGAAGGATGGTCGAAAGACCACTGGTTGAATCTTAACTAGGTTCGAGTACTTCTCCAGTAATTCTGAGCATTTGTCTTCATTGTGAAACATGTTGTAGTGGATGAGAGACCCTTTTCTGGAAAAGAGGGGTTTAGGGCGTATCTGAATCAACCCAAACTGTCGAGAGACACAGTTGGGCTGATAAGCAACCAACGAAATCTTTGATTTCCCAGGACTAATCCTGGAAGCCAGAAGTCTAGGTGTCAGAAAGGATTCCTAGACATTGAGGAAGTCATCTTCTTCAGTCTTCGACTCCACAGGCAGTTTTTTGGTGAACCATTCTGGTCCAATCACCCTGTTGGCGAAAGGGGCCATACTGGGAGTAAAGCTGTAGCGCTTGGCGAACATCATGACATAGCTAGTAAAGGCTTATTAGAGGCTTAACCCTTCGTCAGTAGGAGTTAATTGCACCAATCTAGTCCTTTCGACCCTCCTGTCCCTCAAAGGTTCCTCCTTCACAACATTTTTGATAGGGAGAGAGGTTTCAAAGGTGGAATTTAGCCATAATTGCAGGAGCCAAAACGGTTCTGACAAAAGAAGGTTGCCTTTATTCTTGGTAGTCTTCAAGAAAGTAACACCTTCGCCCAGGGACTCGTAGAGATTGGCTAAGATCATCTCGCTCAGGCACAATCGACGTCCAGCATGAAGCTGATTAGCTATAGTGACATAGCGTTTGGCTACTTGGAGCGACCTAGAACAAAAGACACACCTCGACAGCCAGAGGGCCAGGAAAGCTACATGCTCTTGGTCGGAAACTTCTTGAGTCTCTTGATCATGATAGTTGGCAATGTAAGCTGTGAAGGTTGCTTTGTTTGTGTCGAATCCTATAGAATCTTCAGACAATACGTTGGGGTCATAATCTACTCCTAAAGGGCTGAGGTCAGTAATGGCAGCTACGTCGAAAAGGGTAGGAGTAACCATCCCACAAGGAAGCTGGAAGTTGTTATAAGTGTTGTCCCAAAAGTAGAGGGAAGCCAAGAGCATATTGGGACAATAACCTGGTCCTACTTTCGACAATTGAATTAAGTCGAATATACCTATCTCTTTCCAAAAGTCAGCTTTAACTTTTTCAATCTTCGCCAGCCAAGCTAAATAGTCAGAAGGATCTTTCGACAGGGGACAAGATCTAAAATTCTAGCATGATTCAGGTATTTTAAACTTATGGGTTCTTCAGAAGGTGAACCTTGACCATCAACGGTGGATTTCTCGTCTATGGCTTTTTCTTTTTCAGTTCTAGGCCTAACCCCACTAGTTATGGGTTTGTAACGGTGATAGGCTGGAAAAAACTCTTTTACTTTCACCGGGTCTAGTTTTAAATCAGGTAAGGGTCCTAGCATTGCATGGGATTTACCAGAAATTAAGATAGGGATTAACACCTGAGACTGATAGATGCTGCGTTTCTCCTCTTCATTTGGAGGCTCCGGTACGTACTGTTGGTTCCCCACCACCTTTGGCCCAAGGATCCTGTCAACAGGTGGTAAGCTTTTAGGTTTTTTGGAATCTTTACTTGCGATTTGGGGAGCAGTGGAAGACGCCATTGTTGATTGAAGAAGAAATGAAGAAAAATGGAGAAGATGAAGTTTGCAGAAAGTTTTTGTTTTAGAGAGAGGAAACGTAAAAAAGTGCAAAATGAAGTTTTTAAACTTATATATAGGAAGAAAGATGGAAGCGGTTGGAATTCAGAAATTTTAATGGAAAAGTAATGAAAAGATTGTGGGACACATGGAGGTTATGAAGTGGATGGTTTCAGACGGTGGCAGTTACGGTTTGACCCATGATCTACTAGGGGCTAGAGTAGGGATGATGGAAGATCTTAAAAACGTAGGCTGAAAAGACGTTTGAGAAAAGCGCAATGATGATTCTGGCATTTCCAACGTCTAGTCATGTGAACAGTCACTGGTCGAATTATTGGTGGCGTCGAGTTGCATTGGCAAAAAATGCTTTTCTCCCTTTATCGAAAATGCACTTTCTGGGGGGCAATTTGTAGGTTGCTAATTTCGACGCCAAGATAATTGTTCAAGAGAAAAGTCGAAAATTTGACAGGACATTTCGACCAGAAGGTTTTTGATGGAAAAAGCAAGTCGAAGACAAATGGTACTTAGGGAAAGCATTGGTAGATCTTTCTAAGTATGAGGAATATTTTGACAAAAAAGAGAAATATGCCTCATTCGACGGATGTTTGAAATTCAAATTTAGGAGGGAGTTTCGCTTTTGAAATTGGACGCGTGGAGCGTATCTAGTAGACGAATGCATGCAGAATGCCATTTGTCGCCATTAAGAGAAATAGCTGTTATTGGTGGTTATTTCGTTTGTATATAAATAGGGAGTCTTAGTGTTAGATTTTCGGTGTGTTCAGAATTTGTACAAATCACTCAAGAAATACTCAAAGTAACCGTGAGAGAAAAGAGTACATACTAAGAAAATGTACGTTGAGAGACACCAGTTTTTCATTCCTTGCGTTTCAATAAAAGTTTAAAGTTTTTCTTTTACAGTTCCCTTTATATTTCTGTCATTTTCTTATTTGCAAGTCATTTACATTTCGCCATTTATTTTAAGGAGCAAAGTGTTGTTACTTTTGTCAAAACAATACAAAATTGATGAAAACCATGATGAATTCAATAAACAAAAGGTTTTCTAATGAAAATTGCCAAAATTGTTAAAGCACATTGTCCTAGGATTTGTTTGATCGGCCCTGTAAGTAAACCAATCTTTCATAGATTAGGAGATCAGCAGTTGTTTGCGAATTTTCCAAGCAAACACATTCCTTGAGCCTTGCAAAACAAAACCCTAGTTGACTTTCTCGATAAATCTGGCATTTACAGGACAAGTCTATCTAAGAGACATAGTACATATCAGAGGCACCTTCAGCCTTCAGAGTCTGAGCTGTCACTATAGGCTAGAATACCACTATCAGACTTTGATCCTTCAGAAGCTGATGAACGCGTTCAGAGTCATCAGATTCTGATCTTTCCGAATCTGAGACACTTTGTTTCTCTACAGATGCTTTTAACATGGTCCAATTATTAGAGGTAATTAGTGCGTACAAAATATTTGTAATTATTATGTAGATAACAACATATAAATGGCTAGCTGTAGATGATTCTTGGCCATCATTATCAATTATAGTCATTAAGGAATTGATTCGTTCATTCCTTAATTGTAGGATCTGTGTACTCTTTATATGTGGTAATCACCTATCAATAATATTCATTCAACCATAATAATTTGCTACTCTTATATGGTATCAGCCTTTAGCTTTACAGCAAACATGATCCAGTGACCATATTTTTTTCTTTCATCATCATGAACACACAAACTGGTACTAACAGTAACAACACCCTTGTAGTTGGCACCAACATAATGGTTGTTCTCAATACACACCACTCGCTCAAACTCACAAGCACCAATTATCCTACCTGGCATGTTCAGATGAACGCTCTGTTAATTGGATATGACCTCACTGGCTTCATCGACGGCACTACAAAGTGTCCCATCAAAATAAATCCAAATTTCTCCTATTGTACTAGGTAAGATCAACTTATCTTGCATGAAATTATCACTTCAGTTGATCCGAGTATCATCACTGCCTTAGGCAATGTGAAAACATCTCAACAAGCATGGGAGATCCTACAGAAAATGTTTGCAAGTAAGACTCGTGCTCGCATTATGCACCTAAAAGAAAGACTCTTCATAATCACTAAAGGAGTCAGCCCAGTTTCTGAATATCTCAACAATATCAAAGCAATTGCAGACGAGTTGGCCATCATCAACTCGCCGATGGATGACATTGATATCCTCATTCACACACTCAATGGTCTCGGAACTGAATATCGCGAGATTACAACCGCGATCCGCACTCGAGAAAATCTAATCAGCTTTGAAAATCTTCATGATCTACTCACAGATTCTGAAACTCATCTCAAAAGAGATGAAATCACAAGTGACAACCAAACACTCTCATCAATAGCCCCTGCCAATGCCGCATTCAAAGGAAAACAATCTCAACTGAAATGCGGAAACTATCAGAGTGCTTCATACCCGAACAATGGAAGATCCACATCATCCGGTCAATCTCGTCGAGTTATTTGTTAATATTGTGACAAACCTGGGCATACAACGAAGGTTTTTTATAAATTACATGGTTACCCGAAGCGTCCTAATGGTCCTATGGCTCACCATGCACGTACAACATCTCATGCTACTGCTCAAGATTGCATGCTACTGCTCAAGATTGGAACATGGATTCTGGTGCAACTCACCACATCACCAATGCTTTGGACAACCTTCACCTAAACTGCCCTTATCATGGTACAGATGAGTTACTTGTGGGCGATGGCACAAGCTTACCCATCACACATACTGGTAAAACATCTATTTGCACTTCCTCTCACTCACTTCAACTACCAAATGTTTTACATGTTCCCAAAATTTTCAAAAATCTTTTATCTATTTCATCTCTATGTCAAACTAACCCTATCTCTGTGGAACTTTTTTCTGATTATTTTTTGGTGAAGGATTTGAAAACAAGGGTCCCTCTAATCAAAGGTCACCATAAATAAGGTCTCTACATTCTACCACAACCAATAATCACCCCAACAACACATCACACCACCTCCACCAAACTACCATGGCATCATATTCTTGACCACCCGTCAGATCACATTTTGAGTCAATACCCTTTCCTTAAACAAATAAAATAGCAGGTTCAACAACCATGCATCCCGTGCAACATAGTCAAGAGTCATAAGTTACCTTTTTCCACATCTAGTATTTCTAGCACAAAACCACTTAAACTTTTCTATACAAATGTATGGGGACCTTCCCCTACAAAATCAATAAGTGGTTATTTTTATTAATTATTGTTGATCACTTCACAAATTACATCTGGTTTTATCCTTTGAAAAATAAATTCGATGTGTCTATTATTTTTCCAGCCTTCAAAAGTCTTGTTGAAAAATATTTTGATCTACCCATTGTAAGTTTATACTCAGACAATGGGGGAAAATTTATCAAACTCAAGACATTCCTTACTAATCATGGCATATCACATTACACCACACCACCTCATACACCTGAACTCAATGCAATAGCCGAACGCCGACACCGACATATAGTCGAAACCGGAAAGGCTCTCTTTCATACAGCCAAATTACCTTTATCATTTTGGAGCTATGCATTTCGCACAGCTCTTTACCTTATCAATAGACTCCCAACACCGATCCTCCATATGAAATCCCCATTCCAACTACTTCACAAAACCAAACCCCCCATCCCATACACCTTCATTCTTTTGGATGCCTATGTTTCTCTTGGTTAAAACCCTACACCACAAACAAACTCCAGCCCAGATCTCACCCTTGTATCTTTATAGGTTATGCCGATACACAATACGCCTACCATTGCCTTGACCTAAACACGTATAAAATATACACCTCTAGACATGTAAAATTCTATGACCATATCTTCCCTTACAACACATATCATCCACCCAATAATCCTTCATCAACATCACCTATTATTACACAGCAGCCCCTTCACATGTTCATTCCTATACCAAACCAAGCCCATCCACCAAACACTAACCAACACACAACCTCTCACTCCAAAGAACCTACCCTACTTAGTGAACACACATCAACATCTACATATACAATACACTCACAAATTATAGCAGACCAAGCAAATCCTCATCTGATGATCAATGAAGAGGGTCCCTACACCTCAAGTCCTTTATCAAGTAATATTCAAAATGTTTCAACTCATGTTCAAATACCCTTGCAAAATAACTCTAATGTAGCTCCTACTCTACAGAGTAGGCCAGTAACTCAATCACAAAACAATATTTTCAAGCCCAAAAGTCTTTTTCAAGTTACAAATACCCATTGGCAGAAAATGTTGAACCTTCAAATGTCAAAGAAGCCATGAAACATGAGCACTGGAGGAAGGCTATTTATGAAGAGTTTGAAGCTCTCATAAGCAATGAAACATGGTCACTTGTCCCACCTCCAAAAGACACCAACATTGTGGGATGCAAATGGTTGTTTCGCATAAAAAGACAAGTTGATGGCTCTCTTGCTCGATATAAAGCTCGCCTTGTTGCAAAAGGTTTTACTCAATGTCACGGAGTAGACTTCCATGAAACATTTTCCCCGGTGGTTCGGCCTCAAACAATCAAAATCATCCTTACTCTTGCTCTTGGCCACAAATGGAAAATGCACCAACTTGATGTGAATAATGCATTTCTTCAAGGATCTCTCAGAGAGCAAGTTTATATGACTCAACCACCTAGACTCAAAGATTCGCAGCATCCACACTATGTATGCAAACTGCACAAAGTCGTCTATGGACTTCGCTAGGCCCCCAGAGCATGGCATGATGCACTAAAAAGTTTCACGATGTCCTACGGATTCTCATGTAGCAAGAGTGATCCATCTCTCTTTATTTATGAAGATGCAGGTATTCTTGCTTACTTCCTTCTTTATGTTGATGACTTACTCCTCACTGGGAACAACAACCACTTTATGCAAGAATTCATATCAAATCTATCTAAAAAATTCTCCTTGAAGAACATGGGAGCTCTACGCTATTTTCTTGGAATAGAAATCATTCCCACTAACTCAGGCATACTCCTTTCTCAACACAAGCATGTTAGAGACATTCTCCAACGGTTTGATATGGAGGGTGCCAAGCCTTCACCCACATCACTTTCCGCTACAGCCACACTTTAAGTCCATGATGGAACTCCATCTACTGATGCTACGAATTATAGAAGTATTGTTGGAGCTCTTCAATATCTCAATCTCACGAGGCCCAACATATCCTTCTCCATAAATAAACTTGCACAATTCATGCACAAACCCACCACTCTTCATCTCCAACATCTCAAAAGAATTTTACGATATCTCAAAACCACAATCAATCATGGCCTTCTTCTACAGCCCACAATCACACACAATCTCATTGCCTATTTTGATGCTGACTGGGGCGATAATATTGATGATCGCACGTCTACTTCAGCTTATATTATCTTCTTCGGTTCGAACCCCATCTCTTGGCTATCTAGAAAACAACGAACAATAGCTCGCTCATCCACGGAAGCAGAATACCGTGTTATTGCTACTGCAACATCTGAAATCATGTGGCTCAATAATCTTCTAAGTGAACTTCGGGTTCCTATGACAAATCCACCAAAAATTCTCTGTGATAATGTTGGCACCACTTACTTATGTGCCAATCCCGTTCTTCACTCTCGGATGAAACACATCTCTATGGACTACCATTTTGTATGCGAACAAGTGCAAGCAAAAAAATTACATGTCTCACATGTTTCAACCAAAGACCAACTTGCTGACATCCTCACCAAACCTCTTGCAGCTGCCAAATTTAATGATATTTCATCCAAGATAAAAGTTACTGATGGTAACTTTATCTTGAGGGGGCATATTAGAGGTAATTAGTGTGTACAGAATATTTGTAATTATTATGTAGATAACAACATATAAATGGCTAGCTGTAGATGATTCTTGGCCATCATTATCAATTATAGTCATTAAGGAATTGATTCATTCATTCCTTAATTGTAGGATCTGTGTACTCTTTATATGTGGTAATCACCTATCAATAATATTCATTCAACCATAATAATTTGCTACTCTTATACTATTTAGAGTTGAATACAAGTTTATGATCTTGCACACTTGAGTATATGTTAGTATACCCAATTGTCATTTAATTACTTTGTTATCATCAAAATCCAAGGGATATGAATAATTTTGTTCCAACAATCTCCCCCCCCCCCCCCCTTTGATGATGATAATCAAAGGTATTTAAGAACAATGGTTGGTCAGTTTAATTATCTTGACAACATTAGAGTGTGAGGTTTGTAAGCTCCCCCTGAGTCTAATAGTACATAGATTCAGTTTTGTAAGCTCCCCCTAAGTCCTATCCAGGTTAATTAAACTTATCTTGATAAAATAATGTTCAACAAGAAATAATGATTAGGGTTCAAGTAAATAAAATCATTCAAAAATACTTTTATCCTCTTAAATACTCCTATGAGTTTCTCCCTTTTTTGTCATAAAAAATAAAATAAAAACAGAAATTGATGACTGAATAACATTTGTACCACAGATTTCAAGATGGTCAAAGGTAGACTCTGATAGCATGGTTTTTGAGAAACAGGAATCAAGGTGGCACGAGACTTGATGAACACAATCTTTTAGACATAAGAGGTTTGGCTTAAACACACCTCTATAAGATCAGATGTAGAATCAACAGCCAAGTCATATAACTTTAGAGTTTCTTTGGGCAGACACAAGAATGGGCAAAAGAAAGAAATTCAAGGCTAACAAAAGAGATTTTGGAAAAGAGATACATAATCTGATGAGGAGTGAGGCAAGAAAGGAAAGGAAGAAGACCGAGAAAATAACAAGGACTCATAGATCCACAACTGCAGATGAAAAAGGCACATCTGGTGGAGTCTCTAAAGAGGGCAAGATTCCAGAAGCAGATATGAAAACTCTCAAAGAGAAAGAGTGGGATGATAAATAGAAAATATATCTGGACACACAAGAAGAGACAGATGATCAAATCTAAGAGTAAATGTAAAAGTCTTTAGAATCAGATCATGTAGTGCCTCATGAGTGAATAAACAATATTTTCATTCTTTTATCATTTTAGTCATAACCTCTCTTTGGTTTTCTTGAAATATGGTAATTCTTATGAATCAGACAGAGAAAAGAAACAAAAATAAACAACACAAAGAAGAACCATAATTAAAGAGCATTATATTAAATAAGATGGAGAAACTACATAAAATAAACAAACAACACAACAACACAAAACAACTAAACAAAATAATAAGATCCATCCACAAAGACCACCTTGACCTTAAACGGGTCAACAACTTTTAAAGATTCTGGAATTTTCAACTTGTCACCCCAGATTTATGAATTAACCTCAATCATAGTCAACTCAAATCCTTGTTGAATAAAGAGTTTAGAAAGAACCCTTCCATAAGGAATGAACCATGGCTTTCCCTCTTTAAAGGATGTGAGAGACATCTTTAGATAATCAAACATAACTCGAGGGGGTTAATCTTCAGATCTGAGTTAAAAAGTAATAGATATTTTTTTTCATCAATATCCAAAGAATTCAGATCCTTGTTCTTTGGTGGAAGTTTGAGATCAGTAATTTATACTAGACTGATGCCTTGAAATTAATACTAGAGACTTTGGATATGTCGGATAGATCATCAAAGATAATATGAGAAGGAAAATAGGATTCCTAAAAGAGCATATCAAGAACCACACCTTCATCATCACAGTTTATTGCGTTACCAATAGAAGTGGGGTGATGGTGATAGGAACACCAGATACAACAGAAAGAATGGAAAATTCTAGATTTAGTTCCTGGATGGAAGCCTTCACCCAAAATTCCTTGATCAAATTAGGGTAAGTAGGACCATAAATCATATCTGTAATACCCTAATTTTTACCCCTAAACCTTCATCTAAACTTGATTTCTTCATCAAAACTTGTTTTCTTCACATTGAATCTTGTTCAAATTTGAGCTAAACCTTCATCTAAACTTGTTTTCTTCATCAATCTTCATAGATCAAGGCTTTGGTGTTTGGATCTTGAAGCAATTTGAAGGAATTTTCAGATTTGAAGTGGTAATTCATCTTTCACCATTGTTGAAGCTTCATCTTCATCTTCCATAATGTAGATCCTTGGTGGATCCTTGTTACTTGATCCTTTGGATCTTGTAATTGTGTTTAATTGCTGGCTTTTGCTGTTGTTTTACTTAAAATTTCGTGCAATTTCAGTTCCATGATCACAAAGTGTTTGTAAAAAGTTTTGAAAGTGGATCATGCTGAATTTTGCATAAATTTCTGCATTCTGGTGCAGAGTAACCGGTTACCCTCTGGCGAGTAACCGGTTACTCTGTGTTAATTTTGAAAAACTGCGCTTATTTTGAACTAAGTAACCGGTTATCATCTGGTGAGTAACCGGTTACTTCGAAACAGAATGCATATTTTGCCTTGTTTTTGGGGCTGTTTTGGTTTTTCTTCTTCCTTCTTCCCCTTTCTTCTTGTTTTAGCCTTGAAATGCATTGTTGAGATTAATTTCTCTTCAATTTCAATGGACTTTGGATATGGTTAAAGTAATTAAACATTCATTAGTTCAAATCTATCTTTTAATGAATTGTTGAATTTATTTGAGGTGCTTTGAATTAGTGATATGTTTTCACACTTAAACTTATCAATTAAAGGTGATTGAACTTGAAGATGAAAGGATCTTGAAAGTTTTATTCAATTTGGCTTTCTCTTCATCTATTTCCTTTTTTTATTTTGATCGATGAAAGTCTTATGGACCTTAGAATTTCTTTGTTGAATTCTTGATCAAGACTAGATCGTTACCTATTTTCTTTTCGTGCGGTATTGCTTTCGGATGACGATCTACATATCATTCATCTAGCATGCATTAGCACAAAGATCTATTAAATGGCCTCATTGTAGGGTAATTACTCCATAAATTACTCGACGATTGCTTAACATAGCGTAACATTTGTCCCTCTTTATCCAATTCGGAATTTGAACTTTTGTGGTCCGGACCTTGATTGGTCGCGTCAACCCAATGTTGATTAATTTTTTGCATTAGGTCCATAACCTTTGAAACTTGGCGTTGTAGAGGCTTTGGTTCTACCAATCTTCTGTCAAGTTCATTAACCTTGGCTTAAGTGCATTGTTTAATCACTATAGTTCAAAACGCAAAACGGAATAATCGGTGAAGGCTTATGGCACTAGAGCCTTGTGCTACTAACTACTAATTTCTAACTTTTTTTATGTTTCTTTCTCGCTCCCTACCTCTCTTTATTTTTTATTTCTTATTATCATATATCATATCATGTTTATGTTTATGTCATTTTTCTTTTGTCCATTTGGACTCAAAAACATTAATAAAGGCCAAAACCTCTAAAAAAACGTGTGCTTTTAATATTGGACTATGGTTACCATCCTTTGCAATGGACATGGAGTTTTGCCCCTAGACCTTGGACTTCAATACTATTCTTGGATCCTTGGACTTAGAACTAGGCCCCTTTCCCTTTGCTTTGGAATTATGGTTCGAAGACTTTGAAGCCTTGTGCTTTTTGCTTGGTTTATGGTGAAGATAGCTATATTTGTGGTTAGATATTTCTTATCCTTAGCTTTTATTTTTATGCACTAGTGTAGCACCCCAAAATTTGCCCTCTTATTTATTACCTTATACCGGTGGCTTATGCTTCACATTCATTTGCATCTCCACTAGATCATAGCTGCATTAATCATACATTTGCATGTGCTCCTGAGGCATGGGATCATGGTTTCTTATCTTCTGTGCGAATGGGTTGATATTCATCAATTGAAGATGGTGGTTAGGGCTCATGGCAAAGGCATCTTGACATGAGATCCAGTGGTGGATTTATATTGTGGTCAGGGCAATATTATCCTCTCAGTTGCTAATTGTTCGTTGCTTGTAATACAAGTTAATGAGGGTTGAGATTGAATTTTGGTCATGGAGTATTTGAGTTTGAATATTGTGGTCATGGAGTATTTGAGTTTGAATTTTGGATCGGGCCAACGCTTTAAGATATTGGGGATTCAAAGCACAAGTTTGTAAATCCGTAATCCACTTTTAAATTTCAAAGTCCATATCCATATTCATTTTCTACCCATTAACCTTTTCTTACTCAAATTAAATCCATATCCATTAATCCATACTCTTAACCTTTTTTCCAATCCATGTTCAAATCATTCATTTTTTATAACCAAATTTTAAACCAATTTCAAATTCCCATTTTAGATCTTTCTTTTTCTAAATCCAAATCCAAGTTTCATATCCATTTTGAACCATTCTTTTTATTCACATTCTAAAATCCAAATGAAAAATCCACAACAAAAAAAGCCAAGTTCCTTCCATAATTGATAGCGCAAAGCAATCATCTTCACTAGCATGTTGAAAGAGAATGAAACTCGTTGGTGAATGTATTGAAGGAAACTAATTCCAAATTAAAGGCAGCGGAACTCCACCACATTTTTTTCATTTGAAAAAAAAGCTTATTATAACAGCATACCAAATGAGAAATTGATAACAGCAGAATTTTATTGCAAGGAAAGTTGGACTTCATAGCATTAAAAGAGAAAATACATAGCAAAATGAAAAAGTTTCATAACAGAAGAACATTTCCAATGAATCCATGACATGAATTGGGGAAAGGAGGTTCATAGTAGAAACTGATATAACAGAAAAACTTCTCTAACCGATTCCGAACCATCTTTCTAACAGAATTCTAAAAAAAAAAACTCTGAAAACACTTGGCTTGATTTTTCTGCGTCACTCTCGGTCCTTTCTTCCACGATTCGAAAACTCTCCCATTCACTTTCTTCATTCTTCTGTAACCTTCATTCTCCATAACCTTCAATCATCTACGATCTTCAACCTCATCCAGGTATGGCAATACCAACAAGCACCTTCTCTTCATCACCATTCTGATTCTCGAAATCTCCATCAACCTTCAAGAACCTGCAGCAATTTCACTCATCATCATCGATTCGACATCTGCAACTTCTTCATCATCTTCAATTTACCTGCACACAACAATGGCACCGCAAGATACAATCAATTCAGAACTTGAACAACGACTCAAACAACAATAATCTTCAGCGAAGAAAGAAGAAGTAGTGGAAGCGGATAAAGCAGTACGAAAAGAGGAAAAGTATAAGAGATCAAATCAGAGACTTACGCAAGAATCTCGCGTTTACGTCGAAACTGCTATAACTTTGGGGATTCTTGGTCGCGATTCTTAATTCAGATCGCAGCTCCTTATTTCGGTTGCGATGTGTAATATCGTATGATACTCGGAGCGAGCTGAACGAAGGTTGGATGGTTGAAGAAGACGGCGGAGATGTTTATTTTTCGGCGAGGCGTCGTAACTTCGCTGTTCAACCATCGTCGTGTGAAGAGGATGAGGAGTTTTCGGATGGCGAGGATTCTATGTTTAAATTGGGAGAAGAATTGGTTGAAATTGATAAAGGATGGAGAACTCCGCCATCGGCTCAGGCGCAATGAGATGTTGCGTCGTTGGTAGCATTAACGAAACGGCGAGGTTCGAAGCGAGGAAAGTGTTTTCGTGGCAGTGAACCTCATGAATAGAAGAAAAGAGAGCGAGACGAGAAAGGAACGGAGACGCCGGAATTGAAAGAGAGGTTTTCGGTGGACGACGCAAAGTGAAAAGGGGACTGCAATGAGGTTGCTGAGTTCTCTAGGGTTAAGGAACCCAATTTATCTCCATTATGACTCAAACCGGGTTCCAAAAATTTCTCACTGCACCCCCAAGCAAGCCCAAAACCTCCATTGATTACTATCCACACATTAGATCATGCGCTGCACCTCCTCCTATAACCTATAATTTGACTTTATTTTTTTATCATAGTTTAATTCTTGTTTATGATTTAATTAATTGTTAGATCATAGTTTAATGCATGATTAGCATTTAATTAATTGTTGGACTTGAGTTTTATTAGTTCTTATTTAGATTGTTGTTAATTGGATTTTTTGTTGATGATTTCGGTGAGAGTATGAACTGTTTTCGATTAAAGTGTTCTAGGTTTTTGGATTAACGTCGATCGATTTCGAATAAGATAGTTCATCACGGAATAAATTTGGAGCTTAAGGCTTTTATTTTGCCACCAAGGTTGATTATAAGATATCGTGGAGAAGTTTTCGGGTTTCTTATTATGTGAAGAATCGTCTCTGACCAAGTAAGAATTCTTGAAACTTTGAGCATCATTGTAGAATGCATGTGGTTAGGATCATCATGTAGCTGCATCTGAAGTCCTCCTACCTGAGGCACTGCTTATAACTTGATTTGTGACGATTCGAAGCTTAGGATTTAAGTTATGCGTGATGAGTTTGAATTCCTAGCACTTTCCCTTAACTGCAATTTTTTGCTCGTTTCGTTACCATTATTAAAAATAGTTTTGAGTGTGATAAAATTCTGAGAAACTTCATGAGAGTTCTTGATGGTGTTAATTAATTTTTGGATAATTTTAATCCCATTTTGGGGGCTGTTTGGTATTTTT
The DNA here is from genome assembly GCA_022829125.1 of Lathyrus tuberosus. Taxonomy (NCBI): domain Eukaryota; kingdom Viridiplantae; phylum Streptophyta; class Magnoliopsida; order Fabales; family Fabaceae; genus Lathyrus; species Lathyrus tuberosus. The sequence continues at coordinate 8,264,157 of JALAZF010000080.1, forward strand.
CTGGAATTTTGGAACAGCATGTGTTCTTAATGGTGTATCTTGTGATGCAAGTCATGAAATGTGATCGTTCCTTGACCGTTTGGAGCTAATTTTTGTTGTGCATGTAGACCTATGATTATATGACCTAATGATATTTGATTGGAACCTTGGCCATGATTATTGAATTGATTTTGAGCATCATCTTTGTGCCTTATCTTGTAAGAGCATCATTGATAAATTGATCCATGTTTGCAATTGATTGAATATGTTTGGTGCATGGTATGAACCCTATATTTTGTATGTGATTACCTACTGGACTTGGAATGACTTGATTGATTACTCATAATTTTCAAGAGCATTTTTCTATTTTTCACTCATTTGCCAATGCGAACCGAACATGTTGATACATGCTTAGAAAGAGGTCGTGTTTAGGAATTGTATGAGGGCACTTTGGGTCAACTTTGAATATGAGTTTTAGCACATTATTAAGTGTATTTTGATTCACAATTGATACATGATTGAGTATTGCCTTTGATCACTTCACATGCCTTAAATGATGCCTACTTTGTGTGTATGTGAACTTGAATTTGTGTTTCACTTTGGCCACTTCTTTTGATGCCACACGTATGCCATGTTTATGATTGTTTTTTTGGGATTCCATTAGGAAATTTTATAGTTCATTTACCTCTGGTGTGTGAGCTTTAACATTGCCTTACCATGTCATTTCATTTGCCTCACTTGAGCGATAATTTTACATACTTGTATGAGAAGTTTAAATGTGATTTTGCTCATGGAATGAATTGACTTTGGAGAGAGAGTTTAATGCAAACCTTTGTGACACTTTGAGATGGGTTTTAAGCATGTGTATAAGTTGTTTCACTTCTGACCTTGGTTTTTTTTGTTGGTTTACCTTTAACTTCAAAGTAGATTAGTCTTGTAGCATAATTGTAACTTGACTTGTAATCTCGTAATCCTTTTAGGTCTTTAAATTTGACTAGTGTGACTCAAATGTACATAGTCCTTAGACTTAGGTCTTTACGTTGTACATACACTCTCTTGTTATTACTAATGTCTTTGGTTCACATGTGCAAGGTACACAAAGGAGACATTCCAAAGGTGGTTTGACCATTTCATTTTTGTAAATAAAAACTTGTTTCTAACTTGGTTTTCTATTTGTTTATAGGTGCTTTCGTGACTTGCTTTCGTTGTTTTGCTACGGATTCATATCCGGTTGGTAGGACTCCTTATATCTTCACTTCACTTTAATGCTTTCAAGTGCCATTAGAAGTAGGAATAGTCGATGCCATGATAACTAGGATTGTATGGAAAGCCCTCAAGTGTGGCCATGATTATGCTTGTTTAATATTGTGCCTAAAGACCTCCAAAGAGGCAGCCCATTCCCTATTCCCCTGGTAAGACCTCCAAGGAGGCAATTGACGGAATGTAGGGTTCGCAATCAACCCCCGTTATTCTAGTTGAGTCGTTCTTAGCTCTCATTACATGGTTGAAGCTTTAAACATCACCTGCTGCTGTTATCGAGTCGGTCAAGTGGAAGAAGGGTTTAGTAATCAAACCCTCACGCCTTGTCTATAGCTCGCATTGATCGATGCTGATGCTTATGTGATCTGACTCACATCTTCCCCTTTTTTACTCTGCTCTCCATGGTTCTCGATACCATTGGATGAGTACCCTTATTTCCTATAGCTAGCTTGTTTGCCTCGGTTGATATGACCCCTTGGCTAAAGCTTCCCTTTTTCTCCCTTTGATTGTGTGATACTATTGCTGACTAATATTGTTTACTCTTTCGTTGCTTTTAATTCATTTTGTGATTGATTTATCCTGTGTTTACTTGTCTGATGACATGATCCCTTAGGATTCCTCGCTCCACTTAATTTTTGATTAAGTCGGAGGTAGGAGAGACATTAGGATAGCAATCCATGCATGACAACATAGGTAGACTTACCTCACCTAACCATAGGATCTCCGTGTATGATAACATTAAGATTGAGTCTTAGTCTCCCTCATTAGATTTTCACCTTTTGATCCTCCTTTGAGTCTCTTCTTCTCATCTCAATAAAAATAAAAACACTTAATAAAGGCATAACATATATTGTATTTGAGCCTTTCATGTGAGAATAGGAGGTGAGGGGTCTTCTCTCACTTCCTTAGAATGTTTAGTGTACGTCCCATCTTGGGTCGATATGCGAGGCATTCGATCCTACATGAGAGACTTAAATACAATGTGTGTTACAAAAAACAAAACAATCAAAACACTTCTTTCTTAAAAGACAAACAAATAATAACGTCTTTCCTTCGGGAATTCTTTTCTCGTCTCACTCATTCTCAACGTACGAACGTGTTTTTCCTCGTTCTCTTGCAAGACGGTAACGCCTAAGTCTCCATACAGCGAGCTGGAACACCTGAGCTAGAACAACATTCGTTCCCTAAAAAACATAAACAATCCATCCCTAGTGAGGGAAACTACGTCGCTCTGATTCTCGCGTGCGAGAGAGATACGTAGGCAGGAGATCGTGCGAGATCTCTCCGAGCACATTTCTTTCACAACCTTTCTTTATCACCTCTTTGTCTCTTTTTTACCCGTAGGTCAAACTACGACTGCTCTGATTTCCTCCTTCTGGTTAGATTAAGGATACGTAGGCACGAGACGGCGATGTCTTAGCGAGCAACCTTCCCCTTTAGTTCGCGTCCGAACTACGTTGACTCTGATTTTCCCGTTCCCGAGGGAATACGTAGGCCTAGGACTCCGAGGACGTCCTATCGAGTCTTTTCTTTTCCATTTCATTCCCGTTTCTTCATTCTTTTCCGTACCTGTTCCTTTTCCTTTCCAGTAGCAGTGGAGCTCCAGATGACGACACCCTTTGGTCGAGACAAGCAAGCGTGGATCCCATCGGGTACGATGGACGCGTGGGGGTGCTAATACCTTCCTCACACATAACCGACTCCCGAACCCAGTTCTCTTGGTCGCAAGACCATGCTCTATCCTTTCCCTCAGGTTTACGCAGTGTTTCCTTGCCCTCTCTTGGGATAAATACACATTGCTGGCGACTCTGTTTCGGTGCCACTTTCGCGTTTGTACTTGGACGAAAATCCCGGGAGCGACAACTAGGGTAGTCACTTCTTCTCCACCCCTTCTTAAATTTTCAAAATCTTCTCCCTTTTTCAAAACCTTCTTGTTTTCAAACTTAAAACCACTTTCATAATAAAACCTTGACTTCAGTCATGTGATTTTTTAAACTTTGTTTTCTTTAATAAATGTCAATCCATGTTAATCATATTTTGACCATTTCTAAAAGACTTTAAAAAACACTAAAATCATCAAACACTTTTTTGCGCCTTATGCACTTTTCCTTTAAACTTTTTCATAAGTTTAGACATGATTCATTTCTTTAAGCGAAATTATTCGCTTGGAAATGATGACTTGTCTTTACATTTAAAATCAACCATAACAAACAGATTTCATTCTTTGTACCACGAACTACGAGGTTTTGATCCTACATTGCACTTCGTGGGTACGTAGGCATGAGGCGATAAGTCTCTCCAAACATAAAAAATATTAAAAAAAAATTTCTCTTCTCATCCCTCCCAATCTCTTGTCAAGTAAAACTTTTCAAATAAAAAACGGTAGATATTTCAAAGGGTTCCTATAGGGTACTATAGACGTTTTGGGTGCTAACACCTTTACACTGCGTAACCAACCCCCTTACCCATTCTCTGTTTGTTCTTGTTTTTTTAGAACTCCTTAGGTTTTGTTCGCTCTTTTTCCTTTCCTTTTTTGGGATAAAATAAAAGTGCGGTGGCGACTCTTGTTTTTTTTAGTTAAGTTAATCAATAGCTTACACTCTCAAATTTCCCCGCTACAGAAAAGTGGCGACTCTGCTGGGGAAATCACCCTTGAGGGGTTTTGCCTACTTTGATTTATTTACCGCTTTTTGTTTGATTTGTTTGTTACTTGTTTGTTCTGTTTGGGAGTTCCTCTGTGTGTGAGATAGGTCCTATACCCGGACCAGAGTGTACTTTGAGATAGGAGGATGGTATAGTCAAGGGAGCTTTGAGGGAGTCGAATCCCGAAAAAGCAGAACTTGAGAATCTATCCACTCGGTGGTTGCCTCTTTGGAATTACTGATGTCGATCGAGCGATCGTTGAAGACATTACTTTTTCCATAGAAGCTTATAACACTGAGGATCGTAGTAACCCTTAACCCGTCTTAGCCTTTTTAGGATCTTGGCGCAGAAGCTATGAGGATGCAAATCCGACTTAGCTGTTACGCGATGCCACACTCAGGTTAGATTCTCTTGAGGATAACTACTAACCTCCGAGCAAATCGGTGCGTTGGTGTGTCTGATAGTGGATTATGGACCCTGGGCACTCTGTTAGAACCTCTGGTTTTCTGCAGGTACAATGAAGAAAAAACCTTAGTACACACCTTTGTGGGATTGGTTCTTGCCCTTGGCTCCATGCTCGTGATTTGAAACCTTGACCCGTGTGCTTTGTGTGATCTTGTTTGTGGTAGTTGCATCCATACATTCATCATCTCAGTCGTTTTCAAGGAAAACAACTCAGACTATTGCAAATATGGACAAGGCAAATGTCCCTTTGGCAAAAGTTTTGAATAAAAGTTGTGATACTCATATACTTGTTGCTTCCCATGTTTGTAATAATCGGGTTGATTTCCTGAAAACATAAAATAAAATAAATATTTGCATTCATCATTTGCATACATGCAGTTCCCTAAACACAGACTCATTTGTCCTTCTGTCCTTGTACCAGTCAGCTGATTTTCTGGCATTCGTACCAAGTTTGAGGTAGTTACTGAAGGAACATGGAGAGAACAAAAGATGATGATCTCATGTCAGGATTTACAGTGATGACCAATCCGATGTATGATTCTCCTCTGGACGACGATGTTCCACAAGTGGATGTTCCTACTCGATCCCAACCTGTTCAAAATGATCTGGTTGGTCAAGTTGTTGAAAAGATTCTCGATTTTTGAGGTATATGCCAAATCCTCAGAATGTCCACCCTGTGACAAAGATGATTGATCTTAAAGTTGTGAAAATGAAGGAAGGACTTCGTGATCTCAGTGAGGAATTGAAAATGTTGACAAGACCCAATGCATCTAGTTTTAAGGCTCATGACTTGTGCCTGGTTCCGGATGTGGTTATTCCTCCGAAGTTCAAAATGTCTGTCTTTGAAATATACAAGGGAGTTAGCTGTCCAAGGAACCATTTGACGATGTTCTGTCGAAAAATGACCACTCATATCAACAACGATTTGCTGATGATTATTACTTTCAAGAAAGTTTATATGGAGGATCTTTGATGTGGTATACAAAACCGAAAAGGGACCATATTCAGTCTTGGGAAGACCTAGCTGATGCTTTTGTAAAACAATATGACTACAATTTGGACATTGCTCCAGATAGTGATGAATTGATGAGTATGAGTCAGAAGGACAGCGAACCCTTCAGAGAGTATGCACAAAGGTGGAAAGAATTAGCAGCTCAAGTTCATCCACCACTCTTAGAGAAAGAACTGGCCAAAATGTTTCTAAGAACGCTGTCAGACTCTTATTATGTTAGGATGGTAGGCGTTGTACCTCTAGAGTTCTCCAAAATTGTTGAAGTCAGGATAAACCTCGAGAATGCATTTAAATGTGGAAGGATCCGAGATGTTCCAGATGACCATGCAAGTGAAGAGAAATCTGTATGTGATTCCCAAGAGGAAGAAAATGTTGAAGTTGATGCAATTCATGATTCTCCTCAGATTCCGTAAGCTCCAGTTCCGGTACCTTATCACCAACATCAGAATCAGTTCTAGAAGCAGCAGAGACCTCTAAATTATTCAGAAAGAGAGACTCACCAGTTTGATCCAATCCTAATGACTTACAGTCAGTTGTGGTCTTATTTTGCCCGAAACTCGGTGATGACACCCAGAAAAACCAGAGCCATGAAGTATCGCCCTCCTTGGTACAACCCAAATACCAGTTGTGAATTTCATGATGGAGTAATGGGGCATCCAATTGAGGAGTGCAAGGTTTTCCAGGAAAAGGTTCGAGAGATGATTGACGATGAGGTGTTGACCTTCAAGGAAGGAAGCAAATTTGTTAATGGAACGCCTTTATGTTGATATTAGTAGAGTGACCTGCAGTGGTTGTATGTTTGCTTCTGTGTCTCCCAATAAAGTTGATAATGTTCTTTCAAGCTCAAGCTGACACAGTTTCCTCAGGTCTTTAGTTCATTTACTGCATTTTCATTTGTAATCTTTTATGATTGTTATTGCTTTATTTGCATGTAGAACTTGTTTGTTTTGAATATTAATCTTAATGTAATGAGTATGTTTATCTTGAAGTGATCCATTCGCATTCGCTCTTAATTTGTTTTCTGCATTTGCAATACCAACTTCTTGTTTAAACTCTTGGAGGGAGGATGATGAAGTAAAAACGTAAAATTTCTGGTTGTGTGCTTTTGAATAAGACCTTGCTGATGATGTAAGGCATTGTTTCAAATTCCCAAATACCGGAGATATAAGGAAGATAATCCCTTGTTGACCCCTTTGAGCCTTGAAGTAGGAGTTTCTTTTCTAAATAAGAAAACCCTCACATCTAACCTTGGGGCTGGGTAGACTTCAGTTAATTTGACTAAGTGTCCAAATTTCAAAAGGAGTGTGCGTCTAAGGAAACCACAATGGTTATTGCTCATCCATGAAGGAAAGAGGCAGTCATAGCCCTTTCAAATAAGCCAATGTCACATGATTTGTTTAAAAAAAAGAAAGAAAAAAATAATAAAAAAAAAGTCCGCTAAGTCGAAAGCTTGAAAACAAGTGACTTAGGCAAAAATTGGGGCATCCCGCTGGACATAAAAAATTCAAAAAAAATCAGTCCAAGCAAAAGTTAGGGAAAAATAAAAAAAAAATGAAAATGTGAAAAGCAAGAATAAAAGAAGAATTCTCATCAAAAAAACAAATCTTTGTGTGACTACCAAGTTGAAGGACAAAAAGGGTGACTGTTATCCCCAATAACCTCACTAGTTCTTAAACCATAAGTTTCAGTAATCTTTTTAAAGATGAACATTTGTGTCAATTAGCTGAGTATAGGACTGAAGAACATCACGGAGATTAGGTGGGTACAAATAAATTTTGAGCCTAAAAATCCTTTTTTTTTTCTGAAAACTGTGAACCAGACCAAGTTATAACCCTCAAAAGACCTAATTGAAGTAGGGTTTATTTTGAGAGCATACTCCAAACGAGATAGCGTTCCTGACTCCCATGAGTTGTGCTAAAAGATCTTTGTTGGTATTGCATGTGCATTCAAAAATCAATGTCGTATCTAAACTAGTGATTCATTCACAAGGTTTTGCGACATCTTTTCAATAAAAACTTCAAGATAACATGTTTGTTGCATTAGAATTATCATTCTCAGAATTAACATTTTCTGCTTGCATACATTTGTTTGACATCATGGAAGTTTACATTTGAGCATCAGTGATGAGCTTAATCTTTTGAGGCCTGAAACTCTGATGAGAAATTGGCAAATCATTTCAAGAATGATCCTATCCAGGGGCATGTTGCCTGAAAGCTTTGTTGAGTATGAGCAAACTTATTTTCCCAGTTGATGCTTTCACATGGGGCAAAGCTGGAAGACTCTATTGATCAAAGAGCGTGTCAAGTTCAGTAAATCTAGGATGGTTACGTCGAGATTCAATGAATCTCTCCAAGAGTTTGAAGACACTGGGGCAGATTATCTCAAGTCGTTATGGTACAAAGTTTCCTTTTGGTGTAAAATCCTTTGTAGACCATGCAGTCTGGGGCAAAAGTTAAATGGTGAATTCGACGCACATAAGCAGATTTGTTCTTATGGATGTAATCAAGTTGTTAATCAGATGATGGATTCCCTCAAAATTGTTGTGAGGTGTTAGACTCTTGAAATCCATTATTCCCTAATTGAGCGCCAGTTTGGGTATTTCCCGTCCAAGTACTATTTTGGGTATTCCTCCGGCTAAGTCTTGATTCAGATTTCCCCAGCTGAGTATGATTCTATTCTATAGCCAGGTTATGATCAAGCATTTGTGAAGCTTTGGGGAGATGTTTCCCCTTGATGTGGAATCCTCACACAGAGTTTTACCTCTCGTTGTGATTGCTTTGATCACTCCCCAAGCAAAGAGTAATGTTGACTTCTTATTCCCCCAATTGGTTGATATCCCCATTAGGGTTTGCTTTGTGTGTACTCCTTGATAGGATCTCTTTTGGTATCCCTATCTTGTTGAGATTAGCCGAGTATTCAGCTGATCTGTGGTGTTTATTCATCCTCTGTTCATCCGTGTGTCTGTTTCGTCAGCATATTCATACGCATATTTATGCATATGCATCATTTGCTCTGTGTGTAGCAGCATGTGTTTTACATTGTGCATTTTGCATTCTTCTTGTTGTTCCCCACTCTCTGATGTGGTTTTTCTCCGCAGAGCGTTGTGCGCCCTCTCTTCAAACATAGAATGTTGACCCTTAAGCAGAAAGTGTTTATCCTTTCTAATTCCCCACTGAATTTGTTCCTCGTGGATGATTATTGATTCAGTTTCCTCCCCAGTGTGTTGTCTGGATGGAATTAACCCCAGTTGAGATATATCCTCCTCGGGATGAGTCTTAGTTGACCGTTTCTCTCCAGTTTCTTCCTGGATTAAACTTTGGTCTCCGGCGGTGACTATTTTTAAACTCTATAGGTTGTGCAACCTAGATGATTAGGAGTGCATTTATTTTGCACCTTTGAGGATTTTGTATTCCGCAGCAGATTATCTTTTTATGGTTACCATTAGAAGATGAAGATTTTGTTTCCTCCAGCAGTGTTGTTGCAACACTCTTTTGGAATCCATTGTATGACAATAAGCAACATCCTCTTTATTTGAGAAACTTGTGTGTCTCCAGTTATCAGACGTTATCTTTTCCATCAAATGGTATTTCTCAGGTTGTGCCTGTCAGAGAAGTTTGTTGTGAATTTCCAACAGATGGTTGTCTCTTTATTTGAGAAGTCTGTTGTGTGATCTAACTTGCCCATATCTCCTGTGAAGATCCCTGGTAGAGTTATTGATTCCTAGTTCCTGGCAAATCTCGACAGAAGATTTCCAGTTGACCTCGGCAGAAGGTATTTTCTTTCTAAGAATCTCGGCAGTAGATTTCTTGGATATTTTCAAAAGATTTCCAGCAAACCTCAGCAGAAGGTGGCTTTATTTCATATTTCTTTGGTTGATCTCGACAGTAGATTCTCCAGTGAGTTTTAAAATAGAATTTGCAACAAGCCTCGATAGAAGGTATTTTCTTTCCAAGAATCTCGGCAGTAGATTTCTCGGATAATTTCAAAAAAAAAGAATTACAGCAACCTCGGCGGAAGGTATTTTCTTTTTAGGATCTTGACAGTAGAATCCTTAAAAGATCTTTCAGCAGAGCCTCGGCAGCAGGCATGTTCTCGATTAATTCTCGACAGTAGTAATTACATGCAAAATCTTGGTAGAAGGCGTTTCATTTGAAGGTTCTCTGGTTGATCTTGGCAATAGATTCCCCAGTAAATTTTTGATGGCTGACACATTTCTCAAAAAATCTTGGTAGAAAGTATTCCCAAATGAAGTCCTAAGTCTCGACAGTAGACTCCTCCAGTTGATATCTTTTAAAATCCCCGCAGTGGACCTCGTTCAGTAGGTCCTCCTAGTGGAATTTGTTAAAAGATCTCGTTCAAAGCTCTCTGAGCTTATTACCTTTGTTATCGAGTTTATTACCTTTGTTTTGGGTAGTATTTCTCATTATCTTTTGGTCAGTTACCTTAAGTTGCCACGTTCAGTGGGTAGTTGATGACCTTTCTCTTGAGTTTATTATCTGTATTAGTCTACCTTTAACGGTAGTAGATGATATTTCTCCTTACTTTGGTTGATTATTCCGTGTTTAAGCTATCACTTGCGTGATCGTCGATAATCCTTCCCCAACCACAATTTTGTTTGGATCTCTAGGCTGTGAAACCTATATTGAAAGTGCATTTATTTTGAACCTTTGAAGATTCTGCGCCCTTCATCTGAAATATGTGTATGATTCTCCTATTAGAAGGTTCAATACTGTTTCGTGGCATTCCTTTATTTGAGAAGCCTAAGGCGATGCAGTTAATACCTTTTGTTACTCCAATGAATGGTAAGTCTCTTCGGTTAGACAGGACAGTTCGTTGTTGAGGTTTTCTACTCCGATAAATGGTAAGTCTCTTCGGTTAGATGGGACAGTTCGTTGTTGAGGTTTTCTACTCTGATGAATGGTAAGTCTCTTCGGTTAGACGGGACAGTTCATTGTTGAGATTTTGCTTACTCAAATGAATGGTAAGTCTCTTCGGTTGGACGGGACAGTTCGTTGTTGAGATTTTGTTACTCCGATGAATGGTAAGTCTCTTTGGTTAGACGGGACAGTACGTTGTTGAGGTTTTCTACTCCGATGAATGGTAAGTCTCTTCGGTTAGACGAGACAGTTCGTTGTTGAGATTTTGGTTAATCCAATGAATGGTAAGTCTCTTCGGTTGGACAGGACAATTCGTTGTTGAGATTTTGTTACTCCAATGAATGGTAAGTCTCTTCGGTTAGATGGGACAGTTTGTTGTTGAGGTTTTCTACTCCGATGGATGGTTAGTCTCTTCGGTATGCTAGAGATAGTTCATTGTTGAGGTATTGATTTTCCCCAGTGGACCCTTGCTGTGCTAAGTCTTCCATGTTGTGTTGTGGTTTATTTCCATATACAGTTATCCCCAGTTTGTTTCCTCCCTTGTTGGGATGTGTTTTCCCCTGCGGAGTCTTTTCTCTTTTCTTTTGCTCCCCAGCTTTTGTTTGTCTCTTGTGGCACTTTCTCCCCACAGTGGTCGTGTGTCTGCATATCATTTGCATGATCATATCATTTTGTGGTCTCTTAGGGCCAAAAATTGGGTTGTTGTTATATTTAAGTCTCTTCTATCTCGTCGAGACAAAGATGCCCATCTCTGTATCTCCGGATAGAAGAAACTTAAATAGGGGCAGCTGTAATACCTTAATTTTTACCCCTAAGATCCCACATGTCCTTTTGCATTTTATACTATAAACAAGATCACACATTGGTTCCCTCTTTTGTAGGATTGTGCCTTGCAGGGATCTTTGAGTATGTGTGTGTTTGTTAGTTGTTTTATTGCTTAATTTGTTTATGTTTACTAACCATTAATTAAAATCCAAAATTATTTTGTTTTCTTTCACTAACATTTTCAGGGGAAGAACAGGTTAAAAATACCAAAACAACAGCCCCTCGGCTCGAATGAATGTCATCTGAGAAAAGTCAAAGTTGATCCGCAATCATGTCAAATTTATCTGGTCAATGTTTCTCCAAGTTTTAATTGATTATTATTCAAGAGACTCCAAGGTTCATGAGTTTACTTCCATGCCTTCTTTGACGAGCAAAAGAATCGAGCCGAACCACAACAGTGCATTCAAAAGGAGCATTTTTCAAAATTTGCACTGAGTAACCGGTTATCATGTGGTGAGTAACCGGTTACCCTCTTGAAAATTTGAAAAATGGCAGCAAATTCAAATTCAGCAATTGGCACCAATTTTCATCATTTTGATCACATGTGGAATATTCTAGACCATCCCATTTTAATTCCCTACATCATCATAATTAATTCCTACCATGCACCTTCACTAATCACCACTCTTTTGATAATTTCCCTCCAAATTCAAATTCCAAGCCTAATTTTCATTTCCAAACCACCAATTTTTCCAAGCCTAAATTCTATAAATAGAGGCTTCATTTCATTCATTTCACAAGCTTTTGATAGCCAACAAACCTCTTGCAAATTCTCTCCCCAACCACAAATTTCACTAAAGCTCACTTTTCTTCTTTTGAAAGTTAACAAGAATTCACATTGAATCTTGTTCAAATTTGAGCTAAACCTTCATCTAAACTTGTTTTCTTCATCAATCTTCATAGATCAAGGCTTTGGTGTTTGGATCTTGAAGCAATTTGAAGGAATTTTCAGATTTGAAGTGGTAATTCATCTTTCACCATTGTTGAAGCTTCATCTTCATCTTCCATAATGTAGATCCTTGGTGGATCCTTGTTACTTGATCCTTTGGATCTTGTAATTGTGTTTAATTGCTGGCTTTTGCTGTTGTTTTACTTAAAATTTCGTGCAATTTCAGTTCCATGATCACAAAGTGTTTGTAAAAAGTTTTGAAAGTGGATCATGCTGAATTTTGCACAAATTTCTGCATTCTGGTGCAGAGTAACCGGTTACCCTCTGGTGAGTAACCGGTTACTCTGTGTTAATTTTGAAAAACTGCACTTATTTTGAACTAAGTAACCGGTTATCATCTGGTGAGTAACCGGTTACTTCGAAACAGAATGCATATTTTTCCTTGTTTTTGGGGCTGTTTTGGTTTTTCTTCTTCCTTCTTCCCCTTTCTTCTTGTTTTAGCCTTGAAATGCATTGTTGAGATTAATTTCTCTTCAATTTTAATGGACTTTGGATATGGTTAAAGTAATTAAACATTCATTAGTTTAAATCTATCTTTTAATGAATTGTTGAATTCATTTGAGGTGCTTTGAATTAGTGATATGTTTTCACACTTAAACTTATCAATTAAAGGTGATTGAACTTGAAGATGAAAGGATCTTGAAAGTGTAATTCAATTTGGCTTTCTCTTCATCTATTTCCTTTTTTTATTTTGATCCATGAAAGTCTTATGGATTTTAGAATTTCTTTGTTGAATTCTTGATCAATACTAGATCGTTACCTATTTTCTTTTCGTGCGGTATTGCTTTCGGATGACGATCTACATATCGTTCATCTAGCATGCATTAGCAAAAATATCTATTGACCGACCTCATTGTAGGGTAATTACTCCGTAAATTACTCGGTGATTGCTTAACATAGCGCAACATTTGTCCCTCTTTATCCAATTCGGAATTTGAACTTTCGTGGTCCGGACCTTGATTGGTCGCGTCAACCTAATGTTGATTAATTTTTTGCATTAGATCCATAACCTTTGAAACTTGGCGTTGTAGAGGCTTTGGTTCTACCAATCTTCTATCAAGTTCATTAACCTTGGCCTAATTGCATTGTTTAATCACTATAGTTCAAAACGCGAAACGGAATAATCGGTGAAGGCTTATGGCACTAGAGTCTTGTGCTACTAACTACTAATTTCTAAATTTTTTTATGTTTCTTTCTCGCTCCCTACCTCTCTTTATTTTTTATTGCTTATTATCATATATCATATCATGTTTATGTTTATGTCATTTTTCTTTTGTCCATTTGGACTCAAAAACATTAATAAAGGCCAAAACCTCTAAAAAACTTGTGCTTCTAATATTGGACTATGGTTACTATCCTTTGCAATGGACATGGAGTTTTGCCTCTAGACCTTGGACTTCAATGTTATTATTGGATCCTTGGACTTAGAACTAGGCCCTTTTCCCATTGCTTTGGAATTATGGTTCGAAGACTTTGAAGCCTTGTGCTTTTTGCTTGGTTTATGGTGAAGATAGCTACATTTGTGGTTAGATCTTTCTTATCCTTAGCTTTTATTTTTATGCACTAGGATAGTCACTTCTTCCCCCTTCTTAAATTTTCAAAATCTTCTCCCTTTTTCAAAACCTTCTTGTTTTCAAACTTAAAACCACTTTCATAATAAAACCTTGACTTCGGTCAAGTTATTTTTTAAACTTTGTTTTCTTTAATAAATGTCAATCCATGTTAATCATATTTTGACCATTTCAAAAAGACTTTAAAAAACACCAAACTCATCAAACTCTTTTTTGCACCTTATGCACTTTTCCTTTAAATTTTTTCATAAGTTTAGACATGATTCATTTCTTTAAGCAGAATTATTCGCTTGGAAATGATGACTTGCCTTTACATTTAAAATCAACCATAACAAACAAATTTCATTCTTTGTACCACGAACTACGAGGTTTTGATCCTACATTGCGCTTCGTGGGTACGTAGGCATGAGGCGATAAGTCTCTCCAAACACAAAAAATATTAAAAAACAATTTCTCTTCTCATCCCTCCCAACCTCTTTTCAAGCAAACCTTTTCAAACCAAAAGCGGTAGATATTTCAAAGGGTTCCTATAGGGTACTATAGACGTTTTGGGTGCTAACACCTTCCCACTGCGTAACCAACCCCCTTTACCGATTCTCTGTTTGTTATTTTTTTTAGAACTCCTTAGGTTTTGTTCGCTCTTTTTCCTTTCTTTTTTTGGGATAAAATAAAAGTACGGTGGCGATTCTTGTTTTTTTTAGTTAAGTTAATCAATAGCTTACACTCACAAATTTCCCCGCTACAATATCAAATAAATTATCTCAAACATTTTGGGAGACAGTGCTTTGAAGATCAAAGTCATGAGCTATCATTTCTTCAAAATCAATAAATCCTTCAATGATGAATATCAACTGGTTTTCCATATACCGAGATTAGATCTAAAGGCCATCTTAGAAGGGGAAAATAAAAAAGATAGAAGGTAGAAACAAAATAAAATAAACTGAAGGATGTTTCCAAAGATATAGACAATGAATTCTCAAAATGATGCAAGATAATTGTCTTTTCTGTAAGACCACTCAAAGATAATATTTAGGAAACAAAATAGTAAAGACAAATAATAAACAAGTGGGCAAACAAAAGATGATGACATGGGAGAATATGATTCACATAAATCAAATTGGTTTCATATCATTACCCAGCAGTCTTTACCCAACAGCCAATGTGCAAGATAATGATCTGATATGTAAATACTATATGAAGCAAATAATCCACTTCCAGAGTCTCAGATTCTGATGTTATTCTAACTTGCTCTAGGAATCAGATCACAAACATCGTTTCTCTGGAACCGGTTCAACTCTTCTTGCATAATAATAATTCATTCATCATCTAATAAAGTTTCATCAATAGAAGATGGCTCAATCATGGAAATAAATCCTAACAAATAGTTATCATCTCTAAAAGTTGATATAGTTCTTAAAGGATCATCCTTATTTCCAATTATTAACTCTTATGGATTAGAGGCTTTATATTTGAAGGACTTCTTCGGTGGAGCTGAAGCTTTTGAACCATCTTGGGCTTCTTTAGAGATTGCAACCTCTGGGTGAGCTTCAGAGATAGGAACAGATTCAGGTACGCCAGCTTCTGACCCATCAGCTTCTGAGCCTATAACTTCTGAAGTTCCAGCTTCTGAATATCTGCAAAACTTTCAATAGGATCTCACATATCATAATCGGGCCCTTTGTTATCAAATTTGACATGTATAAACTCTTCAACCATTTTGGTTTCAGAGTTATAAACCATGTATGCTTTAGAGCGGCCAGAGAATCCTTAGAAGATACCCTTTTGAGCCTTAGAATCAAATTTCTTTAGATAGACTTTATTGTTCATAATGTAACAAGTACAACCAAACTGATGAAAGTAAGATATGCTTGGCTTTTTTCCGTTAATCAAATCATATGATGTTTTTTTTCATAATTGGTCTGATATAGATTCTGTTATGAACATAACAAGCATTATTAACAGCTTCTGCCCACGAGTATTTAGGAAGATGATTCTCATGGATCATGGTTCTAGCCATTTCTTGTAATGGTATGTTCTTTCTTTCTACAACCCCATTTTTCTCTTGAGTTCTAGGATAAGATAATTCATGGATAATTCCATGCTTATCACAAAAAATAAAAGGTTCATTTTCAAACTCATCACCATGATCACTTCAGACTTTTAGAATTTTTTATTCCTTTTCAGGCCGAACTTGTGTGCAGAAGATGTTGAATACCTCATATGGTTCATCTTTGGATCTAAGTAATTAAACCCAAGTCCACCTGTTATAGTCATCAACAATGACCAATCCATATTTCTTCCCATTTATTGAAGCAGTTGATGATTTCTCAGCAAGTGTACCAATAATGTCGCAGTAATAAAAAGATCGAACCCAAAGGGACTTAATAGAACAATGATTTGTGCATTATTAAATAAAAACAGTAAAAGTTACAAGTTTCAGTGCAAAAAGTAATTAAACAAGAAAAATATATCACAAAAGCGGTCATGTTGTGTTTTAGAATCCCCTTATCCCCTCTTGTTGAGGTGTGATGTCTTGTATGAATGATATTATCGTTATAATTTTATGGCGAATTAACAAAACCGTTATATCCAGACCCCCACGAAATAACTCACTAACAACTACTCGGAGCTTTCTATCCCTAGTCCACCAGGGTAAGCAATGTTAGGTGATGTACAGACCGTTAATTCCCTATGCCACTACTCGAGGTCTCCTATCCCTATTCAAACGACTTAAGTAGAATAGTTGTTGTAGGTCCAACACATAGGCTACGGGTCACGAATCTCTATGTGTCTAACAACAGATTAATAGAGTATCTCAAATAATAAGCATTAAGCATAAGAAACAACTAAATAAAATTATAATTCAAAGGATTCATACGAATTCTACCCGCCATATAATGCCAACAAGATTGAATAAGGTTCATCATAACACAACTTAACCTAAGAGAATTTAGTTACACATTATTCAGAGAAAAACACCACAATCGGTAGATGAAAATAACCTAAGAAGTCCCTTGAAGAGATGACCTCCAATGACTTCAAATGTCCTAAAAATCACCTTTTGTGCTCCCAAACCCGTGCTTCAGTCTCCAAAATTCGTAACCCTTGTAAAAATGCAAAAAATCCCCTTTTAAATCTGTTAGAACGGGTCATAACGTGTCAGAAAAAGCAACCAACGCACACATTACGAAAGCATTGCGCGCGCGATGAAACCTTTTTGCCTGTATTGCACACACGATGACGCGTGATGTTGCACATGATTATTCAAGTAGATGCGTGTTATTTTTACCCCTTTTCACCAGAATTTTCACTAAGTCCCATTCTTCCATACTTGGCTCCGTTTTTCCTCGTTTTTCCCCAATTCTTCGACTGATTATATGTAATGACAGACTATCATCAGTATTCCCAACAGGACCAAACAAATTAATGTGAAGTAATTCTAAGGGTATAGAGGTTGAGACAATGTTTTTGGATTTAAAAGAAGTTTTGTTATTCTCTCCTACTTGACATGCTCCACAGAGAGCATCTGAGTGATAGTCAAGATCTGACAGCTCTTTAACAAGTTGTAACTTTCTAGGTTTAGAGATCAATCTCTAGTTAGCATGACTTAACCTTTTGTTCCAGACCCATTTCTCATCACTCACTAACATAAGGCAAACAACCTTTTGGTCAATCAATATATAAAGATTAATTATATAAACATTTCCTTCCTTTTACCTTTGAATAAAATAGGTTTGTCAGACTCATTGATAACTAAACAGAAGTTCTTATCAAACAAAACTTCATAACCATTGTTGCAAAATTGACTTATGCTCATAAGGTTATGTTTGAGTCCACTTACTAACCAAACATTATTGACAGAGATTAATGAGTTACCAATAGTGCCCATACCTATGATATTCCCTTTCTGTCCCCCTCCAAACCCCACATTTCCTTCCTCCTTTAAAGTCAGGGTTTGGAACATAAACTTTTCTACGCGAGCAGCCACTGTCCATGTACCATGATTATTGCCTTGTTTCTCCCTTTAGGCATATCTACAGCAAATACAATCTCATGTTTAGGTACCCAAAACCTTATGGGTCCTTTTTTGTTAGTTATAACAAGCTTCCTTTTATTCTGATTTTTTCCCTGATAAAAAGGTCTAAGCTCATTTCAAACTTTTTGCATATAAAAGTTTTGTCTAGGATAAGTTTTGACTTTGGATTTTGAACCCTTCAGAACCTTTAATCCATAAGTCTTAGGTTCTGATATCTTTATAACGTTTGACTTGAGATTTTTGGGTTCTGGATTTTTCAAAACCTTTGATATTTGAATGATAGGTTCTTATTTCTTCAGTACCTTTGGTTTTGAGATCTCAAGTACTGATTTGTTCAGAACCATTGATTATGTTATCTTGGGTTCTAATTGGTACAAACTTTTTCCTTTTTCAAAAGCAGACACAAAATAAGTTTTTAGCACTATTTTAGCACTGCTTGAAGAAGAAGCGTCTGGGGGGGTTTCAAAGAGTTGAACTTTTGGATTAGCACATTTCTTATTGTAACCCATACCTTTTCCTTTGCTCTTACTTACTCCATATGTCATGGAAGCATGTTTTGTTCTCTCAAGAACGATTATGATAAAATCTTGAAGAGCTATCTCATGCTCACTCAAGGTTTTATCAGATATTTTATTTACTTGAACAATGTCATCTTTCTCCAAAGATTCAATTTTATTTAAAGAAGTTGTTAGTTCTTATTTCAGAAGATCACATTATTTTTCAATGTTTTCATGTGTCTTGATTTACCGTGGCAATGACTCATGAGTTCTTGAATGAAAGAGATTAAATCAGAATGAGATAAATTCAAAAATACCTAATCTTCTTCATCAGACTCTGAATCATAGTTTCATTCATATTCTGTGTCTGATGATCTGAGAGCCATCAATGCTAAATTTGCTTCTCCCTCATCTTTATCTGAATTGTCTTCATTATCAAGTTCATCCCATGTTTCCAGGAGATTCTTTTTGAATTTATTTCTGAAGTTGTCATTTTGGAAGCTTCCTTTCTTTGGTCTTCTTACAATTGAAGCAATTCTTCTGATCATCTAGTTTGTCTTTGGAACTAGATCCTCTGAAGCCATTTCTTCTACCAAATAATTTTTTTCTTCTTTTTTTATTAGTTGCTTAAACCTCCTGATAATAAATTCCACTTCCTCATCATTAGAGTCGCCATCAAAAACCTCTTCATCAAAAGCTTATTCTGATTTCTAGACTTTAGAGGATCTGACGACTTTACCACCAGATCTTTCATCCAGTGACTTCAACGCCCGTGTTTTTGATTTTATCACAAGCTCATCTCCATTCAGTTCCATTTCATGGCTATGAAGATTGCTTATCGGACTTTCAAGACTCATCGTATTCAAGTCTTTAGCCTCATGAATAGTTGTGACCTTAGGTCTGTATCTAGTAAGGAGACTTCTCAATATTTTCTTTACATGGTCAGATGTAGTGTAACTTTTGCTCAGAACCTGAAGGCCTGATACAAGACCTTGAAACTTGGAAAAAATGGTTTCAATGTCCTCATCATCCATCATTCTGAACAACTCATAACATTGTACAAGAAGGTTGGTTGTTGCCTCTTTAACTTGTTGGTTCCTTTCATAAGTGGAGCATAAAGATTCAAAGATAGTCTTAGTAGTGTGAAGACATAGCTTCTCAATGGTTTTGATGAAGACAACAATGTTCATTCAAGGTTTTATGTACAAAAGGAAATGGATCAAAGACTTCAAAGGTAGAACAAGTTTCATATTAATTCAAGTCTTGAAGATTTCTCAAAGAAGGAAAAAGAAGAAATGAATAAGACATGACTACACTTGCAAGATATGATTAATCAAACTTTTAGGTATATGAAGTTCTTGTCTAAAACAAATCTTAGTGCTCAAGTTTTATAATCTTGCATTAAAAAGTCATTCTTTGATTTAAATCCTTGATAAAACATTTTTCAAAGTTCATCTAAAGTCTTGGTCATATTTTTAGATGGTATATGGCTTAGAATCATTTGCATTAAGAATTTTTCATTTTTTACACTGATGCAATCGATTGTCATCCTGATGCAATCGATTGCACTAGGCTAAATTTTCAAATTTTTTACACGTTACACTTGGTGCAACCGATTCTCATTCTGATGCAATCGATTGCACCTGAAACTTTTTTGAAAAATTCTTTGTTTAAAAGCACCTTTTCATGATACCTCTTGCTTGCATCTTTTCCATTCTTTGTATAATAATTTTCAGAAATTCTTTCAAGCATTTCCTTGATTATTGAATGGGTGCATGCACACTATATATTGAATTCAAAGTTTCTTTTGTAATTCACCTCTTTCAAAAAACTCTCTACAATCTCTAAGCATATTTTTCCATAACAGAAATTTTATACAAGATACTTTTTGAATACCATTTTCATATTACATACAAAAAAGTATCATTTGAGCACTTAGAGAGTTTATGATATTGAAATTTCATATTTGAAAGAGAAGAAGTCCTCCATAGGATTTATATACTACAAACTTGTTTCAAAAACTCTTGTTGTAACATATCTTATTTTTCCAGGATTGTTGGATATAAGATTGTTTGGTTGTAAACCTTGTTATCCAGATTGTGGATACAAGAGGTCTATTTGTGAGAGGTTGATTCTCGGTTGGACTTTAAACTTGTAAAATACAAGAGGGTGTTCTTGGTGTGGATTGTTAGAGTCTTGTATAGGAAGACTAGGTGTGTCTTGTCCTAAGATCTAACATTAGTGAAAATCTCTTTCGTGTTGAAAGGGGAGTGGAGTACTCTCGACTTGTGAGGGGAACCACTATACGTCTTGGTGTTCTTTAATTTCTGCATTTACCGCTTTCCTCACTTAGAAACTTTTAGGAAAGTAAAATTCAAAAACCGTCAAAAATCTGGATGATTGTCTAAGAGCCTAATTCACCCCCCTCTTAGGCACACATATAACTTACAATTGGCATCAGAGCAGGTCTTAGGTAACCTGTTCCTAAAGATCCAGTATGGCTTCTGCAAGTTCAAACCTGGTATTCAAAGACGGTGGAAGTAGTAACAAGCCCCCACTTTTCTCTTGAGAGTATTTTGACTTTTGGAAAATCCGCATGAAGGCACATCTTGAAGCACAAGGAGAAGGTATATGGGAAGCCATTGAGAATGATCCGCATAATCCGGTTAATGTGGTCGATGGTGTTGGTACTCCAAAGTTAAAAAATACATATGATGAAGATGACAAGAAAAGAAACTTGAATGAAAAGAAAGCTGTCAATATTCTTCAGAGTGCATTAAGTATGGATGAGTTCTTTCGTGTTTGTCAATGTAAATCGGCTACAGAAATATGGGATACGTTGGTAGAAACACATGAAGGTACGGATGAAGTAAACAGATCCAGACTAAACACTTTAAGTCAAGAATATGAAATGTTCCCAATGCAGCCCAGAGAATCCATTGTTGCATTACAGAAGAGATTTGTTCATTTGACTAACCACTTAATGGCACTTGGTAAAATATTCTCAAATGATGAATTAAATCTCAAAATTCTAAGATCATTGACTATAGAATGGCAACCAAAAGTAACGGCAATATTGGAAAAGAAAAGCCTCTCTACGATGACTTCCGCATCTCTATTTGGTAAACTTCAAGAGCATGAGTTAGAACTTGAAAGATTAGAGAAGCATGAAATACAAGTAAAAGATTCAAAAGACGTTGCCTTAAAGACAAAAGTAAAAAATTATGATAGCAATCAAGAGGATGAGTCCAATAGTGATGAAAATGATGATCTTATAAAAAAGCTTGAAAAGTTTCTAAGAAAAGAAAGGAAAAAGGAGATCACTAAAGGGGAAGCACCAACGAGAAAGATTAAATGCTTTGAATGTGGAGAAAGAGGACATGTTAAAAGTGAATGTCCTACACTTTAAAAGAAAAATAAATTCAAGAAAAAGAATCATAAAAAGGAAAGGAAAACATATGTAGACAACGAAATAAGTTCATCTTCAGATGAAGAACATGTAAATCTTGCATTGATAGCATCACACCACTCCGATGATGAAGAATATGAGGTTAGTAATAATTCTTTTGATAGTGATGCACAAGGTGCCATAAATGAATTGTTAAATGAATGCAAAATTCTGTATAAAACTATATCATCTCAAAAGAAACAAATTTCAACTTTAGAAGAAAAAAATGTTTCATTAGAAAAAGAGATCGAAAATGAGAAACAAAAGATGATTAGTGAAAAACAGAATTTTGTATGTAAAAATTATGAATCTCTCTCTTTTCAAATTGTTCAATTAAAAAGAGTACTTGAAAGGTATGAGAAAGGACAAATTGGATTGAAAGAAGTCATTAGTCAACAAAGATATTCAAATGATAAAAGTGGACTTGGCTATTCAAAGTTTTCTAAACCAAGTTCAAGTAAAACTATATTTGTTAAGGCTAAGGATCAAACTTCCAAAGAGAAAGTGAACAAACCTAGGAATGTGCATCCTAATCCTAAAAAGAAAAGATTTCTTAAAAAGAAATCTTATGTTCCAAGATATAAGAGCATCTTTGAACCTACTTGTTTTTATTGTGGTATTGTTGGCCATATACCTAATGCTTGCTATGTAAGAAACTTTAGTGTTGCAAGTGGGCATTATGTGTGGGTAAAGAAAGGTACTAACTTTGATGGACCTAAAGTACATTGGGTACCAAATCAAACTTAATTTGTTTTGTAGGTTTGCTTGAGGACCACTTTAAATCTATGTTGTTTTGATAAGTGGTGGCTCTAAGCTTTTGGTGGGAGACATAAACTAACTTTCAAGTCTAGTTTTAGTCCAAGGGTTATTTCAATTGGGGAATACCTTAAAAGAAAAATTCTAGGCATTGGCAAAGTCGAAGCACTAACTTTCACATTCATTGAAGATGTACTTTATGTTAAAAGACTAAAGCAATATCTTCTAAACAAAGCCAATTTTCTGACAAAGGCTTCAAGATCATGTTCACCAAAGATGAATGTTTTGATGAAGTCAATCATGAGGTATAGCTCATAGGTAAAAATTGTTTTTATTTTTCATAATTTCTTTATATACTTCAAGTCTTTTCCCATCCTTTTTGTTAATGACAAAGGGGGAGAAGAATTGTGTATTATTGCTTGGTTTCTCTAACAAAATGTGCAGAATTCAAAACTCTCTAAAATCATGGATTAAGGGGGGGCAAGCTTTGATTAGAGAAACAAGATTGGATCGAATTTTCAAAAATTGGGTTGTCATCATCAAAAAGGGGGAGAATGTGAAGACATAGCTTCTCAATGGTTTTGATGAAGACAACAATGTTCATTCAAGGTTTTATGTACAAAAGGAAATGGATCAAAGACTTCAAAGGTAGAACAAGTTTCATATTAATTCAAGTCTTGAAGATTTCTCAAAGAAGGAAAAAGAAGAAATGCATAAGACATGACTACACTTGCAAGATATGATTAATCAAACTTTTAGGTAAATGAAATTCTTGTCTAAAACAAATCTTAGTGCTCAAGTTTTATAATCTTGCATTAAAAAGTCATTCTTTGATTTAAATCCTTGATAAAAACATTTTTCAAAGTTCATCTAAAGTCTTGGTCATATTTTTAGATGGTATATGGCTTAGAATCATTTGCATTAAGAATTTTTCATTTTTTACACTGATGTAATCGATTGTCATCCTAATGCAATCGATTGCACTAGGCTAAATTTTCAAATTTTTTGCACGTTACACTTGGTGCAACCGATTGTCGTTCTGATGCAATCGATTGCACCTGGAGCTTTTTTGAAAAATTCTTTATTTAAAAGCACCTTTTCATGATACCTCTTGCTTGCATCTTTTTCATTCTTTGTATAATAATTTTCAGAAATTCTTTCAAGCATTGCCTTGATTATTGAATGGGTGCATGCACACTATATATTGAATTCAAAGTTTCTTTTGTAATTCACCTCTTTCAAAAAACTCTCTACAATCTCTAAGCATATTTTTCCATAACAGAAATTTTATACAAGATACTTTTTGAATACCATTTTCATATTACATACAAAAAAGTATCATTTGAGCACTTAGAGAGTTTATGATATTGAAATTTCATATTTGAAAGAGAAGAAGTCCTCCATAGGATTTATATACTACAAACTTGTTTCAAAAACTCTTGTTGTAACATATCTTATTTTTCCAGGATTGTTGAATATAAGATTGTTTGGTTGTAAACCTTGTTATCCAGATTGTGGATACAAGAGGTCTATTTGTGAGAGGTTGATTCTCGGTTGGACTTTAAACTTGTAAAATACAAGAGGGTGTTCTTGGTGTGGATTGTTAGAGTCTTGTATAGGAAGACTAGGTGTGTCTTGTCCTAAGATCTAACATTAGTGAAAATCTCTTTCGTGTTGAAAGGGGAGTGGAGTACTCTCGACTTGTGAGGGGAACCACTATACGTCTTGGTGTTCTTTAATTTCTGCATTTACCGCTTTCCTCACTTAGAAACTTTTAGGAAAGTAAAATTCAAAAACCGTCAAAAATCTGGATGATTGTCTAAGAGCCTAATTCACCCCCCTCTTAGGCACACATATAACTTACAATTGGCATCAGAGCAGGTCTTAGGTAACCTGTTCCTAAAGATCCAGTATGGCTTCTGCAAGTTCAAACCCGGTATTCAAAGACGGTGGAAGTAGTAACAAGCCCCCACTTTTCTCTTGAGAGTATTTTGACTTTTGGAAAATCCGCATGAAGGCACATCTTGAAGCACAAGGAGAAGGTATATGGGAAGCCATTGAGAATGATCCGCATAATCCGGTTAATGTGGTCGATGGTGTTGGTACTCCAAAGTTAAAAAATACATATGATGAAGATGACAAGAAAAGAAACTTGAATGAAAAGAAAGCTGTCAATATTCTTCAGAGTGCATTAAGTATGGATGAGTTCTTTCGTGTTTGTCAATGTAAATCGGCTACAGAAATATGGGATACGTTGGTAGAAACACATGAAGGTACGGATGAAGTAAACAGATCCAGACTAAACACTTTAAGTCAAGAATATGAAATGTTCCCAATGCAGCCCAGAGAATCCATTGTTGCATTACAGAAGAGATTTGTTCATTTGACTAACCACTTAATGGCACTTGGTAAAATATTCTCAAATGATGAATTAAATCTCAAAATTCTAAGATCATTGACTATAGAATGGCAACCAAAAGTAACGGCAATATTGGAAAAGAAAAGCCTCTCTACGATGACTTCCGCATCTCTATTTGGTAAACTTCAAGAGCATGAGTTAGAACTTGAAAGATTAGAGAAGCATGAAATACAAGTAAAAGATTCAAAAGACGTTGCCTTAAAGACAAAAGTAAAAAATTATGATAGCAATCAAGAGGATGAGTCCAATAGTGATGAAAATGATGATCTTATAAAAAAGCTTGAAAAGTTTCTAAGAAAAGAAAGGAAAAAGGAGATCACTAAAGGGGAAGCACCAACGAGAAAGATTAAATGCTTTGAATGTGGAGAAAGAGGACATGTTAAAAGTGAATGTCCTACACTTTAAAAGAAAAATAAATTCAAGAAAAAGAATCATAAAAAGGAAAGGAAAACATATGTAGACAACGAAATAAGTTCATCTTCAGATGAAGAACATGTAAATCTTGCATTGATAGCATCACACCACTCCGATGATGAAGAATATGAGGTTAGTAATAATTCTTTTGATAGTGATGCACAAGGTGCCATAAATGAATTGTTAAATGAATGCAAAATTCTGTATAAAACTATATCATCTCAAAAGAAACAAATTTCAACTTTAGAAGAAAAAAATGTTTCATTAGAAAAAGAGATCGAAAATGAGAAACAAAAGATGATTAGTGAAAAACAGAATTTTGTATGTAAAAATTATGAATCTCTCTCTTTTCAAATTGTTCAATTAAAAAGAGTACTTGAAAGGTATGAGAAAGGACAAATTGGATTGAAAGAAGTCATTAGTCAACAAAGATATTCAAATGATAAAAGTGGACTTGGCTATTCAAAGTTTTCTAAACCAAGTTCAAGTAAAACTATATTTGTTAAGGCTAAGGATCAAACTTCCAAAGAGAAAGTGAACAAACCTAGGAATGTGCATCCTAATCCTAAAAAGAAAAGATTTCTTAAAAAGAAATCTTATGTTCCAAGATATAAGAGCATCTTTGAACCTACTTGTTTTTATTGTGGTATTGTTGGCCATATACCTAATGCTTGCTATGTAAGAAACTTTAGTGTTGCAAGTGGGCATTATGTGTGGGTAAAGAAAGGTACTAACTTTGATGGACCTAAAGTACATTGGGTACCAAATCAAACTTAATTTGTTTTGTAGGTTTGCTTGAGGACCACTTTAAATCTATGTTGTTTTAATAAGTGGTGGCTCTAAGCTTTTGGTGGGAGACATAAACTAACTTTCAAGTCTAGTTTTAGTCCAAGGGTTATTTCAATTGGGGAATACCTTAAAAGAAAAATTCTAGGCATTGGCAAAGTCGAAGCACTAACTTTCACATTCATTGAAGATGTACTTTATGTTAAAAGACTAAAGCAATATCTTCTAAACAAAGCCAACTTTCTGACAAAGGCTTCAAGATCATGTTCACCAAAGATGAATGTTTTGATGAAGTCAATCATGAGGTATAGCTCATAGGTAAAAATTGTTTTTATTTTTCATAATTTCTTTATATACTTCAAGTCTTTTCCCATCCTTTTTGTTAATGACAAAGGGGGAGAAGAATTGTGTATTATTGCTTGGTTTCTCTAACAAAATGTGCAGAATTCAAAACTCTCTAAAATCATGGATTAAGGGGGGGCAAGCTTTGATTAGAGAAACAAGATTGGATCGAATTTTCAAAAATTGGGTTGTCATCATCAAAAAGGGGGAGAATGTGAAGACATAGCTTCTCAATGGTTTTGATGAAGACAACAATGTTCATTCAAGGTTTTATGTACAAAAGGAAATGGATCAAAGACTTCAAAGGTAGAACAAGTTTCATATTAATTCAAGTCTTGAAGATTTCTCAAAGAAGGAAAAAGAAGAAATGCATAAGACATGACTACACTTGCAAGATATGATTAATCAAACTTTTAGGTAAATGAAATTCTTGTCTAAAACAAATCTTAGTGCTCAAGTTTTATAATCTTGCATTAAAAAGTCATTCTTTGATTTAAATCCTTGATAAAAACATTTTTCAAAGTTCATCTAAAGTCTTGGTCATATTTTTAGATGGTATATGGCTTAGAATCATTTGCATTAAGAATTTTTCATTTTTTACACTGATGTAATCGATTGTCATCCTAATGCAATCGATTGCACTAGGCTAAATTTTCAAATTTTTTGCACGTTACACTTGGTGCAACCGATTGTCGTTCTGATGCAATCGATTGCACCTGGAGCTTTTTTGAAAAATTCTTTATTTAAAAGCACCTTTTCATGATACCTCTTGCTTGCATCTTTTTCATTCTTTGTATAATAATTTTCAGAAATTCTTTCAAGCATTGCCTTGATTATTGAATGGGTGCATGCACACTATATATTGAATTCAAAGTTTCTTTTGTAATTCACCTCTTTCAAAAAAACTCTCTACAATCTCTAAGCATATTTTTCCATAACAAAAATTTTATACAAGATACTTTTTGAATACCATTTTCATATTACATACATAAAAGTATCATTTGAGCACTTAGAGAGTTTATGATATTGAAATTTCATATTTGAAAGAGAATAAGTCCTTCATAGGATTTATATACTACAAACTTGTTTCAAAAACTCTTGTTGTAACATATCTTATTTTTCCAGGATTGTTGGTTATAAGATTGTTTGGTTGTAAACCTTGTTATCCGGATTGTGGATACAAGAGGTCCATTTGTGAGAGGTTGATTCTCGATTAGACTTTAAACTTGTAAAATCCAAGAGGGTGTTCTTGGTGTGGATTGTTAGAGTCTTGTATAGGAAGACTAGGTGTGTCTTGTCCTAAGATCTAACATTAGTGAAAATCTCTTTCGTGTTGAAAGGGGAGTGGAGTACTCTCGACCTGTGAGGGGAACCACTATACGTCTTGGTGTTCTTTACTTTCTGCATTTACCGCTTTCCTCACTTAGAAACTTTTAGGAAAGTAAAATTCAAAAACCATCAAAAATCTGGATGATTGTCTAAGAGCCTAATTCACCCCCCTCTTAGGCACACATATAACTTACAATTGGCATCAGAGCAGGTCTTAGGTAACCTGTTCCTAAAGATCCAGTATGGCTTCTGCAAGTTCAAACCCGGTATCCAAAGACGGTAGAAGTAGTAACAAGCCCCCACTTTTCTCTTGAGAGTATTTTGCCTTTTGGAAAATCCGCATGAAGGCATATCTTGAAGCACAAGGAGAAGGTATATGGGAAGCCATTGAGAATGGTCTGCATAATCCGGTTAATGTGGTCGATGGTGTTGGTACTCCAAAGTTAAAAAATACATATGATGAAGATGACAAGAAAAGAAACTTGAATGAAAATAAAGCTGTCAATATTCTTCAGAGTGCATTAAGTATGGATGAGTTCTTTCGTGTTTGTCAATGTAAATCGGCTATAGAAATATGGGATACGTTGGTAGAAACACATGAAGGTACGGATGAAGTAAAAAGATCCAGACTAAACACTTTAAGTCAAGAATATGAAATGTTCCCAATGCAGCCCAGAGAATCCATTGTTGCATTACAGAAGAGATTTGTTCATTTGACTAACCACTTAATGGCACTTGGTAAAATATTCTCAAATGATGAATTAAATCTCAAAATTCTAAGATCATTGACTATAGAATGGCAACCAAAAGTAACGGCAATATTGGAAAAGAAAAGCCTCTCTACGATGACTTCCGCATCTCTATTTGGTAAACTTCAAGAGCATGAGTTAGAACTTGAAAGATTGGAGAAGCATAAAATACAAGTAAAAGATTCAAAAGACGTTGCCTTAAAGACAAAAGTAAAAAATTATGATAGCAATCAAGAGGATGAGTCCAATAGTGATGAAAATGATGATCTTATCAAAAAGCTTGAAAAGTTTCTAAGAAAAGAAAGGAAAAAGGAGATCACTAAAGGGGAAGCACCAACGAGAAAGATTAAATGCTTTGAATGTGGAGAAAGAGGACATGTTAAAAGTGAATGTCCTACACTTTAAAAGAAAAATAAATTCAAGAAAAAAATCATAAAAAGGAAAGGAAAACATATGTAGACAACGAAATAAGTTCATCTTCAGATGAAGAACATGTAAATCTTGCATTGATAGCATCACACCACTCCGATGATGAAGAATATGAGGTTAGTAATAATTCTTTTGATAGTGATGCACAAGGTGCCATAAATGAATTGTTAAATGAATGCAAAATTCTGTATAAAACTATATCATCTCAAAAGAAACAAATTTCAACTTTAGAAGAAAAAAATGTTTCATTAGAAAAAGAGATCGAAAATGAGAAACAAAAGATGATTAGTGAAAAACAGAATTTTGTATGTAAAAATTATGAATCTCTCTCTTTTCAAATTGTTCAATTAAAAAGAGTACTTGAAAGGTATGAGAAAGGACAAATTGGATTGAAAGAAGTCATTAGTCAACAAAGATATTCAAATGATAAAAGTGGACTTGGCTATTCAAAGTTTTCTAAACCAAGTTCAAGTAAAACTATATTTGTTAAGGCTAAGGATCAAACTTCCAAAGAGAAAGTGAACAAACCTAGGAATGTGCATCCTAATCCTAAAAAGAAAAGATTTCTTAAAAAGAAATCTTATGTTCCAAGATATAAGAGCATCTTTGAACCTACTTGTTTTTATTGTGGTATTGTTGGCCATATACCTAATGCTTGCTATGTAAGAAACTTTAGTGTTGCAAGTGGGCATTATGTGTGGGTAAAGAAAGGTACTAACTTTGATGGACCCAAAGCAAATTGGGTACCAAATCAAACTTAATTTTTTTTGTAGGTTTGCTTGAGGACCACTTTAAATCTATGTTGTTTTGATAAGTGGTGGTTCTAAGCTTTTGGTGGGAGACATAAACTAACTTTCAAGTCTAGTTCTAGTCCAAGGGTTATTTCAATTGGGGAATACCTTAAAAGAAAAATTCTAGGCATTGGCAAAGTCGAAGCACTAACTTTCACATTCATTGAAGATGTACTTTATGTTAAAAGACTAAAGCAATATCTTCTAAACAAAGCCAACTTTGTGACAAAGGCTTCAAGATCATGTTCACCAAAGATGAATGTTTTGATGAAGTCAATCATGAGGTATAGCTCATAGGTAAAAATTGTTTTTATTTTTCATAATTTCTTTATATACTTCAAGTCTTTTCCCATCCTTTTTGTTAATGACAAAGGGGGAGAAGAATTGTGTATTATTGCTTGGTTTCTCTAACAAAATGTGCAGAATTCAAAACTCTCTAAAATCATGGATTAAGGGGGGGCAAGCTTTGATTAGAGAAACAAGATTGGATCGAATTTTCAAAAATTGGGTTGTCATCATCAAAAATGGGGAGAATGTGAAGACATAGCTTCTCAATGGTTTTGATGAAGACAACAATGTTCATTCAAGGTTTTATGTACAAAAGGAAATGGATCAAAGACTTCAAAGGTAGAACAAGTTTCATATTAATTCAAGTCTTGAAGATTTCTCAAAGAAGGAAAAAGAAGAAATGCATAAGACATGACTACACTTGCAAGATATGATTAATCAAACTTTTAGGTATATGAAATTCTTGTCTAAAACAAATCTTAGTGCTCAAGTTTTATAATCTTGCATTAAAAAGTCATTCTTTGATTTAAATCCTTGATAAAAACATTTTTCAAAGTTCATCTAAAATCTTGGTCATATTTTTAGATGGTATATGGCTTAGAATCATTTGCATTAAGAATTTTTCATTTTTTACACTGATGTAATCGATTGTCATCCTAATGCAATCGATTGCACTAGGCTAAATTTTCAAATTTTTTACACGTTACACTTGGTGCAACCGATTGTCATTCTGATGCAATCGATTGCACCTGAAGCTTTTTTGAAAAATTCTTTGTTTAAAAGCACCTTTTCATGATACCTCTTGCTTGCATCTTTTTCATTCTTTGTATAATAATTTTCAGAAATTCTTTCAAGCATTGCCTTGATTATTGAATGGGTGCATGCACACTATATATTGAATTCAAAGTTTCTTTTGTAATTCACCTCTTTCAAAAAACTCTCTACAATCTCTAAGCATATTTTTCCATAACAGAAATTTTATACAAGATACTTTTTGAATACCATTTTCATATTACATACATAAAAGTATCATTTGAGCACTTAGAGAGTTTATGATATTGAAATTTCATATTTGAAAGAGAATAAGTCCTTCATAGGATTTATATACTACAAACTTGTTTCAAAAACTCTTGTTGTAACATATCTTATTTTTCCAGGATTGTTGGTTATAAGATTGTTTGGTTGTAAACCTTGTTATTCGGATTATGGATACAAGAGGTCCATTTGTGAGAGGTTGATTCTCGGTTGGACTTTAAACTTGTAAAATCCAAGAGGGTGTTCTTGGTGTGGATTGTTAGAGTCTTGTATAGGAAAACTAGGTGTGTCTTGTCCTAAGATCTAACATTAGTGAAAATCTCTTTCGTGTTGAAAGGGGAGTGAAGTACTCTCGACCTGTGAGGGGAACCACTATACGTCTTGGTGTTCTTTACTTTCCGCATTTACCGCTTTCCTCACTTAGAAACTTTTAGGAAAGTAAAATTCAAAAACCGTCAAAAATATGGATGATTGTCTAAGAGCCTAATTCACCCTCATCTTAGGCACACATATAACTTACAATTGGCATCAGAGCAGGTCTTAGGTAACCTGTTCCTAAAGATCTAGTATGGCTTCTGCAAGTTCAAACCCGGTATTCAAAGACGGTGGAAGTAGTAACAGGCCCCCACTTTTCTCTTGAGAGTATTTTGACTTTTGGAAAATCCGCATGATGGCACATCTTGAAGCACAAGGAGAAGGTATATGGGAAGCCATTGAGAATGGTCCGCATAATCCGGTTAATGTGGTCGATGGTGTTGGTACTCCAAAGTTAAAAAATACATATGATGAAGATGACAAGAAAAGAAACTTGAATGAAAAGAAAGCTGTCAATATTCTTCAGAGTGCATTAAGTATGGATGAGTTCTTTCGTGTTTGTCAATGTAAATCAGCTAAAGAAATATGGGATACGTTGGTAGAAACACATGAAGGTACGGATGAAGTAAAAAGATCCAGACTAAACACTTTAAGTCAAGAATATGAAATGTTCCTAATGCAGCCCAGAGAATCCATTGTTGCATTACAGAAGAGATTTGTTCATTTGACTAACCACTTAATGGCACTTGGTAAAACATTCTCAAATGATGAATTAAATCTCAAAATTCTAAGATCATTGACTATAGAATGGCAACCAAAAGTAACGGCAATATTGGAAAAGAAAAGCCTCTCTACGATGACTTCCGCATCTCTATTTGGTAAACTTCAAGAGCATGAGTTAGAACTTGAAAGATTGGAGAAGCATGAAATACAAGTAAAAGATTCAAAAGACGTTGACTTTAAGACAGAAGTAAAAAATTATGATAGCAATCAAGAGGATGAGTCCAATAGTGATGAAAATGATGATCTTATCAAAAAGCTTGAAAAGTTTCTAAGAAAAGAAAGGAAAAAGGAGATCACTAAAGGTGAAGCACCAACGAGAAAGATTAAATGCTTTGAATGTGGAGAAAGAGGACATGTTAAAAGTGAATGTCCTACACTTTAAAAGAAAAATAAATTCAAGAAAAAGAATCATAAAAAGGAAAGGAAAACATATGTAGATAACGAAATAAGTTCATCTTCAGATGAAGAACATGTAAATCTTACATTGATAGCATCACACCACTCCAATGATGAAGAATATGAGGTTAGTAATAATTCTTTTGATAGTGATGCACAAGGTGCCATAAATGAATTGTTAAATGAATGCAAAATTCTGTATAAAACTATATCATCTCAAAAGAAACAAATTTCAACTTTAGAAAAAAAAAATGCTTCATTAGAAAAAGAGATCGAAAATGAGAAACAAAAGATGATTAGTGAAAAACAGAATTTTGTATGTAAAAATTTTGAATCTCTCTCTTTTCAATTTGTTCAATTAAAAAGAGTACTTGAAAGGTATGAGAAAGGATAAATTGGATTGGAAGAAGTCCTTAGTCAACAAAGATATTCAAATGATAAAAGTGGACTTGGCTATTCAAAGTTTTCTAAACCAAGTTCAAGTAAAACTATATTTGTTAAGGCTAAGGATCAAAATTCCAAAGAGAAAGTGAACAAACCTAGGAATGTGCATCCTAATCCTAAAAAGAAAAGATTTCTTAAAAAGAAATCTTATGTTCCAAGATATAAGAGCATCTTTGAACCTACTTGTTTTTATTGTGGTATTGTTGGCCATATACCTAATGCTTGCTATGTAAGAAACTTTAGTGTTGCAAGTGGGCATTATGTGTGGGTAAAGAAAGGTACTAACTTTGATGGACCCAAAGCACATTGCGTACCAAATCAAACTTAATTTGTTTTGTAGGTTTGCTTGAGGACCACTTTAAAATCTATGTTGTTTTGATAAGTGGTGGCTCTAAGCTTTTGGTGGGAGACATAAACTAACTTTCAAGTCTAGTTCTAGTCCAAGGGTTATTTCAATTGGGGAATACCTTAAAAGAAAAATTCTAGGCATTGGCAAAGTCAAAGCACTAACTTTCACATTCATTGAAGATGTACTTTATGTTAAAAGACTAAAGCAATATCTTCTAAACAAAGCCAACTTTCTGACAAAGGCTTCAAGATCATGTTCACCAAAGATGAATGTTTTGATGAAGTCAATCATGAGGTATAGCTCATAGGTAAAAATTGTTTTTATTTTTCATAATTTCTTTATATACTTCAAGTCTTTTCTCATCCTTTTTGTTAATGACAAAGGGGGAGAAGAATTGTGTATTATTGCTTGGTTTCTCTAACAAAATGTGCAGAATTCAAAACTCTCTAAAATCATGGATTAAGGGGGGCAAGCTTTGATTAGAGAAACAAGATTGGATCGAATTTTCAAAAATTGGGTTGTCATCATAAAAAAGGGGGAGAATGTGAAGACATAGCTTCTCAATGGTTTTGATGAAGACAACAATGTTCATTCAAGGTTTTATGTACAAAAGGAAATGGATCAAAGACTTCAAAGGTTGAACAAGTTTCATATTAATTCAAGTCTTGAAGATTTCTCAAAGAAGGAAAAAGAAGAAATGCATAAGACATGACTACACTTGCAAGATATGATTAATCAAACTTTTAGGTATATGAAATTCTTGTCTAAAACAAATCTTAGTGCTCAAGTTTTATAATCTTGCATTAAAAAGTCATTCTTTGATTTAAATCCTTGATAAAAACATTTTTCAAAGTTCATCTAAAGTCTTGGTCATATTTTTAGATGGTATATGGCTTAGAATCATTTGCATTAAGAATTTTTCATTTTTTACACTGATGTAATCGATTGTCATCCTAATGCAATCGATTGCACTAGGCTAAATTTTCAAATTTTTTACACGTTACACTTGGTGCAACCGATTGTCATTCTGATGCAATCGATTGCACCTGAAGCTTTTTTGAAAAATTCTTTGTTTAAAAGCACCTTTTCATGATACCTCTTGCTTGCATCTTTTTCATTCTTTGTATAATAATTTTCAGAAATTCTTTCAAGCATTGCCTTGATTATTGAATGGGTGCATGCACACTATATATTGAATTTAAAGTTTCTTTTGTAATTCACCTCTTTCAAAAAACTCTCTACAATCTCTAAGCATATTTTTCCATAACAGAAATTTTATACAAGATACTTTTTGAATACCATTTTCATATTACATACATAAAAGTATCATTTGAGCACTTAGAGAGTTTACGATATTGAAATTTCATATTTGAAAGAGAATAAGTCCTTCATAGGATTTATATACTACAAACTTGTTTCAAAAACTCTTGTTGTAACATATCTTATTTTTCCAGGATTGTTGGTTATAAGATTGTTTGGTTGTAAACCTTGTTATCCGGATTGTGGATACAAGAGGTCCATTTGTGAGAGGTTGATTCTCGGTTGGACTTTAAACTTGTAAAATCCAAGAGGGTGTTCTTGGTGTGGATTGTTAGAGTCTTGTATAGGAATACTAGGTGTGTCTTGTCCTAAGATCTAACATTAGTGAAAATCTCTTTCGTGTTGAAAGGGGAGTGGAGTACTCTCGACCTGTGAGGGGAACCACTATACGTTTTGGTGTTCTTTACTTTCTGCATTTACCGCTTTCCTCACTTAGAAACTTTTAGGAAAGTAAAATTCAAAAACCGTCAAAAATCCGGATAATTGTCTAAGAGCTTAATTCACCCCCCTCTTAGGCACACATATAACTTACAAGTAGTAGACTTATCAATGATTTTAATGTATTCAGAATGAGGTAGAGCCTCTATAAGAATACCTCTGACTCTATGATGTTTTCTGTATATTTTCTTTTGAGCTGGTGTAAGAGTTTTCCTATCTTTTACCATTTCAACACCATCGACAACCACGTCAATGTCATTTTCAAAGATATCCCATAACTCATCATCAAGGCCAATGATATAAGTATACATTTTACTTTTCCACCATTCAAACTGAGCGTAGTCACCACTGAATGTAGGGGGTTTAGCCGAGTAATGTCTTTTCTCAGTATTATAGTCATATGGTATACCACTAGTAGGGCCAGTTGTTCCAGATGCACCTGACATGATAAAACAAGTATTTTTCACAAGATCTTTTACTGCACCACTGTGAAGTGTTTAGCATAGACCGTGCTCTAATGTCAATTGAAGGTCAGAAAAATACACAAGAAGGGGGTTAAATTGTGTATATGATTTCTATTTCAATTTTGAAAAACACTACTTTAGAATATGAACAAGTTTAGAGTCTAAACACATAGTAAGAGTAACAGCGGAATAATGAAGTTCAGAAGCAAAAGTAAATCAACGCACAAAGTTTATCCTGGTTTCTCTCCTAAACTGAGAGTAGTCCAGTCCCCTTGCCTCAACAAGAGATTTCCATTATAATCAATCTGATTACAACTTTGCTCAATCAAACCAGAAAGAGACTTCACTGCTCAGTCAATCCAGAAAGAGACTTCCGCTCAAGCAACCTAGCAAGATACTTCTTCTCAATCACACTAGAAAGAGACTTCACTGCTCAAGCATGCAGTCAATAGACTTCACTGCTCAAGAAACCTTGCAAGAGACTTTATCTACTTTAAACAAACAGTTTTATAGAAATGATTACAAATATACTTTGATACACAATCAAAAGTATAATAGTTGTACAACAACCACAAAGATTCTTAACTCTTAAGATTTCTAAGATATACAAAGATAAGAAATCTTAAGAACTTATGCAATAATAGTTATAAACAATAGCTAAAAGTTATGCTCACGTTGTTCTGATGTAGTGTTATGCCCTTCTTTCAAATCTTCAACTTCCTTTTACAAAGGTAGAAAAAAAGTCATTGTAAGGGGTGAGCATAAGAGATTTCTTCATGAAGAAGCATTCCAAGAGGATGTATATGGTTAGAAACATTGTTCAATGAATAATAGCATTATTCACAACATCTTTCTAAGTACTTGGTATCTACCAAAAGGTAGAACAAATTGAAGAGGTCACATCACCATTCCTCAAGGCTTGCAAAACAATACCCTGGTTGACTTTCTCCATAAATTTGGCGTTTGACAAGACAAGTCTATCTAGGAGACAAAGTACAGATCAGAGGCACCTTTAGCCTTCAAAGTATGAGTTGTCACCATAGGCTAGAATACCATGATGAGACTCTGATCCTTCAGTGGATGACGAACACGTTCAGAGTTATCAGATTCTAATCTTTCAGAATCTAAGATACTTTGCTTCTCCACAGATGCTTTTAATAGGGTCTATTCAGAGTTGAATAAAAGCTTATGATCCTGCATACTTAAACATATGCTAGTATACCCAATTGTTCTTAAATTACTTTTTTGTCATCAAAACCCAAGGGATATGAACATTTTGTTCCATGAAACACAAATGAGACTCTGTCAAAATTTCATGAGAATATAGTACTTAGAAGTTTTTAAAAAATATTTTATTTTATTAAGCGGCAGTCTAATTTTTATCCAAATTTTTAAATGATATGAACTATATTTATCATACTTATTTGAATGAACATAAGAATTGGTATAGTTAATTAGAAGCTCGTTGACTCACCTAAGTCATTTATTTGATTTAGGACTTTAAGTATCGAAGAATATGTGTGAGCTATGTGGATTAGGAAGGTTACAAAGGTAAATACACTATCTAAAAATATTATATGTGATTGAATGCATGTGCGTTTTTATGCATGATTGTGTGCCCAGTTGAGGTTGTGCAATGCTTGTGTGCCCAATTGGGGTTTGTATTGCTTATGTGTCCATTTGAGGATGTTTGATGCTTGTGTGCCCAGTTGGAGATGTTTATGCTTGTCTACATGTCATACCCTAATTTTTACCCCTAAGATTCCACCTATCATATCATTTGCATCACATCAAAATCACAAGCATGTTATTCTCATAACCCCTCTCTTTAGGTTTGCCATTGGGGAGAGATCACCAAGCACCTTTTATGTTTTCTTTACTTGCTTATATTCTAACATTTCTAACCTTATTAAAAATACAAAATATGTGTTGCTTTCTCTTTCTTATTGTGCAAGGTAGGGACTTGTAATCAATGGAACAAGCTTGGTTTCTAAATTAGGGTTTTGGTGCCCAAAGTTAAAGTCATAGTAAAAAAATGGTCCATAAAAGCTTTCTCTTCAAGGCATGACCTATAATATTAGGTCACATTCATGTCAAGCTTCATTCAACATCATGGGATTAAGAGAAGTTCAAGCTTGGTGCAAGATTTTAAAGATGATTCAAGTGTTGGTTCATGTGTTTATTTCCATGCCATCTACATCCATTTTTCAAGCAATCATCTAAGACTATTTAAAGAATCAAGCAAGTTTCCTTTATTTGGTGTCCAAGTGTTCATCAATAGGAATTTGGATGCAAGAAAATGGCAAGAAATCACAAGTTGGCACATGTTTGGTTGGCCTAAAATAAAGTATGGCATGTCACTTGGGCCAAACACCATAACTTCTTCATTTATAAATATTTTTGGAATTTTCTTTGAGCTAAATGTCACATTTGAACTCCTCTACAACTTTGGTTCAAGGGTTAAACATCAACTCAACCTCTATATCCATCAATTTTGGTATTTGCTCAGCTGCCCATGTGTGCACAAAAGTAGGCCCAACACCTGGTCGACCTAATGTCTGGCCTAGAATTTCAGGTCACGACCCCAATGTCATACCCAAATTTTGACCACTAAGATTCCCATCATTGTGGAAATCATCATCACAATATGGAGGAACCATCATACCTTGTCAGTCTCCCCAAAGATGGGTGAGCATCCACTACAATCAAAATTAGGGTTTTAAGCCCTCTTAGAGCCTTAGACAAAGGATCAATCAAGGAATGACATGATCTTCAACTTGTCTAACCTCTCAAATATCCACAATGGATCAAAAGGACTCCCACTTTAAGGATTAAGCACAAGGCTGCTCCCTTTTAGGTGGATAAAGTCTCAAGATCGCCAGTATCACCAAATTAGGGTTTTGGTCGACCAGGGCCTCCAGATGAAAAATTTCATCTGGACACAAGCCAAAGATCCAAAACACAACCTAATATACTCCATGGAACCTCATGGACCCATTCATCAAGTCAATTTTGCCTCTGGGGATGCATACATAAAAAATCAAGAATTAGGGTTTCTTGACCTAATTCACCCCTAAGGTGACTTTTGGGACAAATCATGAACCAAGACCTCAAGAGAGGGTTTGAGGGTCTCTAATATACCATATTGATCCATTTGGAACAATGGATTAATCCAAGAAGCTTGAGCAACAAGTCTCAATTTCATCTGCACCACAATTAGGGTTTTAAGTAAAAAGTCAACTGTAACTTTGACTTTTGACCAGGACATGCTCCCAAGCCCTAAGACATGATTCAATATGCCCTATGACACCCATGGAACATGTCCATCAAGTTTGATTTAGGTCAAGGACATGATTTTATGAAGAATGACACAGTTTGAAATTCATCTGATAAAAAGTCAACTGTGCACAAAAGTCAACTTTGACTTTTTGAGATTTTTCACCAAAATGGATTTTTAACCCTAAAATGATGTTAATGTATGATTTGAATCATCATTCATCAAGAAAAATCAAGAAAAGTTGGATAACTTGTAAAAGGAGTAACCATAAAAACTTAGAAAATTTTCTAAGTTAAAAATAAAGTGGCTAGGGTACCAACTTTGGAGGATCATAACTCCTAAACCACAAAGCCATTTTTTCCCATCCAAAGATGGATTTGTAGCCCTCATTACCCTCTACAAAAACTTCAACTAGACCTAAGTCCAATTCATTAAGGATTTTGAGTTATGGAGTGATTAAAATGGCTGAAAAATGAAAATGTCACTTTTTTCAACACTTAGTGAAATTTTCACTAAGTCCAAATCTGTCTTCACTTTTTGCCAAATGTAGGGGGATTTTTCACTTGGATTCAAAAGAGATCAAAACTAAACATGTTCAAACAGTTGTTGTATCATGTAAGGGCTTTCCAAAATGGACAAGAACATTGCCAAATTCCATTTGAGTCATGAGATATGACATTGGCAAGTTGCCTTGCTGAAATCTGTCAAGGCAAGGCAGAATTTGCAATTTTGCTCGATTTGCCAAAATCAGCCAAATTCAAATGCTCCTATCCACTTGGACACATCTGAGGATTGAATCTAAAGGGGACAATCACTGAGCCAAGCCTCCAAAGTCCATGGAATAATAAATAGCATGTTGAACCTAGAATGGCCAAAATAGGGACAAGACTCCAAATTTGGATTGAAGCATTCAATGGAAGCATCAAGGTGGCATGGACTGAGCCATTCTCATCTGAAATCAGTCAAGACTTATCCAAGACCAAGGGAACCACAGCCCTGTGCCCTAACCTCTAGTCAATGGCTAGAGGAGACTTGCATTTCCATTGGCCAACATTGAACAAACACCTGCTGCAGTTGCCATTCACTGTGGATCCCAAAACAAACTTACTCTACTATAAATAGAGCTCAATTGTGTTCAGTTTGAGGACACCAAAGCCATCAAACAAATGCTTTTCTCAAAATCTCTTCTTTCACCTCAAACTTGGCTTCCAAAGCAAGTAATTCTGAGTTTTTGAGCTAGAGAGCAATTCCACCCAAACTAATCACACACACACCTCATATATATATCATATGTAAGCTGTGCAAACCATCAAAAGTGACCTGTAATCACAACATCACAAAGTCACCTCTCAAAACCTCAAAATAACACTTTTTGCATTTTTCAAGCCATGTCTTGATTCAGTCACTTTCCAAACCAGATAAAACCTCAAACACACTCCAAATATCATCCTTAAACTGTCCCAAATGGTTCCCACCATCTGGAACACCATTTGAGGGAGTTGCTATTTTGGTCACTTTTAACCCCTTTTGCAAGAAAGGGACAGTTTGTGTTTTTGCAGGTACCAGCTGATTCCAATCATCCTAAAAGCATCCAAGGGATCATTTGAGGTGGTTCAAAGCATAAAATTATATCTGGAGCAAGAGGGTTGGCAGATTGCAGAGAAACCTCCAAAATCCCAAAGAAGGGTAAGCCTCTCAACTTGCACTCACCAAAACATGTGTGCATTTGAAGTCCATTGATCATAAACATCTCATACATGTCATATATGTTGTGTTTGAGCTAATTCACCATGTAATCCATGCTTGTACCAAGTTGTAGCATAGAAAATGCATTTATAGGTCATTTTCAAAACCACTATCGGGTTTTGAGGAGGGAGTGTGATCTGAAAAAAATACCACCACCATTGGATTCCTTATGAAATTCTGGCCCAGATGCATATAAATTTTGTCTCAAACCATTAAGAATTGAGAAAGTTATGACCTTCACGTTTTTTAGCCAAAACTTGCCTTGGGCAAGCCAAAACCAAGGCATGACTTGTGTATTTGTTGGTTTGTTTCAAACAATGGATGTATCACCACCCCAGTGGTAAGGCGCGCGCCTTGTATGCTTGAGGTCGTGGGTTCAAACCCCACCCATGCCATTTTGTGATTTTTTCACATTTTGCTATTTTTCCAACTATTTTCATGTTTTGTTAATTATTTGGAAAATTAATAACTCTTTCAATTTTAATTATTTTTTATTGGTTCTTTTTGCAAAAAATCACAAAAATGTTGAAATATTTTATTCCACAAAAAAATTAAGTTTGTATTATTTATTTAATATAATTAGTATTTTTGTGAATAAATTCATTTTCATTTGTTTTTAAGCATTTTAAAATGAATATTCATCTTGAAAAATCAAGACCAAATGAGTTTTAATATCTCTTGTGATTTATACCTCATTTTTTTAAACCTTAAACAAAAATCACAAGTGGTTTATTCAAACCTATTTGGTATTTTTATTGATTTTCTTTAAATATTTATTTTTAAAGAATAAAATTAGGGTTTCTTTGATTTTCACTCAAAACAAATCATTGTCAAACACTCATGGGCCTCTAATAGAGTGTAAGACCCAATCTTTTTTTTTGACCAAATAATTTTTGGGCCTCAGTGTATTGTATAAGTCCCGATACAGTCAAAAACAAACGGCGTGATCGTCGCCTTTTGAAAAATAACCTTGGGTCTCTCCTCGAGCTATAAGACCCATTCAAATTTTTTTGGGCCTCTATTAGAGTGTAAGACCCAATCCCCTTTTAACCAAAATCACTTTGGGCCTCAGATATTGTATAAGCCCCTCTGCGTTAAAAGAAAACCTCGGCGCGATCGCCATTTCAAACGGAAAAATCATCTGGGCCTACCCTCGAGTAGTAAGACCCATTTCATTTCTAAAACTCTTTGGGCCTCTTGAGAGAGTGTAAGACCCATCCCTTTGTACAGAAAACCATTTTGGGCCTCAGTCACTTGTATAAGTCCCTCTGTACAAATTCAAACAGTGCGCTCACTAATAAAACCCTGGGCCTCTCCTTGAGCTGTAAGCCCCAAATCTTTCTTTTTCAAAGCACTTTCTCCTTTGATTTTGAAATATATTGTTGTTTTAAATCTTTCTTTGTTGAACAACTAACCAAACAGCATGGAAGCTCTACAACCGAGTAAGTGGTTATTGCTTTCATTTAACGCTTTCATATACATATAACTGTATTGTGGGGTTGTTTCACTGTAAGTCTTCTTTCATAAACTCATATCAATTGTGTAATAATAGTATAGATATTTAGAGTTTCCCCGGCAACTACGTCTAGAACTAGGTGACGCCGTTTCATTTATTCGTAGAAATAGACAACTAGATCCCCAATAGGATCACCAGATACAGTCTTCTCTTCGGCTGTCCTCATTAGGAATTGTCAAGAAACTCTACTCCCAGAGATGAATGTATTCTCCGTGAATGGCATCTTTGAGTTTCTTCCAAATTCTCGAACTTTCCTGACTTTGATCTATTCTTGGTGAATAGCATTGCCTTGAATTTCTCGGGGTTTGGGGACCCACGGGCTTCTTAAAAGCATCGGCCTCCTCTTGAGCATCGTACAAGGACCCACAGGCTTCCTAAAAGTACCCCCGCCTCTTCTTGGGCTTAGTACAAGGACCCTACGGCTTCTTAGAAGTATTCACAGCCTCCTCTTAGGCTTCGTATAATGATCTCTTCCTCCGGGAATGATAGCCTTCTCTTGGGCTTAGTGCAAGGACCGATCGGCTTCTTAAAAGATTCCAGCCTCCTCTTGGGCTTCGTACAAATTGTCCCGACGACCTCCTAGAGGTATAGGAACAGAACTTAGTC
The DNA here is from genome assembly GCA_022829125.1 of Lathyrus tuberosus. Taxonomy (NCBI): domain Eukaryota; kingdom Viridiplantae; phylum Streptophyta; class Magnoliopsida; order Fabales; family Fabaceae; genus Lathyrus; species Lathyrus tuberosus. Next base: position 8,306,711 of record JALAZF010000080.1, read on the forward strand.
ATTTGCATAGAACAGTCCTTTCATAGAGTCTACTACTGTTTCTCAAAGCACAGTACAAAAGATAAAACCCTAGACTTGGACAGTCTAATTTCCTTGAGTCTCAAAGACATTCTCAAGTGACCCCTTCGTTAAATAGGAAGGAAACCCGTAGACTTGGACAGTCTCAATACCCTTCGGATTTCCCGCTTCCTTAAAGAACAGGAATAACCCGGATCCTTGAATCAAATCCATGAGTACAGTGTTGCTCATATAAGAACAGATTTTCTCTTTAAAATCAGTATACTGGACCTGTCACTTAACTGAAACAGTAACCATAGCCTCCTCTTGGGCTTTATACAATGATCCTCCCCAGCGGAGTCAAACAACGTTTAGCCTCTCTCTCGGGCTTTGTACGAGACACATAAGAGACTCCCTCGTTGAGTCAATCACCCATTTCGCCTCCATCTCGGGCTTTATACGAGATACAAAAAGGTTCTTATTAAGCGAAACAAACAACAACCTCCATCTCGGGCTTCATACGAGATACAAAAAACTCCCTTGTTGAGTCAAATCACCTCCATCTCGGGCTTTATACAAGATACCAAAAGAATCCATCGTCGGGCCAAAACCTTTTAGCCTCTCTCTCGGGCTTTGTACGAGACACATAATAGCCTCCTCTTAGGCTTTGTATAAGAAAACCACTGGTTAATCCAATTAACCTTTTAGCATCAAAGTTGTGCCTCATTCACAGTACACAAACATCAACAACTCCTTCCCCTTTCATCAAATTGCTGTAAGCGGCAAGCCTCTGGATCATCTACATCCATACCAATGTCCCCCTTTTAGCATGAGAAATTCCTAAGGAAAGATGGCATTACTCTACACTGAGTTAAAGTTTTCTCCTTCAGGTAGAACTCCCCTATAAAGGAAATTATGGCATTACCAGATTCACATATCCCGGTTAAAGTAATTCTCCTTTATAAAACAGTTGTGACATACAACCCTTCTTTAGAGATGACAAATTCTCTCTAAAGTTGAGACCTTTCAGCTTCACATCTTGGGCTTTGAACAAGATACAAATCACCTTTCGTTTCACGTCTTGGGCTTTGAACAAGACACCAAAAACCAATTTCCTCCCATAGAATAGGAGGAACTACGAACGCTCTGATTTCCCTGTTTCAGTAAACGGGAATACGTAGGCATAAGATAAAAAAAAAAGATCTTAGCAAGCACAATCAACAAAAAACCCAAATCCCATATCTCCATCAATCAAAAGCAGTAATTCAAAAAGCACCAGTCCTAATATCCTAATCCTTGTTCCCCGCCAGAAACCTTCTGTCTAGATAAAAAGAAAGAAACCAGTATTGGCTAAAATACAAATAACCAGTACAAAGGCCCCCCCACATTGATAGCATCCGTAACCTAACAGACCGCTGTTTAAACTCGGTATGTAAGCAGGATTAATTGGAGACATCTATTTCCCTTCCTTCATCAGCTTTAATAGGATAAAAAATGAATTGACCTGTAGTTTAAGCTCAAACCGCAGAGAGCGACCAGCGCTTAAGAACCGCATCCAAAATCGCTCACTACAGAAAAAATGGCGCCCACCGTGGGGCCGTTTAAAGTTAGATCTAGGCACGGTCTTCCTTTTCACCTCTCATGTGAAAACCACAGATTGGGGCTTCCGCCGGGGAACCCATTTTCTGTCAGGAACTTAGGATTCATAGCTTTAAAGGTCTAGGATGTTTAGGACAAATATATATACTGTTTTTCCTAATTGCTATACGTGTTTATTTTTCTGCTAATGGAAATACGGGTGATGCCGTATGTGGAAAGATCGAGTATACACTTAAGATAAGTGATGGCGACGAGGTCGACCATCAACCTCAGTGGAGGCTGACCAATGCAACCCATTTTCTCACCTAGACAATGGGCCGATTGTTAAGTCTGAGAAGCTGAGGAGCCAAACCCTTTCGTAGTGCGGAAACTATCGGGAATAGTTGTTACGCGATACTACCCTCATTTGAGGCTGGTGATCTATTCTCGGTGAATGGAACTTACTCTAAGATTGCTCTACAACTCGCTGGCGATCCGCTTGTTGTTTTGCTTTCCTGGAAGGAGCTAATGATAATGAGTACAGGTACAAAAATCACCCTAGTATAAACCTTTGGGGATGGGTAGAGCCACGACTTCATGACAACGACCCTTTGACCCCATGTTTTTTCTATGTTTTTATGTGCTGCATTCATGCATTCATCTAAAAAACATTAAAACATTCAAAATATTTCTCTTCTAGTCTCTCTATTTTTTCAAAATAAACTAAGACTGTGATTGTAAATATCAGAGAAAAGGATTGCACTAATGGATTTAGGTAGAAGGAGAACTCACCAGTATACCTTCAAGGTTCCAAAGCTAGAGGATTTGAGAAGGTTAGTGAGGATGATCACTAACCCAGAGGCTTTCAGAGCCAAGCACGGAGGTTTGCTACCACTATTAAGAGTCCATGTGATTGAGGGAATCATGGATGCGCTCATGATCCAGTTTATCACTGTTTCACATTCCCGGATTACCAACTCGCACCAACGCTGGAGGAGTATTCTCACCTGATCGATCTACACATTACAGATCGAGCTCCATTTTCTGGACTGGAAGAAATTCCAAAGAATCAGACTATTGCAAGAGCAATTCATTTAGACGAGTCTGAGGTTAGGACTCACCTAACTACTAAGGGTGGCATCCAAGGTTTGCCAGCCCAGTTCTTGACAAAGAAGGCCCTGTATTTCGCCAGTATAGGAAGCGTGACTGCTTTTGAAAGCATCTTTGTCTTGCTCACCTACGGGTTATTTTTGTTCCCTAACATCAATAACTTCGTCGATATTAACTCCATTAAGGTTTTTCTCATTGGAAACCCTGTGCCGACTATGCTCGCAGATGCGTATCATTCTGTACACTTGGGAAATTTGTACAGCGGAGGGGAGATCACATGTTGTGTACCTTTGCTTTACAAATGGTTTATCTCTCACTTGCCCAAGTCTGCTGCTTTTTGGGATTGTAAGAGTGCCTTACGTTGGTCGCAGAAGATCATGTCTCTTACCAACTCTGACATTGATTGGTGTAATAGGATTTATGAGGGAATTAGGATCATTGACCGTTGTGGAAACTTCCCCAACGTACCCCTCATAGGAACTAAAGGAGGAATCAACTACCATCCGGTATTGGTTCGCCGTCAATTTGGATACCCGATGAGACACATCCCACAGGGTGTTCATCTGGAAGGTCTTTTCTTCAAGGAAGGAGAAAATGACAGAGCACTAAAGATGAAAATAGTGCACGCTTGGAAGCATGTTCATAAGAAAGGACGAGAGTCTCTAGGAAAACCGGACTATGTCTCGGCGGAGCCTTATCTCCATTGGGTACAAACTAGAGCTCTCAAGCTAAAAATGTCTTATCCTCGTTACGGAATCCTTCCACCAAGGGAATCTGTCATGTACTTCATGACGGAAACTGAAAAGCTTCAGGTTACTCTCAACAAAGTTCAAAAGGAGAGAAGGTCTTGGAAGAACAAGTATCGTACCCTTGACGTAGAGTGCATCAAAATACAGCAATTACTGAAAGAGAAAGATGCTCTGATTAAGATTTTAGAGCAACATACTGTGGATAATCAGGATGACCAAAGGAATTTGCTCGCTCCTTTCACCTGGCAAAGGAATGACAACCCGACAACGGCCCAAGAGCCCCGGTCAAAGAAAAGAAAGATACCAGAATCAGCACCCGATTTCTCTTCAGAGAGGACTCGGGGCCCATTAGCTTAGGTTTCTGTTTCTGCACTTTGTAATCTACTGTATTTCCATTTCTGTAATCCTTTGAATTTCAATAAAAAGGGGTTTCCCCACTGTTTGATATTTGCAATCTAATTGCCGAAGTTTATCTTGATTAAACCAAAAAACAATTAATATAATCATTGCATTCATCATTCTCACATCGCGTATTCTTCTTACCTACGAATCTCACGTTTGTGTCTCGGTTCTAGAGTCAAACTGTCTCATTCGTATAATACTCGGGCCAATTGTCAGAAAAAGATGGATGATCTTGAGGAAGAAAATAGAGAGTTAAAAGAAGAGATTGACGCTCTGAGAGAGGATATGAGAAAGCTTCGTAGCGACATGCAAGCCATGGTAGAAGCTCAGCTACAAAGAACTGTGATCTCAGAGATCACCTCAACGCCCATAGTGGAGAAGTATGATCCTAGGTATCAGATGCCGAAAGATCGTCCTTGGGGCATGCCTGTTAACTATATCTCGGAAGGATATGTTCCGCCGATCACTGAAGATCATGGAATCGCAACAAAAGCTGCTGGGCCTGAAGGTTACAAACTTCAGGAAAGCGAAGATGCCAGGGGCATACTGAAGACTCCTGAAGGTTACAAACTTTGGGAAACGCCAAGACTCACTGCCGTAGTCACGGTACCACCCCCTGTGGTGCACACTGTCCCGGAAGGACAGATTCCACAGACACCTTCTGGTAAGAGGGAAACTATGTTTGACAGAATGGAGGAATTCCAGGAGTAATTCTTAGAAATGCAGAAGGAGCTGCAAGCCATTCGCGGTCAGGATCTATTTAGAAAGGACGCCGCAGACCTCTGTTTGGTCCCAAATGTGAAAGTTCCGTACAAATTTCAAGTGCCCTACTTTGAAAAATACAAGGGTAACTCTTGCCCTCACAGCCATCTGGTGATGTACGCTCGGCGGATGTCAGCCCAGACGGAGAATCAGGACCTACTGATTCACTACTTCCAAGATAGTTTAACCGGTGCCGCACTCAAATGGTACATGGGTTTAAACCGTGCCACGATCAGCACTTTCAGAGATCTTGGCACTGCCTTCGTCCAACAATACAAATACAATTTGGACATGGCACCCGACAGAGATCAACTCAGATCAATGTCACAAAAGGACAAGGAAACCTTTAAGGAGTATGCTCAAAGGTGGCGTGAAATTGCCGCTCAAATTTGTCCACCTCTTGAGGAAAAAGAGATGACAAAGATCTTCTTAAAGACCTTAAGCTCATTTTACTATGACCGAATGGTTGCCAGTGCGCCCAGTGATTTCACCGAAATGGTCGGCATGGGCGTACGTCTTGAGGAAGCCGTCCGAGAAGGACGTTTGGTAAAAGACGCTGGATCGACGAGCGGTACTAAAAAATATGGTAGTGCTCTCCCTAAGAAAAAAGAGCAAGATATTGGGAATATCTCTCTCGGAAAGCAAAGGCGACGTTATCAACCGGTAGCAGCTGTGACTCCTGTTATCAGCCCTGCGCCTATTCCTACGTATCAACCTCAGGTTACGCAGAGCCAACCTGACCAGCAAAGGACACAACAGCCTCTTCAGCAGGCTCGTCATCCATATAACAACAACCATACAACACGGCCACCAGGATTTGATCCTATACCCGTAACGTACACAGAGCTGTTTCCATTACTACTGGCTAAGGGGCACATTCAGACTAAATCTCCTCTTACAGTACCGGAAAATCCGCCTTTTTGGTTTAAGGTGGATCAAACATGCCCTTATCATCAAGGAAGTTCAGGGCATAACATTGAGAATTGTCTCAATTTCAAATCCGACGTGCAAAAACTTGTTAGGAGCGGGGTCTTATCCTTCAAGGATACAAATCTTAATGTTCTCACGAATCCGCTGCCTCAACACGAGAAGGCTGCAGTCAATTTGATAGAAGGAGAGACTAACGATGTCTATCAAATTCACGATGTACTCTTGTTGAAAACCAATCTGGTCAAGATGCATTGTAGACAGAGTGGATATGGCCATGTGCCACCTCATGATTATCACTAGTGTGATATCTGCTCTAAAGACAACCAAGGATGTTCTGTGGTGCAAGCATCTCTACAGGAACAAATGGATCTTAGATGGATCCAAGAGCACCGAGTTCGTGGAGTTAACATGGTCTACACGAATTCTAACGTCATTCAGAACCACAACATCTGTGCAATGAATGTCAATTTGGTGGCAATGTACTCAAGGCAAAGCCAGTATCATAATCTGCCGCGGCACGATTACAGTTCCTGTCTGATTTGCTCGGTAAACAAACAGGGATGCTCTTTCATACAGGAGGCCCTCCAGCGTCAGATGGATCTTGGATGGATCCAAGACTACCATGATAGGAACCCTTATCAAATCAATATGGTTCAAATCTTTGACATTCGCGTGATGAATACCAACCTGGTAGAGTTACATGCTGAGCAGGTCCGACTCGGATTCTTAATATCACATGACTATCAAAGCTGTAAAGCAGGTTGCAAAAATGATCGAGGTTGTACCCTTGTCCAAGAGGCACTTCAGCACTTGTTAAATCACTGGTGGATGCCAATTTATATGGATGAAGATACTCAGCAGATTAGTATCAATAACAGGAATCCCACTCGGCGTCAAAGTCAGGATGTCCGATCAGTGGAAGCTAACCTAGTGAGGTTACATTGTATTCAAAGTGGGCGTGGCTAGGTGCCACCACACAACTATGATAGTTGTAGCGTATGTTCGGAAAGTAACCAAGGGTGTTACCTTGTGAGAGCAGCTCTTCAGGATCAAGTGGATCGGGGAGAAATTCGCCCATATCCGAGTTCTGGACCCATCAACTGGACGCCGAACTACCTTGCCGAGCAAGTTGAGGATGTTGTCCCGATCTCTGGTCATCACAGGACCAGGGATGTTTTTTCCATTATTCCTCTACTTGACGAATCTAAGGTTCCCAACCGGGAACGAATCGAGATCACTTATGATGGTCAGAAAAATCAGAAGGTTCCCATAGTCATCTATCTACCAGGACCACTACCGTATGAATCAGCTAAGGCTATCCCTTACAAATACGGTGCAACGACAGTTGAAAATGGAATGGAAATTCCATTACCCTCCGTCGTGAATATTGCAGACATCAGTCGTGTAACACGGAGCGGTCGAATCTTCAACCGAGGAGTTGGAGAACTTAACAAAGAAAAGGAACTTCAGACAGAAGCTCCTGATCCACCAGTCGGTCAATCCATTAATCCCGACCTTTTGAAAAACAATGATGAGATGCTGAAGCTCATCCAAAGGAGTGAGTACAACATTGTCGATCAACTGTTATAGACTCCTTCAAAGATCTCGGTGTTATCACTGTTACTCAGTTCAGAAGCGCATAGGGAGGCTCTACAGAAATTCTTGGAGCAAGCCTTTGTGGAACAAGATGTAACAATCAGACAGTTTGATAGCATTGTCTCTAACATCACTTCCTGCAATAATTTGGGATTTAGTGATGAGGAATTACCCGAAGAGGGTCGCCGTCATAACATGGCACTCAATATCACAGTTAACTGCCAGGACGATGCTTTAGCCAGCGTACTGGTAGACACAGGGCCAGCCCTGAATGTTATGCCGAAATCCACTTTGATGCAATTATCATTCAAGGGCCCTCCGATGAGAATCGGCGAGGTCGTCGTCAAAGCGTTCGACGGATCCAGAAAAACGGTTATCGGCGAAGTTGATCTTCCCATAACTATCGGTCCTCACACTTTCCAAGTCACTTTCCAGGTCATGGACATCCGGGCAACATACAGTTATTTATTAGGAAGACCTTGGATACATCAGGCTGGAGCGGTTACTTCAACCCTCCACCAAAAGCTAAAGTTCGTCAAGAACGGCCAACTTGTCACAGTCTGTGGGGAACAGGCCTTGCTTGTAAGCAACTTGTCATCATCTACTGGTATAGAACCAGAGGAGGTTATCGAAACGCAGTTCCAAGCACTGTCGGTGAGCAAGGACAATCATTTCAAAGGAGGAACCTCGATTTCCTCATACAACGATGCTATTAAAGCGGTCAAGAGTGCCGATACAACCGGATGGGGACAACTTGTCATTCCTACTAGCAATACAACAAAGAAGGGTCTTGGTTTTTCTGCAACCTGTACCCAAACAGCTGCCAGCGATGAAAGTCTTCATCCCCTTCAAAATTTCTTCCACAGTGGAGGTTTCCTTCACCCAGTGTCTCAAGTAGTACATGCTATCAATGAGGAAGATCCCTCTGACCCAGATGAAGAATGGAAATCCTACCTTAATGAGGACGGTTATATGTCTCAGGAGGAGGTGCCTATACCATTTTGCTATCCCGTACAGAGTCCGAGATTTATACCAAGGTCAGACGTCGAAATGATATATGGAGATTATGATCCGGAAGGATGCCGTGCTCTGCCAAATTCATTAGAGGAGGACACTCTGATGAAAGATAACTTTGACCACGATTACTATGGCCCAATGGATGGTCTGCCAATGTGGCAGCCTTACCCAGGAAACTTGGGGCAAGAAAGTCAGCCGAGCAATGAAAATCAGCTGAGCATCATCGAACAGAATACCTGTGTCCCCACCATGTCATGGGATCAACACTCAGGTCATTCAGAAACTACTCAACATGAAGATGAATTTGCAACATTTGCCGGACTTAAATTCATCAACTATGCTTTTCCCGAGGTCAACGTCATCGAGAGAAATGACTCCTCCAATTCCAAAGAAGTTTGGGACACCTTGGGAGAACCAAGTGGAAAATACGACTTCATGGTCAAGTACACCGCTCCCAAAAGCTCTCGTATCAGGCTCGAAGATATCCAGCCTACTGGATGGGGAGATACAGCTGAGAACACAAATACTATGCAAAATGCAACTGAGGAATTCTCCTACGACAATTCTGCCTGGGAGACAGATTCCAATGATCCCGCTCCACCAGAAATTAGTGTTATTTCTGAAAACAAATCAAGGAAGGTGCCAGACTTTGTGATTCACCGAGGAGTTCGCCGCCAATGGGTTGCTGTCGAGGTTCCGAAGGTCATTCATCAGTCAAAGTAATTGCCGTGTTTTAACCTTTCACCTTGCCCAGGTGAAACGGATGTATTGATAGGGCTCGCTTTCTGTAAATTATCCCTCTTCGCTTCGCCCAAAGCGACAGAGTTTTGTTTTATAGGGCTGTAGTTTCAAGGATCGACTTGTTCATTAATAAAATAACGTCGTTCTATAATTTCCGCATTAATTGCTGCTTTCTCTTTTTGCTTTTTCAGAAAATGGTAATCCTAAAAAACAATTCAAATAAAAACAAGCAGTAAAATAAAACACTGCACACACTCTTGCATTTTCTCTATCTCTTCTAAACACGAATCATCACGTCATGCAGATTGCTTGTTTTAAACCCAGTTGAAACATACGATCCGATGCCTTCTCCCAACTTTGAGTTCCCGGTATTCGAGGTTGAAGAAGAAAATGACGACAAAATTCCAGAAGAGATCTCCCGACTACTCAGACAGGAGGAAAGGTCCATTGAACCTTACAAAGAGCCGCTGGAAATGGTAAACTTGGGTTCAGAAAAAGAGAGAAAAGAAATCAGGATTGGGGAACTTCTCAGTCCAACTGCCAAAGAGAGTTTGATAAAGCTTCTCAGAGAATTTCCCGATGTATTCGCTTGGTCCTATCAGGATATGCCAGGGTTGGATACCAGCATCGTGGAACATCACTTACCGTTAAGATCGGAATGTCCGCCAGTAAAGCAAAGGTTAAGACAGACTCACCCGGACATGGCCATCAAAATCAAAGAGGAGGTGTAGAAACAGATTGACGCGGATTTCCTTGCTACATCTGAATATCCTCAATGGTTAGCCAACATCGTACCCGTTCCCAAAAAGGACGGAAAGGTCAGAATGTGTGTTGACTACAGAGATCTGAACAAGGCAAGTCCAAAGGACGACTTTCCTTTACCACACATTGACATGCTGGTAGACAGTACAACAAAGTTCAAAGTTTTCTCCTTCATGGATGGATTCTCGGGCTATAACCAGATCAAAATGGCGCCGAAAGACATGGAGAAAACTTCGTTCATTACCCCATGGGGCACCTTTTGTTACAAGGTAATGCCGTTCGGTTTGAAGAATGCTGGGGCAACCTATCAAAGGGCCATGACTACCCTGTTTCATGACATGATACATAAAGAAATCGAAGTGTATGTCGATGATATGATTGCAAAATCAAAAACAGAGAGTGAGCACGTTGAACATCTGTCAAAATTGTTCGAACGTTTGAGAAAATTCAAGCTCCGCTTAAATCCCAACAAATGCACCTTCGGTGTCCGTTCAGGGAAACTATTAGGGTTCATCGTCAGCCATAAAGGAATTGAGGTTGATCCTGACAAGGTCAAGGCCATTCAAGAAATGCCCTCTCCGAAAACTGAAAAGCAAGTCAGAGGATTCTTGGGACGTTTGAACTACATCTCCAGATTCATATTCCTTATGACCGCCACGTGTGCGCCGATTTTCAAATTACTGAAAAAGAACCAGGACTGCATTTGGACAGAATATTTCTAAACCGCATTCGACAGTATCAAGGAATATCTGTTGAATCCTTCGATTCTATCACCTCCAGTGGAAGGAAGACCACTGATCATTTACCTCACAGTTCTAGAGGACTCAATGGGATATGTACTTGGCCAACAAGACGAAACCAAAAGGAAAGAGTCTGCCATTTACTATCTAAGCAAGAAATTCACCGACTGTGAAACTCGGTACACAATGCTCAAGAAAACTTGCTGTGCTTTGGGTTGGGCAGCCAAACGTCTTCGCCAATACATGATTCGTCATACTACTTGGTTAATCTCCGACATGGATCCAATCAAGTACGTTTTCGAAAAACCTGCTCTCACGGGAAGAATTGCCCGTTGGCAGATGTTGCTATCAGAATATGACATAGAGTACCACGCTCAGAAAGTCGTTAAGGGAAGTATTTTAGCCGATCATTTGGCTCATCAACCGATTGACGATCAAGAATCAACCGGGTTTGACTTCCCAGACGAAGATGTCATGTATCTAAAAATGAAAGATTGCGATGAACCGTTACCCAGTGAAAGGCCAGAACCAGGTTCCCAATGGGGACTTATCTTTGACGGAGCAGTTAATCATTATGGAAACGGAATTGGGGCAATCATTGTTACCCCTCAGGGTACCCACATTCCTTTCACTGCCAGACTTACGTTTAAATGTACAAACAACGAGGCCGAATACGAAGCTTATATTATGGGTCTCGAGGAAGCAATTGATTTAAGGATAAAAAACTTGGACGTATACGGCGACTCAGCTTTAGTTATTAACCAGATAAAAGGAGATTGAAACACATACCAATCAGGATTGATTCCTTACAAAGACTATGCAAGAAGGTTGTTACCTTTTTTCAACAGAGTTGAGGTTCATCACATCCCTCGTGATGAGAATCACATGGCTGATGCATTAGCCACTATCTCTTCCATAATTAGTGTAGGTCAATGGAATGACATACCTAAGATCGACATAATGCGCCTTGAAAGGCCCGCTTACATCTTTACGATTGAAGCAGTCATAGACGACAAACCTTGGTATCACGATATCAAATGCTTCCTTCAGAAACAAGAGTACCCACCTGGGGCATCCAGAAAAGACAGAAAAACCCTCAGAAGATTGGCTGGAAACTTCTTCCTGAGTGGTGACACTCTCTATAAGAGAAATTTTGACATGGTCTTGCTCCGATGCGTCGACAGACCAGAAGCAGACATGCTTATGAAAGAAATTCATGAAGGATCCTTTGGCACTCATGCCAATGGACACACAATGGCGAGAAAAATTCTCAGAGCAGGGTACTATTGGTTGGCAATGAAATCCTACTGCTACAAGTACATGAGGAAATGTCACAAGTGTCAGATATACTCCGACAAAATTCATGTACCGTCATCACATCTCAAAGTTCTTTCTTCCCCATGGCCATTTTCCATATGGGGAATCGACATGATCGGCATGATTGAACCTAAGGCTTCAAACGGACATTGGTTCATCTTGGTAGCCATTGACTATTTCACCAAGTGGGTCAAAGCAGCGTCATACGCTAATGTAACCCGACAAGTGGTGGTCTGATTTATCAAAAACAATATCATCTGCCGTTATGGTGTTCCAAGCGAGATCATTACTAACAATGGATCTAACTTGAACAACAAGATGATGAAAGAGTTGTGCGCAGAGTTCAAGATCGAACACCATAACTCATCTCCCTACCGACCCAAGATGAACGGAGCGGTAGAAGCCGCCAATAAGAACATCAAGAAGATTGTTCAAAAGATGGTTGTAACCTATAAAGATTGGCATGAGATTCTACCCTTTGCTCTTCACGGTTATCGCACATCTGTCCGCACTTCAACAGGGGCAACCCCTTTCTCTGTAGTATATGGCATGGAGGCAGTGCTCCCCATAGAAGTAGAGATCCCATCAATTCGAGTATTGATGGAAGCTAAGCTCACCGAAGCTGAATGGTGTCAAAGTCGACACGACGAACTGAATCTGATCGAAGAGAAGCGAATCACGGCACTATGCCACGGTCAGTTATATCAACAGAGAATGAAGAGGGCATTCGACAAAAAGGTCTGACCTCGTGTCTTCAGAAAAGGAGACCTCGTGCTCAAAAATATACAATCATTTCTCATTGACTCTCGGGGCAAGTGGACTCCAAATTATGATGGCCCCTATGTGGTCACGAAAGCTTTCTCAGGCGGCGTCTTGAGACTTGCAACCATGGACGGAGAGGAATTTGCCTACCCCACGAATGTTGATGTAGTCAAGAAATACTTCGCCTAAAAAAAAAGAAAAAAAAACGTCTCGGTGGATTGAAAACCCGAAAGGGCGGTCCAGGCAAAAGTTAGAGACGTGAAAAAAAATCATCCCGATGGATTGGAAACATCATAGTACAATCCAGGAAAAAATTAGGGATAATGGCAAGTAACTATGTTCAACAGAGGCAAGTCCCTCAGCAGCAGTTACATCATCCATCAGGAAAACTCCAGTCAAGGTCATCTTCGACAAAAGCTCAGGATGTCCCAAATTCAAAGTTGGTAGAAGGATAGTGATCGTTATGTTTCAATGTAGCCCTTTTCCCTGTAAATTACCATTTTTCTAACTTTATATATACTCTTTGGAATCACGCGTTTGGCTGATCTCCATCTTATCAATAAAATTTGAGCCCTTGTGCTTTTGTTTGTAATTCTTATTTGTTTTAGCTTTACAGAACGACGTTTTTAACATAATCAACGATTCTTGAAATGAAACAAAAATGAATTTACTTGTTAAATTTTTTTTCTGCTTTTAATAAAGACGGCAATTTCTTTTGACTGTTGAACATCAGAAGAACATCGGTCGCTTCTCCAGAAGTAATCGAACCTCAAAGTGCAGAATCAAAGTACTTCTTCTAACCCAGTACGCCTGAATGAAGGGATCAACTGTGTCAGAGACCTTGTTTCGTCTGACACGCTTCGGCCGAGTTCTCATCTCCTAAGCCCGATCACCGGTATTCCCCGCGAGGACTATTTCTCCTAAGCAAGGTAGAATTGCTACTTTTGGACCAACGGTACTTCTTCGCCCCGCGATGGCCGAGTATCCAGTCATGTTCACCTGTCAGTTTGCATGTCGCGTCCATCTTGTCAGCATAAACATACATGCATCATTGCATTATTAATTTGCATTCACATTTCATATTGCATCACTATCACTCTAGTCGGTCTTGTCCCCTGGTGATAAAAGTTCTCTCAATCGAGTTGTCAAACCTTTCCTCGTTAGGAAGTGAATCATCTAAGCAATCGCTCTCCCGTTTATCTCTGGATTAGAGACGGTCCTTGACCACTTTGATAACTTGAACCTCTGAGAAACAAGAAAGCTTTCAACAAATGTCACTCTTCTCCATTGAAGATGATATCCTTGCTTTCCCGGATTAAGGAAAATCCACAGAGAAAGCCCCTTAATCATAGATTCGGCAGTACGGCAGTTTTTCTCCAAAAAAACCACTGATGAAAAGGTCATCGGAACCTCAAAATTGGATCCCATCATATGCCATTTCTCCAGAAAGATCCTGAGAAAAGTATGATGTAAGCCCCCAAACAAAAACAGTCTCTCAGGAGACTCGCTTTCCCCAGTAGAATCAACAAATGGCGTCTCCAACAGAGAAGTTTGTGCAACTCTACAACTCAGACGACTAGGTTCTCCAGCAAGTCTGAAATCAAAGCTTTTTCCATCAAATGGCATCTCCCCAGGAAAATTCGGCGAGAAGTTTGAAGGAAATCCGCTACAAATAGCGTTCCTTGTCAATAAAGTTTATTGACAAAAGAAACTGAGACCAGTTCCTTGGTAAGAAACCAGGATCGAGGGGAAGTTTAAATCAGAAACTAAGACCAGTTCCTTGGTAGGAAACCAGGATCGAGGGGAAGTTGACAAAAGAAACTAAGACCAGTTCCTTGGTAGGAAACCAGGATCGAGGGGAGGTTTATTTCAAAAGAAAACTGAGACTAGCTCCTTGGCTGAAGACCAGGATCGAGGGGAAGTTTACCTTTTCTAAGCATCATCGCTTAGCTAAAGAAGATGAATGCGTAAGCTGCCATTCATAGCCATCAAAATTTCGGGTATTTCGATATTTAATCCTCTTGCACCCCGAATGCCCGAATACCTTCGTCATTCACACCTTCGTGTCCAAGAAGATTAAATAGGGGCATCTGTCATACCCCAAATTTTGACCACTAAGATTCCCATCATTGTGGAAATCATCATCACAATATGGAGGAACCATCATACCTTGTCAGTCTCCCCAAAGATGGGTGAGCATCCACTACAATCAAAATTAGGGTTTTAAGCCCTCTTAGAGCCTTAGACAAAGGATCAATCAAGGAATGACATGATCTTCAACTTTTCTAACCTCTCAAATATCCACAATGGATCAAAAGGACTCCCACTTCAAGGATTAAGCACAAGGCTGCTCCCTTTTAGGTGGATCAAGTCTCAAGATCGCCAGTATCACCAAATTAGGGTTTTGGTCGACCAGGGCCTCCAGATGAAAAATTTCATTTGGACACAAGACAAAGATCCAAAACACAACCTAATATACTCCATGTAACCTCATGGACCCATTCATCAAGTCAATTTTGCCTCAGGGGATGCATACATAAAAAATCAGGAATTAGGGTTTCTTGACCTAATTCACCCCTAAGTTGACTTTTGGGGCAAATCATGAACCAAGACCTCAAGAGAGGGTTTGAGGGTCTCTAATATACCATATTGATCCATTTGGAACAATGGATTAATCCAAGAAGCTTGAGCAACAAGTCTCAATTTCATCTGCACAGCAATTAGGGTTTTAAGTAAAAAGTCAACTGTAACTTTGACTTTTGACCAGGACATGCTCCCAAGCCCTAAGACATGATTCAATATGCCCTATGACACCCATGGAACATGTCCATCAAGTTTGATTTAGGTCAAGGACATGATTATATGAAGAATGACACAGTTTGGAATTCATATGATAAAAAGTCAACTGTGCACAAAAGTCAACTTTGACTTTTTGAGATTTTTCACCAAAATGGATTTTTAACCCTAAAATGATGTTAATGTATGATTTGAATCATCATTCATCAAGAAAAATCAAGAAAAGTTGGATAACTTGTAAAAGGGGTAACCATAAAAACTTAGAAAATTTTCTAAGTTAAAAATAAAGTGACTAGGGTACCAACTTTGGAGGATCATAACTCCTAAACCACAAAGCCATTTTTTCCCATCCAAAGATGGATTTGTAGCCCTCATTACCCTCTACAAAAACTTCAACTAGACCTAAGTCCAATTCATTAAGGATTTTGAGTTATGGAGTGATCAAAATGGCTGAAAAATGAAAATGTCACTTTTTCCAACACTTAGTGAAATTTTCACTAAGTCCAAATCTGTCTTCACTTTTTGCCAAATGTAGGGGGTTTTTTCACTTGGATTCAAAAGAGATCAAAACCAAACATGTTCAAACAGTTGTTGTATCATGTAAGGGCTTTCCAAAATGGACAAGAACATTGCCAAATTCCATTTGAGTCATGAGATATGACATTGGCAAGTTGCCTTGCTGAAATCTGTCAAGGCAAGGCAGAATTTGCAATTTTGCTCGATTTGCCAAAATCAGCCAAATTCAAATGCTCCTATCCACTTGGACACGTCTGAGGATTGAATCTAAAGGGGACAATCACTGAGCCAAGCCTCCAAAGTCCATGGAACAATAAATAACATGTTGAACCTAGAATGGCCAAAATAGGGATAAGACTCCAAATTTGGATTGAAGCATTCAATGGAAGCATCAAGGTGGCATGGACTGAGCCATTCTCATCTGAAATCAGTCAAGACTTATCCAAGACCAAGGAAACCACAACCCTGTGCCCTAACCTCAAGTCAATGGCTAGAGGAGACTTGCATTTCCATTGGCCAACATTGAACAAACACCTGCTGCAGTTGCCATTCACTGTGGATCCCAAAACAAACTTACTCTACTATAAATAGAGCTCAATTGTGTTCATTTTGAGGACACCAAAGCCATCAAATAAATGCTTTTCTCAAAATCTCTTCTTTCACCTCAAACTTGCCTTCCAAAGCAAGTAATTCTGAGTTTTTGAGCTAGAGAGCAATTCCACCCAAACTAATCACACACACACCTCATATATATATATCATATGTAAGCTGTGCAAACCATCAAAAGTGACCTGTAATCACAACATCACAAAGTCACCTCTTAAAACCTCAAAATAGCACTTTTTGCATTTTTCAAGCCATGTCTTGATTCAGTCACTTTCCAAACCAGATAAAACCTCAAACACACTCCAAATATCATCCTTGAACTGTCCCAAATGGTTCCCACCATCTGGAACACCATTTGAGGGAGTTGCTATTTTGGTCACTTTTAACCCCTTTTGCAAGAAAGGGACAGTTTGTGTTTTTGCAGGTACCAGCTGATTCCAATCATCCTAAAAGCATCCAAGGGATCATTTGAGGTGGTTCAAAGCATAAAATCATATCTGGAGCAAGAGGGTTGGCAGATTGCAGAGAAACCTCCAAAATCCCAAAGAAGGGTAAGCCTCTCAACTCGCACTCACCAAAACATGTGTGCATTTGAAGTCCATTGATCATAAACATCTCATACATGTCATATATGTTGTGTTTGAGCTAATTCACCATGTAATCCATGCTTGTACCAAGTTGTAGCATAGAAAATGCATTTATAGGTCATTTTCAAAACCACTATCGGGTTTTGAGGAGGGAGTGTGATCTGAAAAAACTACCACCACCATTGGATTCCTTATGAAATTCTGGCCCAGATGCATATAAATTTTGTCTCAAACCATTAAGAATTGAGAAAGTTATGACCTTCACGTTTTTTAGCCAAAACTTGCCTTGGGCAAGCCAAAACCAAGGCATGACTTGTGTATTTGTTGGTTTGTTTCAAACAATGGATGTATCACCACCCCAGTGGTAAGGCGTGCGCCTTGTATGCTTGAGGTCGTGGGTTCAAACCCCACCCATGCCATTTTGTGATTTTTTCACATTTTGCTATTTTTCCAACTATTTTCATGTTTTGTTAATTATTTGGAAAATTAATAACTCTTTCAATTTTAATTATTTTTTATTGGTTCTTTTTGCAAAAAATCACAAAAATGTTGAAATATTTTATTCCACAAAAAAATTAAGTTTGTATTATTTATTTAATATAATTAGTATTTTTGTGAATAAATTCATTTTTATTTGTTTTTAAGCATTTTAAAATGAATATTCATCTTGAAAAATCAAGACCAAATGAGTTTTAATATCTCTTGTGATTTATACCTCATTTTTTTAAAACCTTAAACAAAAATCACAAGTGGTTTATTCAAACCTATTTGGTATTTTTATTGATTTTCTTTAAATATTTATTTTTAAAGAATAAAATTAGGGTTTCTTTGATTTTCACTCAAAACAAATCATTGTCAAACACTCATGGGCCTCTAATAGAGTGTAAGACCCAATCTTTTTTTTGACCAAATCATTTTTGGGCCTTAGTGTATTGTATAATTCCCGATACCGTCAAAAACAAACGGCGCGATCGTCGCCTTTTGAAAAATAACCTTGGGCCTCTCCTCGAGCTATAAGACCCATTCAAAATTTTTTGGGCCTCTATTAGAGTGTAAGACCCAATCCCCTTTTAACCAAAATCACTTTGGGCCTCAGATATTGTATAAGCCCCTCTGCGTTAAAAGAAAACCTCGGCGCGATCGCCATTTCAAACGGAAAAATCATCTGGGCCTACCCTCGAGTAGTAAGACCCATTTCATTTCTAAAACTCTTTGGGCCTCTTGAGAGAGTGTAAGACCCATCCCTTTGTACAGAAAACCATTTTGGGCCTCAGTCACTTGTATAAGTCCCTCTGTACAAATTCAAACAGTGCGCTCACTAATAAAACCCTGGGCCTCTCCTTGAGCTGTAAGCCCCAAATCTTTCTTTTTCAAAGCACTTTCTCCTTTGATTTTGAAATATACTGTTGTTTTCAATCTTTCTTTGTTGAACAACTAACCAAACAGCATGGAAGCTCTACAACCGAGTAAGTGGTTATTGCTTTCATTTACCGCTTTCATATACATATAACTGTATTGTGGGGCTGTTTCACTGTAAGTTTTCTTTCATAAACTCATATCAACTGTGTAATAATAGTATAGATATTTAGAGTTTCCCCGGCAACTACGTCTAGAACTAGGTGACGCCGTTTCATTTATTCGTAGAAATAGACAACTAGATCCCCAATAGGATCACCAGATACAGTCTTCTCTTCGGCTGTCCTCATTAGGAATTGTCAAGAAACTCTACTCCCAGAGATGAATGTATTCTCCGTGAATGGCATCTTTGAGTTTCTTCCAAATTCTCGAACTTTCCTGACTTTGATCTATTCTCGGTGAATAGCATTGCCTTGAATTTCTCGGGGTTTGGGGACCCACAGGCTTCTTAAAAGCATCGGCCTCCTCTTGGGCATTGTACAAGGACCCACAGGCTTTATAAAAGTACCCCCGCCTCCTCTTGGGCTTAGTACAAGGACCCTACGGCTTCTTAGAAGTATTCACAACCTCCTCTTAGGCTTCGTATAATGATCTCTTCCTCCGGGAATGATAGCCTTCTCTTGGGCTTAGTACAAGGAGCGATCGGCTTCTTAAAAGTTTCCAGCCTCCTCTTGGGCTTCGTACAAATTGTCCCGACGACCTCCTAGAGGTATAGGAACAGAACTTAGTCATTTGCATAGAACAGTCCTTTCATAGAGTCTACTACTATTTCTCAAAGCACAGTACAAAAGATAAAACCCTAGACTTGGACAGTCTAATTTCCTTGAGTCTCAAAGACATTCTCAAGTGACCCCTTCGTTAAATAGGAAGGAAATCCGTAGACTTGGACAGTCTCAATACCCTTCGGATTTCCCGCTTCCTTAAAGAACGGGAATAACCCGGATCCTTGAATCAAATCCATGAGTACAGTGTTGCTCATATAAGAACTGATTTTCTCTTTAAAATCAGTATACTGGACCTGTCACTTAACTGAAACAGTAACCATAGCCTCCTCTTGGGCTTTGTACAATGATCCTCCCCAGCGGAGTCAAACAACATTTAGCCTCTCTCTCGGGCTTTGTACGAGACACATAAGAGACTCCCTCGTTGAGTCAATCACCCCTTTCGCCTCCATCTCGGGCTTTATACGAGATACAAAAAGGTTCTTATTAAGCCAAACAAACAACAACCTCCATCTCGGGCTTCATACGAGATACAAAA
Organism: Lathyrus tuberosus; assembly: GCA_022829125.1. Lineage (NCBI taxonomy): Eukaryota > Viridiplantae > Streptophyta > Magnoliopsida > Fabales > Fabaceae > Lathyrus > Lathyrus tuberosus. The sequence goes on from JALAZF010000080.1 coordinate 8,326,355, forward strand.
AACTCCCTTGTTGAGTCAAATCGCCTCCATCTCGGGCTTTATACGAGATACCAAAAGACTCCATCGTCGGGCCAAAACCTTTTAGCCTTTCTCTCGGGCTTTGTATGAGACACATAATAGCCTCCTCTTAGGCTTTGTATAAGAAAACCACTGGTTAATCCAATTAACCTTTTAGCATCAAAGTTGTGCCTCGTTCACAGTACACAAACATCAACAACTCCTTCCCCTTTCATCTAATCGCTGTAAGCGGCAAGCCTCTGGATCATCTACATCCATGCCAATGTCCCCCTTTTAGCATGAGAAATTCCTAAGGAAAGATGGCATTACTCTACACTGAGTTAAAGTCTTCTCCTTCAGGTAGAACTCCCCTATAAAGGAAATTATGGCATTACCGGAATCACATATCCAGGTTAAAGTAATTCTCCTTTATAAAACAGTTGTGACATACAACCCCCTCTTTAGAGATGACAAATTCTCTCTAAAGTTGAGACCTTTCAGCTTCACATCTTGGGCTTTGAACAAGATACAAATCACCTTTCGCTTCATGTCTTGGGCTTTGAACAAGACACCAAAAACCAATTTCCTCCCATAGAATAGGAGGAACTACGAACGCTCTGATTTCCCTGTTTCGGTAAACGGGAATACGTAGGCATAAGATCAAAAGAAAAGATCTTAGCGAGCACAATCAACAAAAAACCCAAATCCCATATCTCCATCAATCAAAAGCAGTAATTCAAAAAGCACCAGACATAATATCCTAATCCTTGTTCCCCGCCAGAAACCTTCTGTCTAGATAAAAAGAAAGAAACCAGTATTGGCGAAAATACAAATAACCAGTACAAAGGCCCCCCCACATTGATAGCATCCGTAACCTAACAGACCGCTGTTTAAACTCGGTATGCAAGCAGGGTTAATTGGAGACATCTATTTCCCTTCCTTCATCAGCCTTAATAGGATAAAAAATGAATCGACCTGTAGTTTAAGCTCAAACCGTAGAGAGCGACCAGCGCTTAAGAACCGCGTCCAAAATCGTTCGCTACACCAAACTTTGAATCAATGTCATTTTCAATCCAAACATCCTTTTGATGCAGTTCTTTCTGCATTTGATTCTTTTCAATGAGAATACCATTTGGTAAAAATAAAATCTCAAAACGCACGAGTGGATTTTATTTGGCCTAATGCCAAACATGGTACCTAGAGCTCTGTTTCTTGATCAACTTCAGGTCATGAGTTTCATGCCAAATTCCAATTTGGGACCAATTGCACATATGAAACCTTTTAGGCAAAGTCAAACACGTCTGGACAAACACAAAATGACTTATTTCAAGTGTCATTTCACATATTTCACGCCTCATGCTCACACGGTTGTAAATCACCAAATTTCAACCCTAATTCACACGAATTTAGATCTATTTAACATGTGTGAGCTCAACAACACTTTTCCTATAAATAGAGGAATCATTTGCCTTCATTTGCAAGCTTTGGAAGCTAAAGAAACTCTGCAACCATTTGAACCCGTTACCCCAAAAACCAGAAATCCATTTTCTCAATTAAAGCTTGTTTTGCTTCGTTTCTTCACTCAGAATCACTTATCGGCACCTTCTGAAGCTAACTGAACCTTTTTCATGCTTTAAAGCTTTTTGAATCAAGTTCTCCATTTCCAACTGAAAAGGTAGCTACGAGCAACATTTTTGAGCAAACAAGTTACCAGTGTGTTCGTCTTGATTCACTGATCAAAAACCATCTTCTACCTTGAATTCATCTTTTGATTTTGTTATTTAATTTTACTTTGAAGAAATAGGGTTCTTCACGTGTTTGAGAAATTCTCTCTGCTCAGAGCAAATCAATTTCTCTGATGCAGAGAGACATGAACAATGATGTGTTGCGCATTAGAATCCATGTTTGATTCAAGCTAAAAACACGAGTTTATGGATCTGCAAAATTAAGCTGAAGGTTGAATATGAAGTTTCTCTTCATGCGCTCTGGTGGGAAAATTTGAATTCTCAGCCAATCACAACCTAACACACATGCTAACAGTTGGATCTTTTTCATTTTCATTGTTTTTTATTTCTTTTTCTTCTATGATTTTTATTTTAATCATTTTTAATGCTTTTTTACAATAATTTTTTTCATAATTTCATAAAAATATTTTCTACCACATATATTTTTTGCATAATTTTTAAAAATCATTTTGCATTTAATCCATATCTTCTTCTAATTTTCATTTAATTTTCATTTTGCATTTTATTTTTGATCATTTTCAAATATTTTTGCATCCAACTTTTGAGGTCTTTCTATTCGAAATATTTGTGACTTCTCATAATGTTATCAACCATTTATTTGGTGTTTTGATGTATGTTTGGCATTTTTCTTTAATTTTCCATTTAAAATCATTTTTAAATCTTTTTTTTCCTTCAATTTTGGGAAGGTTTTGAACTTGTCTCTTGATGATTGCTTAGTTAAACATATTTTCAACACTTCAAGTGTTTGGTTGATGATCCCTTGATTGATTGAACCTTCTTTGGTTCAAGCATGTTAACAGATGATCATTTGGATCATTTGTGGCACTTTGCATCAAAGATAGGTTATCCCTTGATGATCATTGCTTTGTGGCCTTTGACTTGTTGATAGATGATTCTTAGTGATTGCTTGAGCCTTCATTTCATTTCCCCGTCTCTTTTATTTTCTCCATCTCCTTTCTTCTTTGTTTTAACTTTTTTATGTTACATGGCTTTAGGAGAATGATTTTGTATCATTTCTCTAGCATGTTTGAACACATAAATTGTCTTTGACCGACCTCAGATAGGTGTGACTTCTACATATGTCCACTTACGACTACTTAACATAACGCTAAATTGTCCCGACTCGATTAAATTCTCATTAATACTAACATTGACATTTTAATTGTACTAACATCTAACATTTACTTTATACTCTTTACATTTATGTCATTTACTTTTATATCATTTACATTCTTGCCTTTTATTTTTGCCTTTTATATTTATGCCTTTTATCTCTATACATTTTCTTTTGCTTTCTTATTCTAAAAAGAACAAAAAAACACTATAAAATGGCTAAAACATTAAAAACTCAATCCCTTGGACTTTGTGTTACTATCCCTTGATTGAGGAGTATTTGGACTTTGGATTTGAGACCTAGTGTTTTCCCTTTGCTTGGAGTGGTACCTGAGACCTTGGTATTCATCTGAGATATAGTGCTACACTTGAGACTTTATGATCCTCAATTCAAGACTTGAATGTTTTCCCTATGACTCTTTGACCTTTCTACTCATCTGGTTTTCTTTGATATTAATCTATGTCTGTTGCTTGTTCATCTTGTGGCTCAATCCAAAGAGAAAAGAATGTTGGTTTTGACCTATGTCAAATTCTTGTTTCTTCTTGTGGTTAGTACACTTGCACACATAAAGACTTTCTCTTCGGCTACCTGACAATGAAACCATTTACTTTATGCTTTAGGATACTCTCTTCTTCTCCTTTCCACTTCGTCAATTTTAAAAACTTCTCCCTATTTCCAAAACTTATTGTTTTTAAACTTCACACTTTTTTCTTATTAAACGTTGACTTTGTCATGTGATCTAGAAAATCTTTTCTCAATAAATTCTAAAACACTTAAGCATATTCAAACTCTTTTTAAAACTCTAAAAAATATAAACCTCATCAAACTCCTTTTTATGCCTTTGTGCACTTTTCTTTAAGATCCTTTTTTAAAAGATTGGATATTATTCTATTCTTGTAGTGATACAAACCACTATACTTCTACAAGATGCTGAGAAATAACTGACATTTTCCACTTGAATGTTGAGATTTGCTTGTGAGAAAGTCCAAGTAAAAGTTCTCCATATCAAGATGATACAAATGCTTACTTCCTCATACTTATGGGTAGTAAGTAGAGTTTTCCACTCGAATACGACAAAATATCTTTTCATTTAAAATCAACCAAAAAACAACCCAACTTTTCTAAACACGGATTAACAAGTGGTTCCCATTGAGTACGTCAGATGTGAGGGGTGCTAATACTTTTCCCTTGCACAACCAACCCCCAAATCCAGATCTCTCATTTTGCTTTTTTAGCTTTTTGTGGGTTTTTTTTCCGACCTTTTCCCTTTTCCATTTGGAAATAATAAAGTTTGGCGACGACTCTTCCTTTCCAAGTTAAGTTAATCAATAGCTTAATCTCAATTTTTCCGTCGCGACACTACCTAGTTAAGGATATGTGATTCTTGTACATCCAACTGGTGATGTGTGATGATAGTGTTCTAGTTGGGGACATGTGTTTACACTATGTTGTTAAACTTGTGAATGTGTTTTCATATATTTTAAAAAAAATATATGAATTGGCCATTGAGAAATGTTTATGATGCATTTGTATATAAAGCAATATATATATGGTATGTGTATGTCGGGTGGGCTACACAAGATGTATCAGTTACGACCATCAAATACTTATGTTGTGATACATATATATGCCCATGCATCTCACAGTATGTGTTGGCCAATTGGGTCTTCACGGGGGTGTGATTATCATAAATGGATTCACCTCTTACCTTGCGGGATTTATTGAGTCAATGCTAGTCAGGTGGATTAGTCATCAAGGTGAGGTGTACCATTGTGTGCCAGATGGACCACAAAATTAGTAGGAAGTGCATACGACACTTTGTGAATTGGTTAATTTCGGAATCATATGCATATGATAAGCCAAATGGGTGTATCACACGTCTAGATTTTGCATTAGAATAGTTGTGTATTGCTTTATGTGTTGAAATAAATATTATGACTATTATATATCACGTTGTACTTGCATGTGTGTATTCTTTCATATGTGTTATTTTTAGATTGTGGCCCCCTACTATTATTGAAGATTGGGCTGAACATCCCAAGTCTTAGCAGTTTGTAATGTTTGGGTATCATTGGATCATGGATAATTAGCAAGATGATGAATGTTTTTTGGGATTGAAATCGTCGAGGTTCGATGTCATCGTGAGTCATTGGTACTGAGTCATCTCTTCCTTAGAGTTCAATATCAGCTTAGGGTTATGTTTTAAAGTGTTGCTCATTTCTCTTATTGTGAAGTGTGTTGTTAAAGCAGAATGTTTACATGTGTAAGTTGTATTGACCCTTACTTGATGTTAAAGAACTTGTAAGAAAATATATTCAGGTGGTCAAAATATTTTATAACTTTGGGCAATTCTCTGATCATAGTTTTGGAAAAAGATTTAGACATAAATGCTTTTATTTTGACTGTATTATTTCTAAAAAGACAACTAAGAATGTTTTATATTATATTTTTGTTGTTTTAAAAGGAAAAAAGATACCCTCTCGCTATTAAAAATCAGGGTGTTACAATGTTCATAAACATAAATGATGTAGATATGATGGTTATTAATTGTATAGATGGTTGTTAGTTTTACATGATGATGATTAAAAGAACTACAAATCAACTTTGGTAAATTGTAAGTTTAAATAATGATCATACATGCCATAAGACATTATAAAATATGTAAGCCAAAACACAAGGACTTTCCAAAAAGTATATGCATACACTTAGATATTATCCAGACATGAAAAGTATGGGTCTGATAGTTGAAGTAGTTGATAGGTAGGCTGTGAAATCTACATGTGATCAAACATATATAGCCAATATAAGGGAAATGGAGTTAATTCGAAGAGATTGTCTCGACCGGTTTTCTCATTTGATAAAATATGCACATGAGTTTCTTAAGTAAAACCCATATAGTAATATTGTTATTCAATGTTCTGAGTCCAATGTAGATCTCATATTTGAGAGGAATTATTAAAGTTTAGAAACATGTATTACTATATAAAAGAGATTTCTCCTATATAAAAGAGATTTCTCCTCATTTCAAAACACATCAGTTTTTTAAATGTAAACTTTGTACTATTTTTTCTTTCTCTTATTATTTTATAAAGTTCTCTATTTTCAAATATTATTCAATTTTTTCACAGAGAATTTTGCACAGAGAATTCCTCTAAGGGATGTAAGGGAACTTGCTTGATTAGAAGTGTTACTCAAATTCTTGGTTGAATTCACATCAATAATTACATTCCCACCCCATCACAGTTCAGTATTATAGGCAAATTATCATCTTAGAATCCATTTGCAACATCATTAAATGGAAGCATCTACACATGTAATACATTAGTGTTTGGCAAAAAAAGAAAAGAAAAGAAATATTGTCTATGTAGAGAACAAAACGTGAATTGAGTTAAAATCTTAAAGAGTGAAAATTAAGATTAAAATTTAAAAATCATATTTAATATGATTTTATGCCGTGGAAATCAAATCTTCATACTTGAAAATTTGATGTGAGCCAGCTAATAAATAGTGATTTTACGAAATTCGATTGAATCTCCAAGCTTTTAGTGTTCTTATAATGATCAACGGATTGAGTGATCAACTTCTTTGGTTGAGATAGATTTGTGTGATTAAGAGAGGCGAGAGTTTCTAGTTAGTCAAACCAAATTTCTCGTGAAGGATCAATTTTTTAGGGACAACTTATGTTTTACCCTTTTCTAGTATTAAAAAAATTAATTAATATAATAATAATAATAATAATAAATAATTAATAATAATAAAAATAAAAAACTCCAATTTCTGCTTTTTGTAATCACGTTTAATATAATAAAATTTTCAATATTTTTATAAAGTTCTTTATTCTTTTTAAATATTACGTGCTCTACTTGGATGACTATTCAAATTTTTTGTGGACTTTCTCAATTTCACATAAATCTCAAGTTTTTCCAACTTTTTAAAATGTAAGAGCATATATTAAAACTCAATTTCATAGGGAAGTTAACAATATTCAATGTGATAATGGTAGAGAATATGTCAATAGTAATTTTCAAAAATTTTATGAAGCAAATGGAATCTCATTTCGTTTCTCGTGTCCTCACACTTCATCTCAAAATGGCAAAGTTGAATGAAAATTTCATTCTATTAATAATATAATTTGGACTTTACTAATTTATGCTTCTTTACCGCAAAGTTTTTGAAACTATGCTTTACAAATGACAACTCATCTATCGAATATTTTACCAAATGAAAATGTTGAATTATCAATCACCTCTCAAAATTCTTTTTCAAAAGGACTCATCCTACTATCATCTAAGAGTTTTTGGTAGTTTATGTTACCTGTTCTGGACTGGACCAATGACTAGGCATGGCTCAATCCACTTCTGCTCCCAGAACGGCCCAATTGCCTAAGTTCAGCCAATTGGGGGCATCATTTACCTTTCTGCCCCCTACCGGGAAAATATGGGTGGATGACCCCAAAGGTCACCTGCTCCTCCTCGGTAATTCCTTCCCGCCATGCACGGTTCCACCATCCAGAAACAGTCACGACACCCGTGCCCGAAACTGCATCTTTGCCCGTAGCAACGGCTAGTTTCGGGCACCTCTGCTCGTTCCAACGACTAGTTTCTGGCAGTTACCTATTCTTCGGGAAACGGTTATTTCGCCCCGAAAAAAGGGACTGTTGGCCACGCGCTTGGGGCACTATAAAAACCCTCTCAATGAGAGGGTCAAGTATTCAAAATCACCCTACGAAACACATATTTTGTACTTGATCTCTCTCTCTCTCTCTCTTCTGATTCTTACTTTAGCATCGGAGTGCCTTGCAGGTACACCCCTTCCTCATCTCACACACCCAACATCGCAGACATCATCTTTGGCCCACTTCAGGTTCTGATCAGCTGTCAAGATCAATGGCGCCGTTTGTGGGAACTTTGTTATTCCCGTCTAACTTCCATCGTAGATTCAATACCAAAACAGCTCTTTGTCCAAGATTCTGATCATGGCAAGCCAATATCACGTTCATGATGCTCACAACCCTGCTTTTCTCCTCGTCAGCAAGACTGATACTGACAGAGCCACATCCTTCCTTGGAGGCGACACCCACCATCTGAGAGATAGAGCCACTGCGTCTCCCTCCCCCATTCGTGCTGACCAGGTTGAAGACCAGCCCTCCCTGGACCACTAGCCTGTTCCTGTTCCGCCCAACGCTGATCCGGCTGTGGCGGCCCTTCTTGAAGCTCTCAACAAAACCAACCTCTTAATCCTTCAACAAAACGCGAGATCGAAGCCCTAAAGGAATTTGCCTAGCCAAGATCCCCTCCGCCGAGGAAAGAGCGCCGATGATCCCGAAGCCCACCTCCTCGACCTGAAAGAGACCATCGGGCACCACCCAAACCAGAATCCCATGCCGCCCAAAAGCATGACCACATCTCCCCACGGAGCCAGTACTCCCCGGGAACCAAGAGGACCAGGAGATACAAGCGTTCACCTCCGCCCAAATCCAAGGCCCGGGCACGAACCCCATCTCCCTGTAGGAATCACCATCCTGTTCTTGAACGAAGCACCTGCTCCCCGTCATGGACCAGTAGCAGCAGCGACGACGAGCCTCGAAACCCGTTGTCTGAGGAGATTATGGCCATGCGCCTCCCCAAGGGATTGGAGAAACCACCGTCTTTGGGCACCTATAATGGTATGACGGATTCAGACGAGCACATCAAAAATATCGATGCTCTGCTCGACTATCGTGGCGTCCGGGGCGTCATCAAGTGTAGATTGTTCCCTACCACACTCAGGAAGGGAGCGATGACCTGGTATAAGAAACTTCCTGACGAGTTCATCACCTCGTGGAGACAGTTGGGGAGAATTCTCTCCAAACACTTCACGGCATCTCGCCGCCACCTGAAGACCGAAGCGTCCCTTGAGGCCATAAATCAAGGGAAGGACGGGCCTCTCCGCGCCTACATCGAGAGGTTCAATAAAGAAGCAGTACAGGTCTCAACGATCGATGACATGAAGAAGTTCTTGCTCGAGCGAGGACTTCGTCCCCGTACAGAATTCACCAAAGTTGTTGGCATTGAGACTCCAAGGACTCTAGATGCCTTCCTCCTCAAGGTGCAAGCATATATCCAGTACGGGGAGAAAGAAGCGGCCAGCTCCGCCCGGGTATCATGCCACCAGGAGAGTGCCTGAACCTCTAAGAGCGATGAACCCTCAACATCTCGTCGGGGAGATAGAAGACGTGAAGATTGCCCCTGGGAATCCCGGGACAACAAAGGACCCTCCGGCCACTTCCATGAGTATACTCCCCTAACCGTCTTCAGGGAGAAAATCCTCTCTGAATGTGCCAACTCTTTGGGATTTTAAAATACGACATGCGTGTCGTGCCTCTCTTTTAATCTCTTGATGTAACTTCTTTTCTCATCTCACTCCCTCGTATGTAAAAATGAGTATTCTTTAATGTAATGTAATGTAATGTTATGAAGAGAAAGAAAGACTACTAGATCAAATAAGGACAACCTTGGAGATCTTGCTTGGCGAAGTGTAGATAGTTATTAGGTTTAGCTTAGGTTCTCTCATTGGCTTGGGAGAACAATTGCGCTAGGGGCCATAACTGTTTCATTTTGTATGTATGTTGATGCATGTGTATGTATGTTGATGCATGTGAGAGACGATTTATATGATAAATAAGCCAGTGAGATCAAACTAATGAAAATTCCTTCAAATTGAATATTAAGTTTATTGTTTCCAAGTTTTAAAACTCATCAAGACTAGTATCGAATAATGTAGGTTTCGCCTAACGCGGGGTGCATGTTCTATATTAGTAAGATGTGATGGGATATATGTAATATCCAATTTCTAAAACAATGGGTCAAACTTAACTTAACAAAATATAATAAGATTATATACGTTTAGAAGCAAGAGTTAGGAATAATCCATATGTTGGATTAGAATAAGGAGTTATTCACCCAACTGGAATATTCGAGAATTGTATTGGATACAATTGGAAGAAGTTCCTACCTAAATAGATGAATTTTATGTAATCAGCCTTACGCTGACTTAAAACAAAGTGAAATATGTATCTCGATCCACTAGAAAATCTTCCAACGGGATTTTTCGAATCAAATGGTGAGGTTATTTGGTTTGAGTAAAATAGTGGGAGCATATTTAATTAAATGCCTAATTGAATATGTTGTTTTAATGATACTTATATTTTTCCATTCTATTTTGTAGATTACCATGACAACATACACATCTAACAACATTTTGCGATCAATCCTTGATAAGGAAAAATTGTCTGGGACAAATTTTTTGGATTGGCACCAAAATCTGAGGATTGTCCTCAAACATGACAAAAAGTTGTATGTCTTAGAGACACCTGTTCCTGAGGAGGAGCCTTCTAGTTCTGCTCCTAAGGCTGAAAGAGATGCTTATAAGAAGCATGTCGATGATGCCAATGAAACTGCTTGCCTCATGCTGGCTACCATGAATTCTGAATTACAAAAGTAACATGAAAACATGCCAGCGTTCGATATGATCGAACACCTGAAGATGCTCTATCAAGAGCAGGCAAGGCATGAGAGGTTTGAAGTTTCAAAAGCCCTTTTTCAAGCCAAGCTATCTGAGGGAGCCCATGTAGGTCCCCATGTACTCAAGATGATTGGGTATGTGGAGAGTTTTGAAATATTGGGATTTCCCCTAAAAAAGGAGCTTGCGACAGATTTGATCCTGCAATCGTTGCCAGAAAGCTTCAGTCAATTTTTCCTTAATTTCAACATGAATGATATGGACAAAACTCTTCCTGAATTGCTAGGCATGTTAAGAACTGCTGAGCAAAATCTGAAGTCAAAAGGGAAATCCATTATGGTGGTCAGTAATGGAAATAAACATAACAAAAGGCCCACCTGTGACGCCCCCAATCTAATACCCCCAAAAACACGCAATTAAGACGGTAAAAAGAAAATTCGAAAATTGATCAGAGTATATTTGAAACATCATGGCATAGAAAGGGAGAATCACATCAAAGTAACCAAACATACAACATGCAACACCTGCTCATAGTGATATGTAACGTGGGGTAACAATCATACAGAGGAAACTTTGTTCCTCACACCCACTTTTCAGAAATTAGAATTAAAGCGGAAAGATCTAAAATCTGAACATATATATACATATATACATGTCTGCATACATCAAGTATCATATGTACAATCAAAACAATATCATCAGATATACAAAACAATCACAAACGGCCACCCTATGCTACCCGGAGTCACATATCAGAGCCGACCGACCAAAAGAATGAAGACGCAAAGCTTCACAAAAAGAATACCTCCAACAACTCTAATCTGCAACGCCTCATAGAGCGTTATAAAACAGCAGAAGGGTGAGAAAAACAACCATAATATAATTGAATAAAATTATATATTAACACAAAAATACACATTTAACACATTCTCACCACCAAAACACACAGATCAAGTATAACACCACACCGTACAATTCTCACGTATCAATTACCACTGCACGTAAATCATTCACAATACAATACACCTATTCCATCTCATTAAATCACATTCACAAATTCATGCACAAATGACTCATGATGAATGCAAATGCACATAGATCGACACAACGACTCTATGCACATGCCATGCGGTACCGACTTCCATTGTCTCATGTCTCATCATCAGTTCACTCAGGAACTATTGGAACCATCGCTCGTTACTGAGAATCTCAAGTAACTCCCCGTCGGGCCTACGATGTTCACCCGTCGCTTTAGGTCCTCAGGCATCGCCTCATATTTTCGAGGCACACGACATTAAGGATTGCTTTAAGTCTCCAAAGGAGCCCACAATCGTCTATAACCACCGCTTTAGGTCCTCAGGCAACGCCTCATATTTTCGAGGCACACGATGTTATAGCATATTCCCCTCGGGAATCAAACCGTCACTCAGGACGTTTCCACAATGCACACTATGATGCTTGGCATACAATGACTTATGACATTCACATTGCATCCATACACACATTCATAATCATGCACATTTATCAAATACCACACTTAGCATTTTCTTGCCTTTCAGCCACAAATCATCAACAAAACAGCACATAAGTCATACCACATTCAAAGCAACACCATATAGCATAATACACGTCAAATACGCACCATTAAAACGACAAAAGTCTAGATTTGACACTATTCATATTTTCTGACAAAATTTAATCGGCTAACAATTCTCAAAACATCATAATCATAAAGTACGACTCGATACCTTTCCAACGACACCAAGAATTCAAAAATCGGATAATCGGAACCAAAGTTACGGACAAAACCGAAAACACATTTTGAAAAATCACATTTTTGCAAATCTCCTGTCCATACGCGTACCACCTATTCCCATACGCGTATTGACAGAGCAATTTTCCTTCACAAAACCACGTTGCCAAAAACCATACGTGTACGCTCATAGCCCTTACGCGTATCACCAGAGGGCCGGTAAAACATGCAAGCTCATACGCGTATTGCCCCCAAAACAGCACAATGTTACGCGTATCGCCTGGTCTCATACGCGTATTGGCAAGCCCCTTACGCGTATGGCCAGGACAGACCCAGAAAAATTCTGCAGAACAATTTCAGCGTTTTTCCACCCCAATCATCCAATTCTTCACCTAAAACTCAGAAAAACAGCAATTTGAAGTGTAATAACATACCACAAACATGTATAAACAATCAACAATGCATTCAACAAGATTTTTACCACAATCCAATTCATTTCTAATCAATTTTTACACAATCTAGGTTTTTACTAATATTCTCCAAATCAATCCAAAAACAACAATAAAACACATACATAATCGTATACAATCATAGAATAATCGAGTTTCGCACCCTTACCCGATTTAATCGACTTTACAACTTGCTCTTGATGATTTTTCCACTCTTTTCTTCAATTTCTCTCTTTTCTCTCTTCTCCTCTTTTCTTCTTTCTCTTTTTCTTTCTATTTTTCTTTTTTTCTTTCTATCTTACTAACTTAATGAAAATAAGTGGGAAAAGACCAAAATACCCCCACACTCAAATATCTCACAAATGTTCCCAAAACGCGATAAAATATAATCATGACGAAAAATAACATATTTTCACATAAAAGTCAAAAATACAATAAAATAATAATAAAATAATAAAAAAGACTCAATAAAATAAAATTGGCAAAACTGGGGCGTTACAATTCTCCCCCACTTAGAAATTTTCGTCCTCGAAAATCTTACCTGATACAAACAACTCTGGATACGACTCCCGCATCCTACTCTCCAACTCCCACGTCAAATTACCCTCAGCGGCGTCTCCCCACGCCACTTTCACAAGTGCAATCTCTTCGCCCCTCAACCGCTTCACCTCGCGATCCAAAATACTAATCGGTAATGCCTCGATCGTAAGGTTATCTCTTACCTCAACCTCGTCCATAGGAATAACATGTGAAGGGTCCGAAACATACTTCCGAAGCTGTGAAACATGAAAAACGTCATGCAAATTCGACAGATTCGGCGGTAACGCCACACGATACGCTACAGCACCTACTCTCGCAGATATCTGGTAAGGACCAATAAATCGAGAAGTAAGCTTCTTAGATTTCAAAGCACGACCAACACCCGTTACCGGCGTAACCCTCAGAAATACGTGATCACCCTCTTGAAACTCAAGATCCTTCCGTCTCCGATCATGATAACTCTTTTGTCTACTCTGAGAAGCCTTCATTTTCTCACGAATAAACTTTACCTTTTCTGTCGTTTGTTGCACCAAATCCGGTCCAACCACAGAACTCTCACCAGTTTCGTGCCAACACAACGGCGTTCTACATCTTCGTCCATATAAAGCCTCAAAAGGTGCCATTCCAATACTAGAATGGAAACTGTTATTATACGTGAACTCAACCAATGCAAGATAACTGTCCCACGTACCACCTTGTTCCAAAACACACGCTCTCAACAAATCCTCCAAAGACTGAATCGTTCTTTCGGTCTGACCATCCGTCTGCGGATGATAAGCCGAACTCAACCTTAATCTAGAACCCAATGCCTTCTGTAAGCTTTCCCAAAATCTAGATGTAAACCTAGGATCTCGATCCGAAACAATACTCAATGGAATCCCATGCAATTTCACAACCACACTGATATAGATCTCAGCTAACCGTTCCAAAGAAAAACTGATGTCAATCGGAATAAAATGCGCCGATTTAGTCAGCCTGTCCACAATCACCCAAATAGCATTATGCCCTTTTTGCGTATTCGGCAATCCCGTTACAAAATCCATCGAAATGTTATCCCACTTCCACTCAGGAATATCCAACGGTTGCAACAAACCACTAGGTCTCAAATGTTCCACTTTCGATTTCTGACAAGTCAAACATGCATACACAAACTGAGCCACATCTCTTTTTAAACCAGACCACTAGAAAATCTTCCTCAAATCTTGGTACATCTTATTCGCACCCGGATGAATACTTAAATTACTCCGGTGTCCTTCCTCCAAAATCATTCTTTTCAACTCCGCATCATCAGGAATACAAATACGACCACGGAATCTCAAAACACCAAAATTATCCACCTTGAAATCCACATTCTCATTCCTTATCAAATCAACGAATTTCAAATCCAGCTTTTGTTTCTCACTAACCGACAACAAAAATTCATTAGCAACCTTCAACATTCCAAGCCTTACACTAACCGAAGTCACTTCACATACCAAACTCAAGTCTCTAAACGACTCCAAAAGTTCCCACTCTTTCACCATCAATGCGGACATATGCAACGATTTCCGGCTCAATGCATCGGCTACCACATTAGCTTTACCAGGATGGTAATTCAAGCCAAAGTCGTAGTCTTTCAAGAATTCCAACCATCTCCGCTGCCTCATGTTCAACTCTTTCTGATCAAATAAATATTTCAAGCTTTTATGATCACTAAAGACTTCGAACCTTGCACCATAGAGATAGTGCCTCCAAATCTTCAACACAAAAACTACAGCCGTTAACTCAAGATCATGAGTAGGATAGTTTTTCTCATGAACTCTTAACTGTCTTGAAGCATAAGCTACAACCTTACCTTCCTGCATCAGAACACCACCCAAACCAATTAAAGAAGCATCGCAGTACATAACAAACGGTTCATTAGGATCAGGTAAAATCAGAATAGGAGCTGTCGTCAATCTTCTCTTCAGCTCACAAAAACTTTCTTCACATTGAATATCCCAAATGAATGCTTTGCCCTTACAAGTCAACTGCGTCAAAGGAAGAGCTAGCTTAGAAAACCCTTCAATGAACCTCCGGTAATAACCAGCCAAACCCAAAAAGCTTCGAATCTCGGTAACGGATCTAGGAGCCTCCCATTGTAGAACTGCTTCTACTTTAGATGGATCCACAGCAATACCATTACCTGAAATTACGTGCCCAAGAAAACTCACCTCAGACAACCAGAATTCACACTTGGACAATTTGGCAAAAAGCTTCCTTTCCTTCAAAACCTGCAAAACAATACGCAAATGCTCTGCATGTTCCTCACGAGACTTAGAATAGATTAAAATATCATCAATAAACACCACCACAAAACGATCCAAATGCTCGTGGAAAATCCGATTCATGTATTCCATAAACACACCAGGCGCATTAGAAACCCCGAACGGCATCACTGAATATTCATAATGACCGTAACGTGTTCTAAAGGCCGTCTTCTGAATATCCTCTTCTTTCACTCTTATCTGATGATACCCCGATCTCAAATCGATCTTACTAAATACACAAGCACCAACCAACTGATCCATCAGATCATCAATCCTTGGAAGCGGATACTTATTCTTAATCGTCACTTTGTTTAACTGGCGATAATCAATACATAATCGCATACTCCCATCTTTCTTTTTCACTAACAAAACTGGAGCACCCCAAGGAGAAACACTTGGTCTCACGAATCTCTTTTCCAACAACTCATTTAACTGCTTTTTCAACTCCACCAATTCAGATGCCGACATTCTATAAGGTGCCATAGAAACAGGTCTAGTACCAGGAACTAGATCTATCGAAAATTCAACTTCTCTCTCTGGCGGTACATCTGAAATATCCTCAGGAAACACCTCAGGAAATTCGCACACAACAGGAAACACCTCCAATGAAACTTGACTATCCACAGTCAAAGATGCAAATAATCCAAACAACTGAGCTTCATCGGCCAAAAGTTTCTTCAACTCTTTGGTAGATAAGAAACTCGAGTCTTCGTCTTCCTCAAGAGAAAGAAACCTTACAAGCTTATGATAACAGTCAATGTGCACCCGATTGAATTGCAACCAATTCATTCCTAACACCACATCTAAACCTTCCAACGGTAAACACACCAAATCCATCGCAAAGTCTTTGCCATAAATAGCCAAAGGACAACTTAGACACGCCAAAGAAGTAGTCACTGACCCCATCGCTGGAGTATCAATAACCATCTCACCATCCATCGAAGACAACCCAAGATTCAAATGTTCCGCGCACTCAGACGAAATAAACGAATGAGTCGCTCCAGTATCAATGATAGCAATTAAAGGCATATTATTAATAAAGCAAGTACCTCTTATCAGACGATCTGCACTTGAAGTCTGAGTTCCCGCCAATGAAAACACTTTCCCACTAGTCGGAGCTTTCTTCGGATTAGGACACTTCGTGCTAATGTGACCAGGTTCCCCACAACTGTAACACTTCACCACATTCTTCCTTTTACAATCAGCTAAAACATGTCCGATACCACCACAATTAGAACACTTATCCACTTTCTTCCTACATTCCATCTGGCGATGACCCAATTCACCACATTTAAAACACCTAGGAGCATTAGACATACCTCCTCCACTTGACCTTCGATCAAAATTACCCCTTTGTTTACCTTTATCAGCCGGTGACACATACGGACCACCACGGAACTGTTGTTTCCCTTTTCTGTCACTTACACTTTTATAGTGAGCAGAACGAGCCTTACTGTCCTCATCATAAATCCTACAGCATTCCACCAAATCAGCAAACCTTCGGATCCTCTGATAACCAATAGCCTGCTTTATCTCAGGACGCAAGCCACTTTCATACTTCACACACTTTGAAAATTCAGCAGTCGCTTCCACATAATGAGGATAAAACTGTACAAGTTCCACAAACTTAGCAGTATAGTCAATAATCGACATATTACCTTATTTTAGCTCTAAAAACTCAATCTCCTTCTTTCCTCGGACATCCTCGGGAAAATACTTCCTTAGAAACTCTCGGCTAAACACCTCCCAAGTGATCTCTTCTTCCTCCTCCTCAGCTTCCAACACCTGACGAGTACTGATCCACCAGTCGTCAGCCTCTTCATGTAACATATGAGTGCCCAGCCTCACCTTAACATCATCGTCATCACAATCCATTACCCTGAAAATCCTCTCAATCTCTTTCAACCACAACTGCGCACCATCCGGATCATGTTTCCCTTTAAAGACCGGCGGCTTATTCTTTCTGAACTCATCATTTCCTGCCGCATTCGGTGCACCCTGCACAGCTCGTGCATAGCCTCCATCGCCGCAGCCAAAGCAGCATCATTACGACCATCCATATTCTGTTCGTCCAAAATAGAAACTATGGTTAAACAACAACTCGCTCACACAACTCGCCCAATATGCCAGACACAACAGACACAACAAACACAACTGACATGGACTGGCTCTGATACCACTTAATGTGACACCCCCAATCTAATACCCCCAAAAACACGTAATTAAGGCGGTAAAAAGAAAATTCGAAAATTGATCAGAGTATATTTGAAACATCATGGCATAGAAAGGGAGAATCACATCAAAGTAACCAAACATACAACATGCAACACCTGCTCATAGTGATATGTAACGTGGGGTAACAATCATACAGAGGAAACTTTGTTCCTCACACCCACTTTTCAGAAATTAGAATTAAAGCGGAAAGATCTAAAATCTGAACATATATATACATATATACATGTCTGTCATACATCAAGTATCATATGTACAATCAAAACAATATCATCAGATATACAAAACAATCACAAACGGCCACCCTATGCTACCCGGAGTCACATATCAGAGTCGACCGACCAAAAGAATGAAGATGCAAAGCTTCACAAAAAGAATACCTCCAGCAACTCTAATCTGCAACGCCTCATAGAGCGTTATAAAACAGCAGAAGGGTGAGAAAAACAACCATAATATAATTGAATAAAATTATATATTAACACAAAAATACACATTTAACACATTCTCACCACCAAAACACACAGATCAAGTATAACACCACACCATACAATTCTCACGTATCAATTACCACTGCACGTAAATCATTCACAATACAATACACCTATTCCATCTCATTAAATCACATTCACAAATTCATGCACAAATGACTCGTGATGAATGCAAATGCACATAGATCGACACAACGACTCTATGCACATGTCATGCGGTGCCGACTTCCATTGTCTCATGTCTCATCATCAGTTCACTCAGGAACTATTGGAACCATCGCTCGTTACTGAGAATCTCAAGTAACTCCCCGTCGGGCCTACGATGTTCACCCGTCGCTTTAGGTCCTCAGGCATCGCCTCATATTTTCGAGGCACACGACGTTAAGGATTGCTTTAAGTCTCCAAAGGAGCCCACAATCGTCTATAACCACCGCTTAAGGTCCTCAGGCAGCGCCTCATATTTTCGAGGCACACGATGTTATAGCATATTCCCCTCGGGAATCAAACCGTCACTCAGGACGTTTCCACAATGCACACTATGATGCTTGGCATACAATGACTCATGACATTCACATTGCATCCATACACACATTCATAATCATGCACATTTATCAAATACCATACTTAGCATTTTCTTGCCTTTCGGCCACAAATCATCAACAAAACAGCACATAAGTCATACCACATTCAAAGCAACACCATATAGCATAATACACGTCAAATACGCACCATTAAAACGACAAAAGTCTAGATTCGACACTATTCATATTTTTCGACAAAATTTAATCGGCTAACAATTCTCAAAACATCATAATCATAAAGTACGACTCGATACCTTTCCAACGACACCAAGAATTCAAAAATCGGATAATCGGAACCAAAGTTACGGACAAAACCGAAAACACATTTTGAAAAATCACATTTTTGCAAATCTCCTGTCCATACGCGTACCACCTATTCCCATACGCGTATTGACAGAGCAATTTTCCTTCACAAAACCACGTTGCCAAAAACCATACGCGTACGCTCATAGCCCTTACGCGTATCACCAGAGGGCCGGTAAAACATGCAAGTTCATACGCGTATTGCCCCCAAAACAGCACAATGTTACGTGTATCGTCTGGTCTCATACGCGTATTGGCAAGCCCCTTACGCGTATGGCCAGGACAGACCCAGAAAAATTCTGCAGAACAATTTCTGCGTTTTTCCACCCCAATCATCCAATTCTTCACCTAAAACTCAGAAAAACAGCAATTTGAAGTGTAATAACATACCACAAACATGTATAAACAATCAACAATGCATTCAACAAGATTTTTACCACAATCCAATTCATTTCTAATCAATTTTTACACAATCTAGGTTTTTACTAATATTCTCCAAATCAATCCAAAAACAACAATAAAACACATACATAATCGTATACAATCATAGAATAATCGAGTTTCACACCCTTACCCGATTTAATCGACTTTACAACTTACTCTTGATGATTTTTCCACTCTTTTCTTCAATTTCTCTCTTTTCTCTCTTCTCCTCTTTTCTTCTTTCTCTTTTTCTTTCTATTTTTCTTTTTTTCTTTCTATCTTACTAACTTAATGAAAATAAGTGGGAAAAGACCAAAATACCCCCACACTCAAATATCTCACAAATGTTCCCAAAACGCGATAAAATATAATCACGACGAAAAATAACATATTTTCACATAAAAGTCAAAAATACAATAAAATAATAATAAAATAATCAAAAAGACTCAATAAAATAAAATTGGCAAAACTGGGGCGTTACACCACCAAGCAGGGTGGTAAATGGAAAGGCAAGGAAGTTGCCAAACCCAAACATATTGCCCCTGCTTTGAAGCCTAGTGGAGGTATTTCAAAGGAGGGCACTTACTTCTATTGCTGTAAGACCGGACACTGGAAGAGAAACTGTCCAAAATACCTGGAAGATAAGAAGAATGGAGTGGACACTTCGACTTCAGGTATTTTTGTTATAGAAATAAATTTATCTACTTCTGCATCATGGGTATTAGATACTGGATATGGTTCTCACATTTGTACCAATGTGCAGTGGCTAAAAAGGAGTAGAGTTTTGGCAAAAGGTGAAGTTGACCTACGAGTTGGCAATGGAGCAAAGGTTGTTGCTTTAGCCATAAGAACTTATGTATTGACTTTACCTAGTGGTTTAAGAATTCAGTTAGAGAACTGTTACTATGTACCTGCAATTAGCATGAATATTATTTCTGTTTCTTGTTTGGACAAGTTTGGTTTTCATTTATAATAAAGAACAATTGTTTCCCTATTTATTTGAATGATATATTCTATGTTACTGCACAAATGAACAATGGATTGTATGTCCTTGATCTTGAAATGCCAATTTATAACATTAATACTAAAAGGATGAAACCTAACGAGTTAAATCCAAGTTACCTTTGTCATTATCGCTTAGGCCATATAAATGAGAGACGCATCTCCAAACTCCATAAATATGGACTATTGGACTCTTTTGATTACGAATCATATGATACATGAAAATCTTGTTTAATTAGAAAGATGACAAAGTCCCCATTCACAGGAAAAGGTGAAAGGGCTAATGATCTTTTGGCCCTCATACATACTGATTTATGTGGACCACTGAACATACCAGCCAGAGGAGGTTTTCAATACTTCATCACATTTACCCGATGATTTAAGTAGATATGGTTATGTCTATTTAATGAAACACAAATCTGAATCCTTTGAAAAGTTCAAGGAGTTCAAGAATAAAGTACAAAACCAACTAGGTAAGAATATTAAAACCCTTTGATCAGATCGAGGCGGTGAATATTTAAGACTAGAGTTTGATGACCATCTAAAAGAGTGTGGGATTCTATCCCAACTCACTCCTCCTGGAACAATACAATGGAATGGTGTATCTGAGAGAAGAAATCGGACCTTGTTAGACATGGTACGATCCATGATGAGTCACGCCGATATTCCAAACTCCTTTTGGGGACATGCACTACTGACAGCAGCTTACACACTTAACCATGTTCCATCCAAAAAGGTTGAAAAGACACCATATGAAATATGGAGTGGTAAGAAACCACATATGTCTTACATGAAGATTTGGGGTTGTGAAGTTTATGTGAAACGAAAAATTTCAACTAAGCTTGAGCCCAAATCTGACAAATGCTTATTTGTGGGGTATCCTAAAGAAACAAAAGGGTATTACTTCTACAATCCTTCTAAGGGCAAAGTGTTTGTCGCTCGAACTGGAGTTTTCTTGGAAAGGGACTTTATTTCCAAAGGAATCAGTGGGAGGAAAGTAGAGCTTGAAGAAATTCAAGAATCACAAAGCATTTATACACCTATGGAGGAATTAGAGCAGGAACCACAAGTAGTTGTGGAAGAGCAACCTGCTTAAGTAGAACAAGACCAGCGTAGATCGAGCAGGATACGTCACCAACTAGAGAGATATGGATATCTCATAAATGATCAAGGTGATGTATTACTTATGGATCAAGATGAGCCTGTAACTTATCAAGAGGCTATAACTGGTCCTGAGTCTGAGAAGTGGATAGAAACCATGAAATCTGAAATGGATTCCATGTACACAAACCAGGTTTGGACCTTGGTAGAGCCTCCTGTAGGAGTTAATCCTATAGGATGCAAGTGGGTCTTCAAAAAGAAGTCTGGCATGGATGGTAAGGTACATACCTATAAGGAAAGACTGGTTGCTAAAGGTTATAAACAAATTCATGGTGTAGACTATGATGAAAGATTTTCACCAGTTGCAATGCTTAAATCTGTTCGGATTTTACTTGTTATTGTTGCATATCATGATAATGAAATATGGAAGATGGATGTCAAGACTGTTTTCCTTAATGGGAATCTTCTTAAGGATATGTACATGACACAACCTGAAGGATTTGACATACCAGAAGAAGCCCAAAAGATATGCAAGTTACAGCAATCAATTTATAGATTGAAGCAAGCTTCCAGAAGCTGAAATCTTCATTTTGATGAAACTGTAAAACAATATGGATTCATAAAAAACGAAGATGAGCCTTGTGTCTACAAGAAGGTTAGTGGGAGCATGATCGTCTTCCTGGTATTATATGTAGATGACATATTAATCATTAGAAACGATGTCCCTACCTTGCAACAAGTAAAAACTTGGTTAGGGAAATGTTTTTCTATGAAGGACCTTGGTGAAGCAGACTATACATTAGGAATCAGGATCTATAGAGATAGATCACAAAAATTGCTTGGCCTAAGTCAGAGTACATACATAGACAAAGTGCTGAGACGCTTTAATATGCATGATTCTAAGAAAGGATTCATACCTATGTAACATGGCATGTGTCTATCAAAAACACAATCTCCTTCAACTAAGAAAGAAAGGGATCACATGAATAAGATTCCATATGCATCTGTAATAGTATCTATCATGTATGCCATGTTATGTACTCGACCAGATGTCTCGTATGCTTTAAGTGCAACGAGTAGGTACTAATCTGATTCCGGTGATGCTCATTGGGTAGCTGTTAAGAATATCCTTAAGTACTTGAGAAGGACTAAGGATTCATTCTTGATATATGGAGGTCAGGAAGAGTTTGCGGTAATTAGATACACTGATGCTAGCTTCCAAACAGATAAGGATGACTTTAAATCGCAATCTGGTTATGTGTTCTGCCTAAATGGTGGCGCTGTGAGCTGGAAAAGTTCAAAGCAAGAAATAGTTGCTAATTCTACAACTGAGGCCGAGTACATTGCTGCCTCAAATACATCAAAGGAAGCTGTTTGGATCAAAAAGTTCATTAGTGAACTTGGCATAGTCCCTAGCATTGTGGATCCCATTGATCTCTATTGTGCTAACAATGGTGCCATCACACAAGCTAAGGAGCCTAGATCTCACAAACGATCCAAACACATACTTAGGCGTTATCATCTCATTCGAGAGATAATAGATCGGGGAGATGCGAAGATATGCAGAGTACCTACACTTGACAACATTGTTGACCCACTAACAAAGCCTCTTGCGCAGCAGAAGCATGATGGCCATACTTGTTGGTGTAAGCCCTAGAGGCCAATACTTTTGGTACTTGCATCGAATTATTTATTAATAATAAAAGGCATTTCTTTATTATGTTTGTTTTTTCCAAAGTGATAAAGTCCCTAGAATAGCTAGTTTGTTTAATGAAATATTAAGTGTGACTTAATCATGAGATTCCATTAAACATAAGGACATTATTCTTAAAGTATCCGTAGTCGAGCTTTAATGTGAAATGGGATAACCTTAAAGCATTAAGACCATTATGTAGATAGATTGATGATCACATCTCATGGATCATGGATAAGGAGTTATCAAGTCTTAACATAGGTATGAATATTAGGAGTAATATTTATACTGGATTGATCCACTATGTGAGTACTACATAGAATGTTATGCAAAGTGTCATAAGTTACTCTCACGATGATAATGGTGTATACCACCCTTCGACCTGAAACCACTATGGACCCTAGATGTAGAGTAAAATGCTTTATTATTGATCAAACATTATCTGTAATTGGATGACTATAAAGACAATTGATGGGTACTTCATAAAGCATGCTAAGGGACATGAGTGACCTAGATGGAATTTTCCCATCCTGCATAACAGGAAAAATGTCTAAGGGCCCAATATTGAAATGAACAAGGATGACACGGTATATGCCTTGTGTTCAATATAGACATAAGGGCAAAAGGGTAATTGTACACACAAGCACTATCACAAAAGGTTTTGTCAGATCACATGACAATTTCGTGACTTGGGTAGCAGTGATGTGTTGCTAGATACCGCTCACTGTTTATTATGTTAAATGCATGATTTAATATAATTACCAACGTCACGAAATCCTACAGGGTCAAACACATAAGGACAGTTTGATAAGAGGTAGAGTAAATAAGGAACATCGTAAGGTACGATGTACTTAAGTAAATATGTAATACCGTAAGGTACGATGCACTTAAGTGGAATACAGATTGTGGTAAGGTACCGCGTGCTTAAGTGATATACGGTACATCATAAGATATGGTGTGCGTGCACTTAAGTGGGCTTTTTAGCTTGCAGCCCACACAAGTGGTTCTATAAATATAACCCTTGTGCAGAAGCATAAACACTTGATGAAAATTCAGTTGTGAAACCCTAGCCGTATTTTCCTTCTCTCTATCTCTCACTCAAAGCCTTCAATCGTAGAAGCTAGCATTGAGACTGAAGGAAGTTGTTCGTGTGGACTAAGTAGAGGCGTTGTTCATCGTACACCGCTTGTGATCATTCCTTCGATTCAGAATCAAAGGTTTCATTGCCATAAGAGGTAACCATTCTATCACTGATCATGATCTTTCGTAAGGATTGCTAAAAGGAAATTTTAATTTCCGCTGCATTTTGAATCACGATTTCCCTTCACCCCTCACTGACGAACATATCTAAGTCGAGCAAACCCTGAAATAATAAATCATACAAAGTCACTCTTATTACGGGCACACACTCTCGTCGAGCAAAGTTACTACACTTAGTAAAAATAAAAACAGATAAAGCCATGCGCGAATATAAATCATACAAAACCGACCAGAGCGGCCGGAAACATAAATATCACGATAATAAGTGGTCACGAGGACCACAATTGTACTTGTTACATAAAAAAGGGGCCATGCCCCATACAAAACAATAAATTATATAAACACGGCACGCAGGCCGAAGGTACAACAAAAAGATATCACTCCTCCATCTGCTGAGGCTCCTTGGGGATAGTCTGCGTCTGCTGAGGCTCATCGTGGAGAATCTGAGCATGCTCCTCTCGGATCAGAAGAAAGTCGGGGATGACGATCTTTCCATTCTCCACATGGTACAGGAAACTGGTTCCCTCAGTGGACAGTTGGACACCGGGGTTCACAAGTTTCAGCTGCACCACAACGTTGTTGAAAGAATCCTCTCTAGTGGTTTCGACTTTATCCTTCGCCTGCATAATACGGGCAACCAACTCAGCCCGAGTCTTCAGCTCCTTTAGATTCTCGTGCTCATTTTCAGCAGGGGCACCAGCAGACCTCATTTGCTCGACCAAATCCTCCGCGGCTTTCTTCTCCGCGGCCAAGGTGTCCTTCTTCCCTTGGATCTTGGTCAGCTCCTCCTGAGACTTTTTCCTCACCTCCTCGGAAGCCATGGCCTCCTCCTTAGCCTTCTTCACCTTCTCCTCCAGGGCCGATATCGTGGCATGGGCCTTCTTCAGATAAGATTCATGAGGGGAATCTTCCTCGGCGTAGACCGCCGCCATCTCCAGGACCCTAATTAGGGCGGAAGCATCCTGCGCCAGCATCAATCTCTTGCTCGCACGGTCCATTCCCTCAAGCTTTACAGACTCTACCCGAGGAACCGTCAAAGAGGAACCTTCAAAGAACCTTTTATTGTGAAGACATGGAGGCAGCTCGAACTTGCTCTTCTCCCCTGCCTGGCTGAGGTCCACCAACTCGTTCTGCCAGAAGCGCTTGAACCTCAAGGTTCCGGGCACTAGGGAACCCTGGACAGGCGGCGGAGTCGGGGGAGGAGGTCCCCGACCCCGTTTGTAGAGGTGGCACTCGTTGGGTAAGCCGACCTTTCATATTTGTTGCGCCGCCCTTGCCCTTCGCTTGGGCATTTTTTACCATCCGCTCATGCGCTGAAGGTAGAGCTGGCAATGAACCGAACCAACTCGAAAATAGTTCAGAACTCAGTTTGAAAATTAAATTATTGAACTAGGTTCATGAACCAAATGAGCTGAATATGAGCGAAAAACTATGTTCGTTAACTAAATGAGCTGAACTTGAACTATACATAGCTCGATTCGTTAGGTTCATGAGTCAGCTCGATTATATATGAGAATGATTATATTATTTTTAAGAGTAGTTTTAAAGACTTACTCCAAATTTTAACCTTATATTGTCCCTTATGTAATAATTATGGTAATAAAAATGACAATTACATTTAGAGTCATCCTTGTTGGAGACATTATGACATTTGCTAAAATAACATGTGTAATGAAGGTTGCAAGTGGTGTAATCATTCTGTGATGAAAATGTATCAATTTCTAGTAATTTTTTGTGTACTATTTCATTAAATTTGTAAGTTTCCTAAATATTTGATGAAGTTATGGATTTTTGAGATAAATTTAAACTTCAATTGAGTGTTTTTTGAATTAGACTTTCAAATGTGTCTCTTGAAAGTTGTGTAGTTTTTGAATTAGTAGATTTTTTAAACAAAGTTAAATTCCATACACATAACTTTTATTTTATTTCAATATTTTCTTTTTTAAAAAACATTAATTTAAAATGTCAAATATATAAAAATAAACTAGACTTCAAAGGATGGATTTTAGGTTCATGAAACAAGTGAGATGAACCTAATGAAATGAACCTAACGAGATGAACCGAATAGTTCGTGAACTTTTAATGAGTCAGGTTTGAGCTTAAAAAAAAGTTCGTGCCGAACTCGAACCAATATTTGAGCTGAACCAATTCTTAACGAGTCGAGTCGAGCTAAGGCGAGTTCGACTCGACTCGACTCATTTCCAGCCCTAGCTGAAGGCATTTCACCTGCAAAAACATAACGAGCATGTTAGCAAACGGGGAAGACAATAATCTATACAAGCTAAGAAATAAAGACTACCCAGTTGTTTAAGAGCATCATCGTGAGTCATGCACTCAAGGAGCCCCTTTGTGTTTATATAACGGCTCTCCACCTTCTGCTCACCATCTTCCTCGAAGATCGGTTCCCCGCTGTTAGTCCAGCACTCCGCAGGGGTAAAACTGTTGACAAAATTCACCAGTGCCGCATAGTCGGCCTTGTCATCATCTTCCAACATCTCCGGCTGGGCAAGATACTGGTCAGTTCCCTGGAAAAATGGATCTCCACTCCAGCAGAAAGGGAACTTCAATAACCTCTGCGCCACCACTTTACCATGTTCGTCGTGAAAATCCTCCAAATTCTCATCCGTTGACACCTCCCAGACACACGTGGTATTCTGGGCCTTCGCTGACACGAGCTTTATAACATAGAATCTTTCTTTAAAAGTCCTAATGGACTCGGAGAATGGCTTAAACAACTTCTTTGTTTGCTTCAGCGAGACCCGGCCGAACTTCCTCCCCGAGACTTGCCTTTGGAGGTGGAAGTTTGTAAAGAATAAAGGGAGGGTAACTCCTATCTTCATAAACTCGCATGTCAGTTTGAACGCGCTGATAAATGCTAAGGAGTTGGGATGCAGCTGCGAGGGGGCCAAGTCCAAATGCACAAAGACAGACCTCTGGAAATCATTGAAGGGCAGCCTCAGCCCAGTATCTTTGAAGACGTACTCATACATCGGGAACCTCTCCCCGTAGTCCGTGCAAATACGGTCGTCTTCTCCAGGAAAATGCACCTTCCATTCCCCTTTAGCCCCCACGGTCGTGAAGGCATCCCAGGGATACGAGGCAAAAATGGAGGCATGCTCCGCAGGTTCTGCCAGTATCCCTCCTTCAGGGAGGTCCTCTTAGGTGGAGTCTCACCGACATCATTGAGAGTGGCTGTAACTTGTGTGTCACTACTCTCCGACACCTGAAAAGCAGAGGATAAAAGTGAATTCAAGAAAAAATCAAATCCACCCTTCCACCGCTAGTCAAGTGAATGGGCGCGCGAAGGCCTGAGGACGACGTCCCCGACCTAAGCCCTACTCAAATGGCACAAGTGTGGCGGGAGGAGATGCCCGGGGAAACCCCTTCAACGCACACGGGGAGATTCTCCCCGGTTCACTACCCAGAATTCCGTTTGAAGGCCTACCAGAAAACTCATAGGTACACCGAAAGATTCATGAGCTCCGCCGGCGACAAACGCGCTCGTCGTCGCAACGGCGTCAGAAACGACCTAAAACCCTAAACTCCTAAGGTTCCAGCGACTACGACAACAACAGAAAGTGGTCAAAGCACCGTCTGCCACCAACAGCCGCCGAAAACTACTACTACACCACATAGATTCAACCTAACACATGCATTCTAGAAAAACATAAAGCAAAAAAGCCTGAAACTAGAGTTAAGTTGAGCAACTTACATGGTCGAGAAAGTATTAGAGGGTCGGAGACCGTGGTCGGAGCTGGTACGGAGGCTGGACGACGGTTGACGGCGGCTTGAACGACAGCAAACAGAAGAGCTCAGACAGAGAAGCAAAAGAGGAGAGAGAAGCAAAAAGTGCAAATGAGAAGCTTCTCCCTCTATTTATAGGCATTCTGAAGGCACGTGCACGAGCACGCGCGGCTAGGGGCATCATCACGACCCTAGCCTAGCCATCACGATATATTTAATGCAGCACAGGGCTCGAGGCACACGTGGCATCCCACCTCTTCAGATCACATCAACCGTTGGGATCCCCGTACGCCAGACACGTCATACGACATTACATACCCCATGGGCACCAACTCCCTCAGGCATCGTAAAACAACTTCATCTCGTCGACAAGTGACGACCCCTTCTAGATTTCCCCGGGACTGCGAGTTACCCTTAAGTCATCACTTCCGTGCTCGAGAGCAACGACTTGGGGGCTCCTGTTCCGGACTGGACCAATGACTAGGCATGACCCAATCCACTTCTGCTCCTAGAACGACCCAATTGCCTAAGTCCAGCCAATTGGGGACAACATTTACCTTTCTGCCCCCTACCGGGCAAATATGGGTGGATGACCCCAAGGGTCACCTACTCCTCCTTGTTAATTTCTTCCCGCCATGCACGGTTCCAGCATCCAGAAACAGTCACGATGCCCGTGCCCGGAACTACGTCTTTGTCCGTAGCAACGACTAGTTTCGGGCACCTCTGTCCGTCCCAACGGCTAGTTTCTGGCAGTTACCTATTCTTCGAAAAATGGTTATTTCGCCCCGAAAATAGGGACCGTTGGCCACGCGCTGGGGGCATTATAAAAACCCTCTCATTTGAGAGGGTCGGGTATTCAAAATCACCCTACGAAACACATACTTTGTACTTGCTCTCTCTCTCTCTCCTGATTCTTACTTTAACATCGGAGTGCCTTGCAGGTACACCCCCTTCCTCATCTCACGCACCCAGCATCGCATACGTCATCTTTGGCCCACTTCAAGTTCTGATCAGCTGTCAAGATCATTACCCCTTTTTTCCATCAACTACCATAAATAAACTTCAATCTCGTTTCACCCCATGTGTCTTTTTAGGATATCCTTCAAATCATTGTGGGTATAAATGTTATGATTTATCATTAAATAAAATTGTAATTTTCCGTCATGTCATATTTGGTGAATAAGAATTTTCTTTATCTAAGTTGCACACTCCCAGTCCCAAAAATTATCAATTTCTTGATAATGAATTATCACCTTACATAATAAACCACCTTATTACCCAGCCTAGCCAAAATCCAATGATACCAGCCAACATCACTCAACAAAATTCCTCACCACCTCATCAATTAGGATCGACCCAACTTTCTCCATCTACTCGACCACATCCCCAGCCAAACCTAACACACCCCACCCAAACACACAACTCAGCCAAACCACTTCTCATCCGGCCCACACATTGCCATCCAAATCTACTACATCAAATATTCAACTCCCTCCTATTTACCAGCCTACCCTTAGTTTTTATAACAAACCGGTTAAGAAGCCAACATGGCATTTTTAAATCCAACCAAAATACATAAATCTTCACACACATGTCATAAAATCCCCCCTCCCTTGTAACCCCGTGTTAGCACTAAAGACAATGCTCTTATTCAAAATAAGACGTGGAATTTAGTACCCTATCCACCTGATGCAAATGTTATTCGTTCTTTGTGGATTTTTAACAGCGCAGGTCAACAAGTTTGGCATAAATTATGATGACACTTTTAGTTCAGTTGTTAAACCAAACACCATCCGAACGATACCCAATATCTCCTTATCAAAAGCATGGCAAATTCACTAGTTAGACACCAATAATTCTTTTCTCAACGGTGAACTCAAAAAAACTGTGTATATGCACTAACCTTTGGGTTTTATAGATCCGAACCATCCTCATCATGTCTGTCGTCTGAG
Organism: Lathyrus tuberosus; assembly: GCA_022829125.1. Taxonomy (NCBI): domain Eukaryota; kingdom Viridiplantae; phylum Streptophyta; class Magnoliopsida; order Fabales; family Fabaceae; genus Lathyrus; species Lathyrus tuberosus. The sequence goes on from JALAZF010000080.1 coordinate 8,356,520, forward strand.
AAAATATTTGGATGGGCTCAAGCAAGCTCTAAAAGCTTGGTACAAATAATTTGAAGATTATGTATATTCTATCGAATTCTCTCAAAGCAATTCGAACAACTCTCTTTTCACCTACTAGAAAGATACACCCATGGCCTATATTCTTCTTTATGTGGACGACATCATTCTCATCGTATCCTCTGATGATCTTTGCAATTCTATCATATCGTGACTCAACTTTGAATTTGCTATGAAAGACTTAGGACCACTTAGTTATTTTTTGGGTATTGCAGTTACTCGTCATGATGGTGGTCTCTTCTTATCTCGGAAAAAGTATGCATATGAAATTTTTGAACGAGCATTCATGTCATCATGTCCCACTCTGAGTGACACTAAACCAAAGCTTAACTCCAAAGCTAACACTCCTTATGAAAACCCATCGTTATGTCGTAGCTTTGCTGGTGCTCTTAAATATCTCAATTTCATGAGACCTGTTATCTCATATGCAGTGCAACAAATAAGTCTTTTTATGCATAACTCAATGGACGATCACATGCACGCCCTCCGACGCATTCTGCGCTACATTTAGGGTACTACTCTACTATTCAATACTGTTTACATCTCTATCCCTCATCAGTTACATCATTTATTTCTTACACAAATGCTAACTGGGGTGGATGTCCCGACACTAGATGCTCTACTTCCGATTATTGTGTTTTTCTTGGAGACAACTTACTTTCATGGTCTCCTAAACGCCAACCCACACTATCCCAATCAAGTGCTGAAGCCGGGTATCGAGGGGTTGCCAATGTCGTTTATGAGTCATGCTGGTTACATACCTTACTCCTTGAACTACATTGTCTGATACATAAAGCTACTATGGTATACTACGATAATGTTAGTGCCATATATCTTTTTGGTAATCATGTTCAACATCAACGTACAAAACATATCGAAATGGGCATTCATTTTGTACGTGAAAAAGTAGTTCGTGGACAGATACGAGCTTTGCATGTTCCATCACGCTATCAAATTGTAGATATCTTCACCAATAGTCTTCCTCTAATACTCTTTCAAGATTTTCGAGACAATTTAATCGTACACCAACCTCCAGAACATGACGACACATATATTTAAAAAATGTATTATACACTAATGATATATTGAAAAAAAATATTCGTATTGATTATGCATAATTAATTTCCAATTATACAATTTGTAATTCTTATATATGATGAATAAAATACATCAAAATATTTTTCTATATCAACAGCCTCTCCATTTTTTCACTTCTCCGTTTCTTCCATTACCAATGTTTTAAAAATTCTACAACGTAACAAATAATTTTTCACTTCTCCGTTTCTTCCATTACCAATGTTTTAAAAATTCTACAATGTAACATTTATTTGGTCCATATATTTTCTATACACTTCGAAGTTTTTTTTTAACAACTTCTAAGCTTTTTAAAACTATATTATAATGAAGAAGGAAAATAGAGAGAAGAAATGGAAAGGATTTTAATTTGCTTTTAGATATCTAAATAATAGACAAATTTGTTTATTGGAGAAAAATAAATAAATAAGTTAGTTTAAAATAATGTGACATAATGAGTACAAGTTTAAATATTAATGCTAATTGCACATGTTGTTATGGGTAGCATAAGTGAGCTGGGAACAAATCAATCTATGTGTTCCCACAAGTAGCTCTCTTTCACTTTCAATCTGATATGTTAAATAGAGAATGCAATTTTTAATTATTTATATTATAACAAAAAATAAATTATTAAGTACTACAAGTACATTGTTATAATCCACCACACCAAACTGTATTTGATTTTTATATAGCTTTGGTAGATGTAACAATAAACAATTGCAAACAACTATTCAGAGTTAAAGTGTCTCTTTCATAGGGATTGTGGGGATGTCAATACCTAATATATCTTTCTTTGTGTTTTCGTGGTTCTATTATCCCCTGGGCATGCCAACGGGGCGGGTCGGGGGCGGGTTTAGCTAGCTCCGCACCCGTCTCTTTGTTATAGATTCGCCTCCGCCCCCAAATTTAATTGAGGATGAAAATTTGCCAACCAAACTCGTCTCCGATAGAAACAGGTTTGCCCGCACTCGCACCCGTAAAAAAATATTTTTTTTAATAATAAGAAAAATTAACAATTTTATTAAAAATTTAACCATTTTAATAATAATCTTATTTCTAAAGATGTGAGTTTGAGTGAATGATGAGAAATTACTAATGAGAATTTTTAATTACTTCTTCAAAAATAAATAAATATGATATAAAATAATTTAAATATGAGTATTAAAATAAATATTATAAGACCGGACGGGTGCGGACGGGTAGCAGCATCCTCCCGCCCCCGCACCCGTACCCGCAATTACAAACCGAATTTTACCCGCACTCGTACCCGCGCCCAATCAAATCGAATTTCACCCGTTAATTTCAGACCGGGTCCAGACGGACCCCAGCAGATCCGGATTTTCTTGCCATGCCATATGTCCCCCTGGCATTACATTTAGAAGGTTATATGAAATAGGAATACTCCCCACAGTTCTAATTTAGAAGGTTAGTATATGAAATATGAACACTTCCCACCGTTCTAATTTATAAGTAAAAAATGAAGAGTATAATTAAGCCTAAATATTAGCAATATTAGAATTAAAAGATAAACTTGATATTACCGAAGAATAACTTTTGATAGGAATCTTGCCACAAGGTGCACTTTCATTTGAAAAGTTTGGGAGGTTAATACAGTCAATGTGTAACTAGAATCAATGAATCTAACCATTGTCCTGAAGAATGAACGAACCTACTTTAAAGTTTAAAGATTTTTATTTTTTATTTTTAATTATTCACATATAGAAATATAATTAATTGATTTAAATATATAATTAATTTAATATATGTGAAAAATATAATTAATTCTTAGACCTGAAATAATCATATATATATATATATATATATATATATATATATATATATATATATATATATATATATATATATATATATATATATATATATATATATATATATATATATATATATATATATATATATTTTCCTCTGATTCTCTCGACTCAATGAATAATTCTCTAAACATGTAGCCGTGTTCTTAATTAGAAATTATTTTGTAAAGTGACAAATCCTATTAGTAATTTAAAATTAACAGACTGACTTAGTAGAATATATGATTGTCATTGGTTGATAGCGGTGTTTTAAAAATCGGACCGGTCATCAAACCGGTGAGAGTACTGGGTCACTGGTTTATCGGTCAAACCACTGGGTCATTAGTCGAACCACATGATCAAACCGGATTAAACTGGATAACTCGGTTGAATAAACCTGTTATTATAATAGGTATAAAACCGGTAAAACCGGTCGAACCGGATGATTCAGTCTCTAAAAAATATAACTAGAACTTAAATTTTTTGAAAATATCATATCATAAATTCACAGATTCATAATTTAAATTCAAATTTTAAACAGAGTCTAATTGTAAATTTTAAACAGAGTCTAAATTAAACAGAGTTTAATTTAAATTCATAGTTTTAATGTTAATAGAAAATCAGTTTTAATGTTAATAATTAAAACAATACAAATATTAACATTATTCTAAATAATAAATTTTTCAAGTCTATATATATAATGGAAATCAGTTAAGTCTAAAATTATATTATATTTAATTTTTTAATCTGTGTTCTTAAATTTCTATACAAATATTTGTATGATGGTTTTTCAATCAATATAAATACAAAATAGTAAAAATAGTTTTGTGGATATTACGAAACTTAATTTGTGTATCACTTGAATCAAATGAGTGATCACTATTATTCTTGAAGAAAAATTCTTATGTATTTGAGTAAAAAAAATTTTAAAAAAAAAATAATTTTTTTTTTAAAAATAAGCAGTTGAACCACCGGTTTGCGAAAACCGCGGATTTTTCCGGTTTTTCCGGTTCACACCAGTTCACACCGGTTCCCACCGGTTCGAAGACATGACCGATCGAGCAAGTGAACCCGACCGGTTACCTGGCCGGTTCCCGGTCCAACCGGTCCGACCGGCCGGTCCGGTCCGGTTTTTAAAACACTGGTTGATAGTGTAAAATTAATTTACACTGTCAGTGTACTATTCTTTTCTCTTTTTTAAAAGTCAAAACAAAATTTAAAGTGAAATCTTTAAAAAAGGAAAAAAAATAAACATAAAGGATATATGGAGAGTAATTTTGCGTATTATGTACTACTACTACAAACATCAACTGATCAACTATCATGTTTTGAAGAAACCGTAACACCTCTTTCTCTCTCTCTTTCTCTATGTTTCCCTGCACCCATTTCATCACCATTAGTAACCGAAAAACCCCAAAACGGAAAATTCAAACCAAAATGCGGTTTTACTTTCCGACGTTGCTGTTATCGTCGTTGATATGCTGCTTAGTCAGCTTGCCGGTATCCGCCGTATACAGCAGCGGCTACCTCCCTCTACAACGAGCCGTTCCGCTTAGCCACCGCGTCGAAATACACACAATCAGAGCTCGCGATAGACTTCGCCACGCTCGATTCTTGCGAGATGTTGGTGGCGTCGGTGGTGGCGGTGTTGTCGACTTCACAGTTCAAGGCTCCTCCGATCCCTTTACCCGTGGGTATGGGTAATCATCTCTTTCTATAACCTCTCTAGTATAGCATATAGATACAGCTTAATTTATATTCAAACTGTTTGGTTTTTTTGTATAAGTACTTTTGTATAAGCACTTAATTAAGTTGTTTGTTCATCTAAGCAAGGCTAATTATTCATAATTTTGGTTTTCTTGTTCAGGTTGTATACTACCAAAGTTAAGATGGGAAATCCACCTAAGGAGTTTAATGTTCAGATTGATACTGGAAGTGACATTTTGTGGGTTAATTGTAACACTTGCAGTAACTGCCCTAAATCTAGTGGAATTGGGGTCAGCATTTTTCTATTTTCATGACTTTTTTTTTTTACTATAGTTATGGTGTTGTGGTTGTTCTGATTTGGAGATTAATGCCTTGCTGTTATCTTGTTTCTTGTGTTGTGTATTGTACAGATTGAGCTCAATTTCTTTGACACAGTTGCTTCGTCCACGGCTTCGATGGTTCCTTGCTCGAACCCTGTATGCACTTATGGGATTCAAGGTGCTGCTGCTCAATGCTCCCCTCAGGTTAATCAGTGTAGCTATACCTTTCAGTATGAAGATGGGAGTGGTACCTTGGGTGTTTATGTCTCTGATGCTTTGTACTTTGACATGATCCTCGGACAGTCTACTGACAATGTTAACTCTTCAGCTACCATTATTTTCGGGTGAGCAACCCTTGTGCTTATTTATCGTGGACAATTATAATGGCCTGTGATAGAAAACCTGGCTTAGATGTAGGTATGAGTGCTAGGCCCAAGGTGTGGAGAGTCTATAGAAGGAAGGGTAAGAAACTCAAAGTGAATGCTGATGTGACATTAGGTGTAACAGAATGAACGAAAGAAAGAGGAATATTCATTATGTAAGGAATTGGGGAGTGAGGGAGGGACTAACCAGAAGTTGTTAGGCAGAGAGCTCTAGATTCTCTGTAGGAGCTTTGCTCTTGGCAGCTTTGGAATCTCAATTCCTAGTTGATTTTATCATATATACTCAATAGTACAACTCTTCTGTCCATTCATCTGTGTAATTACTTTCTGTGATTATCATCTTGCTATTAGGTATGCCAATTTGCATCTGTTAGCAGGGATCCCTTGTGTGCAACCCTCGTGCCTATTTAAACTCAGAGGGATTCAAAACATATAGAAATTAAACCTGGATCGACATGTCAATAAGGTATCTTGTCCTTGTATGGGGAACTACGGGACATGCTTGGTAGGACTGAAAGTCAGAGAGAATGTTGGGAGAGAGGAGTGTTTTTTCTTCTTTTTTTTGGGAAATAGCGGGATTTGCTTATCTTCTTTGGTAGTTTTTACATATGTTCCAATGCTTTTTTATTTTATTTTAACACTAGTACTTAATATGGATTTTGGTTTAAAATAAAACTTTATTTGATGGTTGTTTTGGCAATAGGTGTAGCACTTCTCAGTCTGGAGATTTGACTAAGACGGATAAAGCAGTTGATGGAATTTTTGGGTTTGGCCCTGGTGATCTATCTGTTGTATCACAGTTGTCATCACGAGGAATAACACCCAAAGTTTTCTCTCATTGCTTGAAAGGAGATGGCAATGGAGGAGGCATTCTAGTTCTTGGTGAGATTTTGGAGCCAAGTATTGTTTATAGTCCACTTGTCCCATCACAGTATGTTCTCTTCTGCACTGCTTTTTTCATTTTCTTTCCCCAGTTAGTGAATCACTTTTTCCTGATGTCACACAATATTGATATAAAGGAACATACAAGGCATTTCTGAAAGGAATTAGTGGAATTAAATGTTTGCATTTGCATTTGCATTATTGTCCGGTGGCAATCAATAATTATGAAATTTATCACTTTTGCTTTTGGAAGTAAGTTTTAGGCTAGGTTTGAAAGTCAGGAAATGAAAGGTCATCACTGCCATTTGATCATTTAAAAGTGAGCCAATCAGTCACCTTTTTAATTAAAGCCATGGGCAAGGCTTACAATTTTTTTTTTGGGGTGGGGGTAATACTATGTTAGTTATTGAACTCCATTGACAATTCCATTTGAATGAATTCTGTTTCATTATATTTAGCCGAGCATGTTGAATTTGTGGTTTTAGACAGTTTCTTGTTACACTAGTGGGCTTGGAAGATATTTTTGGCTTCATCTCTCTTATGGGGAAGAAAATGCTTTGGTTTCTCAATATGACATTGCCTTGAAGGGATATGTCTTGTCATATTGTACTGATTGAGTCTCCCATGGGTTCCTTTATGTTTTCTCTTAAACAAGTTACATCACATGCCACACCCTTGGTGATTATTATTGAATGAGTTTTTTGATTGAATGCAAAAGGTGATATTGCTAAGAATCAGGTTCTGAAAATGCTACCTTGCTGTTTTTGTTCTTGTCAGATAATTCACACTTCTATATTATGATATTCTTGCAGTATAATAAACTAGGCTTTTCCTTTTTAATTAAATCTCAGGCCTCATTACAACTTAAATCTTCTGAGCATTGCTGTCAACGGGCAACTTCTCTCAATTAATCCAGATGTATTCACAACGTCTGATAACCGAGGAACTATAGTTGATTGCGGTACAACATTGGCATATCTTGTTCAAGAAGCTTATGATCCTCTTGTCAATGCAGTAAGTTTTCTTGTGCATCACCCAAATCTTTGAAACATTAAACTTTGTTGCATACTATTCTCTTTTGCCTTTTCTATGATGATGAATTCCGCATTGCAAGTAACTAATGAGGATACTTTCTTACTCTTTGGTCTGCTTGTCTTATATTTTTTTTTTTTGTTTCCTGAATTCATTGATTGGCATTTCTCCATTGAGTTCATTTGGATTCTCAAATTGCTGTCTTATTTGTCTGGTATAAATTTTATTATGTGGATATAGATCAGTTTTGAACCATTCATTGATCTATTCGATACTTGTTTTTTGTTCAAAAATAAAATCTGCTAATGCTTTAACGGCGACTTGTATGCCTTAAGATGCATCAACAACAGAACACCATACTGAGATTTACATTTTCTTATGTATATAATTCTTGTTTTTAAATTTTTCAAAGGGGGTTTGGTAGAAAGGCTAACAAATTTTCCTTTTGCTTATTTCTCTTGTATTTTATGAATGATATCGACCTTAGTGTATATTGATCTTGAATTTCCAAATGAATGTATAGGTAAATACTGCTGTGTCACGTTTTGCTACTCCCTTTATCTCAAAAGGAAGCCAGTGTTATCTGGTCTTAACCAGGTAATTATAAATAAATATTTGTTATGAATATCTTTATATACATCATCTGAAAAGAGAGTTTATCCCGTTAAGATTTTTGAATATGTCATTAAAATTTGTGTTTGTTACATATTCAGTATCAATACTTATTTTCCTCCAGTCAGTTTAAACTTCGCGGGTGGAGCATCAATGAATTTAAAACCATCACAATACCTTCTGCATAATGGTTTTCAGGTAAACATGTCTGTCGCACAGCTGGTTATATTCTTATTTCTTAGATATAAGGAAGTTATTCTTTAGAATTGTATGCCGCTGATTTAGTAATTTGCTTTAACAGGATGGTGCTGCAATGTGGTGCATAGGTTTCCAAAAAGTGCAAGAGGGAGTCACGATTTTAGGAGGTTAGTCGATTGGACAAATTTAAACAGACTTAACTCTGCAAGGAATTGGAAAACATTAGAATTCCATTTTTTATTATAAAATGGTCACCTTTATCATCAACGCTGTTTCTTCTTTTGCAGATCTTGTCCTGAAAGACAAGATCGTTGTTTATGACTTGGCTCGTCAGCAGATAGGATGGACTAACTATGATTGTAAGTTCACCTATCTCGTACAAAAAGTATAACGGTCCTTCACTCTGTCTTACGATTATATTTACTGTCAGGTTCCATGTCTGTAAACGTCTCGGTGACTACAACCAAGGATGAATACATCAATGCAAGAGCAAGACAGACAAGTGTCAGCAGCTCGAAAATAGGGTCTCTCTCCAAGTTACTACCTGTAAGCATCATGGCTCTTTCAATACACATAATAATCTTCATGAAGCCACCACATTTATAATTTAAACTAAAGTTCAACTCTGAGACCTACTCGAGTTGGCAATCCTTCCCGTTTTTTGATCGGGAGCGGTAGATGTGTTTACTTATGTTCACAAAATGGGGTATCCTCCATTTATCCAATGAAAATGAGGATCTTATTGCAAAGAGAGAACTGGAAGCAATGTACATTAGTGTATATCTATTGGTTCAAATTGTAATAATATTTATATAGTGCTCTGTGGTCTTCAGTTCTCACTTTTAGATATAGGTGTATAGGATTCTCATAACAATGGATTCATGAATGGTGCTCAGACAATTTTATGATATTTAGTTCAATATACTTAATTGAAGATTATAATTGCAGTCTCCCGAGTGAGAAAAAGAAAGTCATCATTCATATATTTATCTTTCACATTAAACTGCAACCTTGTCTGAAGTGTCCATACATTTTTTTTTGAATGGCAAATAAATTATATTATGGGAGAAAAAGTATTACAGACAACAATCCGTCAGAACCGAACCAAAGCTTAATTATCGGCACAAAGGGTGCCTAGTAGGGCACTAGAAGAAAAGTAACAACTAAAAACAAATAGTTAGACATACAAAAAAGGAGAAACAACCTGCAAAGGACAACAAATCCTTCAAACCAAGGACATGAGCGACACCTCCAACAAAAAACATCGAGAAAAGTAATAAAAAACCTGAGAAGCATATCCCACTATGACAAGAAACTCCAACTAGATCCTAACGCCAAGGAACCAGAACTATTCGAAACAAAATCCTCTAGAGAGAAAGAGAAGAAACTCTTCACCCGAGCAAGGTCAAAAACACACTACTATTGACTCAAATTGAGAATAAGGTTCTCCAGACAACTAGAGAAAAAAACAAAAGTAGTTTGAAAACTTGCAGGTCTGAACAATGCTCAAATCATTTAAGTATTTCACATCAACAGGTGAACTTGAGAAATCCAAAAATCATTATGGGATTTCCAAATAGATTAAATCATTGAGTGTTATATCATAATTAAACCACACTCAACTTTAGCCGATGCAACTAAAGTGAAGAAAACCTAAAAAATCGACATGATGTTCTTAAAAAGGATAAAATACGAACCTTACCACAAAAAATTCTATATCACAACACCGAGGTTACCTCATAAGTGACAAACAAATGAGAACCATACTCTATTGGTCCCCCGAAAAAAAAATAAGACACCTGTGCCGAATTTAGAATGACACCTCGCTTAAATTTTTTTTCTCTAGAAGCAAACTTAGAAAAGATAAGCCTCCAAGAGAAGACATTCATCTTTAGAGGAGCCCAAATGTTCCAAATACAAGGCAGGACCCGATCCTCTCTAATCAAGGGGCAAGAGGGTTCGATCTTATCCTTTAAAAGAGAATTATAGGCCGAAGTCACCGAGAAAGTCTCATATTTTGCAGCCCTCCACCACTAGTAGTCAAATTACATGACTTGGAAAAAATCTCCAACGAACCAAACCTCCTTCAAACAACACCATCTCCCTCACCAACCTACCATGACTGCAGAGTTATTAATCTCGAATAGCGGAGCGGAACGGCTGGCTCCAAAAATGGGATAGCGGATAGCGGGATAATTTTTGTTGACTTTTTAAAATTGACTATTTTTAAAATTAAATATATGAATAATGTATATAAATAACACAATCATCTTAAAAGTTTTATAAAAATTTAACTAATAAAATAAAAATGAATTAAAGACTTAATTATTTATTCTGATATATGTTATTATTATTATATATTTTATTTTTATTGAACGGAGGGTATAAACTTAATATATTATTATTATTATTTGTATTCACAATGTTGTAGAGTACAGGCTGTATTAAATATGTTATAGTATGTTACAAAAGCAATTTGGCGCAGTGGTTTAACCTATGATATATAATTTTTATTTAAAATGTATTAAATATGTCATTTTTATTTTTATTTACAGTGTTGTAGTATAGTGGTACATGTCATAACAATTAGCAATATGTTATTATATATATTCTTCACAATGCTCCTTTTCAACATGACATGACAATGTAGTACTTTCAATATATTAAATATTACTTTTTTATAGCCGTATAGATGTAAAACCTGAACATAACTTTTTTACTTTTCAATTCTTATCATCTTCCTCTTATCTTCTGATACCGTTCTCTTTCGTTTCTCTTCCTTCCTTGCCATTTTTTATCTGATACTATTCTCTTCCTTCCTTGCAAAGGGGAAAAAAACAAAAAAAAGAAAAACAGCTCCGGCAACTGCTCCGCCCAGGGTGCGCGACGCAACCCGCAGCCTGCGATCTCGCCGAAATCGGTCGCGATTTTAGACGGTGAAACGCTCCTCACTTCTCGCGCGGTGGGTGGTCGCCCCGGCCGGACCGCCCGGGATCGCGGCGTGAGCGGCCGCTATTAATAACTCTGCATGACCGCGATCAATAAGATACAATATGTGAAAATTATCTCTAAGGGAAATAAGCCCCCACCCAAGGGCTATCCTAGAAGGAAATAAGATGACCAAACCCAAATTTTCTATGGAGACCCTCCACAAACTAATACGTAGAATCATCAGCTTTGGACCCTAAAAGGGAAACCCTTTTTCACCAAGACGATGTAGATTGAAAATTGGAAGTCCTTCTTCCCCTTAAAGATGAAACCACATGGCTCCCATATCTAGCAGAAAGGATATCCCTCCATAACCCTGTAGAATGAGATAATAACCTCCAACGCCACTTATCAAGCAAAACCAAGTTAACAAAGCGAAGATCATGAACCTCAAAACCATCCCTCTGCTTGGGTTTATAATCATCAGACCAACATACCCAAGGAATCTTCGAACTACCTTTCACCCCTACCCCCACCCCACCCATAAAAATATTCTTTGAATCCTCACAATCCTTTTCTAAAACTTAACCGAGGAAAGGGATAAAACACCGACATATAATTCATAATAGACCAACATACATGTGCCCATGTGACCAACCTCCTAGAAACAAGCTCGATTTTGTTTCTTGGCTTAGATTAAAAGCGGCTAAAACTTATTTGATACATGGGACTAGAAATTGGAAGTCCTTCCTCCCCTTAATGAAGAAACCACATGGGTCTCATACCTAGCATAAATGATATCCCTCATTTATCCCGTAGTATGAGATAGTAACCTCGAACACCAATTACCAAACAAACCAAGCAAAACTAAGTTACCAAAGCGAAGATCCCTGACCTCGGAACCACCCATCTGATTAGGTTTATAAATATAAGGCCAAACTACCCAAGGAATCTTCGAATTGCCTTTACCCCTAAAAAAATCTCCTTTGAATCCTCACAATCCTTTTCTTAACCTTAATCGAGGAAAGGGATAAAACACCGAGGTATAATTCATAATAGACTAACATACCTATGCCTAGGTGACCAACCTCCTAGAAATTAGACTAATCAAGGGTTTCGATAAAAACTCAAGCTCAGTTTTGTTTCTTGGCTTAGATTAAAAGCGACTAAAACTTCTTTGATACATGGGTTATTTCCATACACATATCTTGCCTTACTTTTTGTAATGGCCTGTATGATATATATATCTAGAATAATACAATACACGCATTCTATTTGGTACTGACACCATCATAAGTGCCTAATGGCATAATTCACATACTTGTCCATAACTAAAACATAAATACAACATATGGCCCAAGTCATGGAAATTATCCAAAGAAAATAAAATCTAAGAATATACAATATCCTCAATTGTATACAACAAATGCACAGCGGAATAAGCTCTACTAAGCTTCTCTTGAAACATCCAAGCATAGCTCCATTTGTAAATCAACCTGCAAGTACCTGAAATACAACAACTATAGTGGGGTGAGATACATCAAATCTTAGTGAGTTCCCTATCTTATGGATTCTCTCGGCTTTACAGGGTTCTATCAATCCTAACTCAAGTCAAGGGGAAGGAACTAGACCTTGAGTTCAAACATCTATGACTAGAGAAACCATCGCAAAATTCACAAACGCCAACTAGTTAAGGAATCTTTCCCCGGCCATCCCACTCAAGGAGATTAAACACGGGTCACGGATCCTTAATGTAGATAACTTTCCCCGGCCATCCCGCTCAAGGAGATTAAACACGGGTCACGGTCGTCTACGATTGGTACTTTCCCCGGCCATCCCACACCAAAGGATTAAACAGGGGTCACTAATACCAACCACCACGTAACTTTCCCCGGCCATCCCACACAAGGAGATTAAACACGGGTCACAGTTACTCACTTAATAAATACTTTCCCCGGCCATCCCACACCAAAGGATTAAACACGGGTCACTAATATTTATCAAGGAACGCACACTTAATAAATACTTTCCCCGGCCATCCCGCACAAGGAGATTAAACACTGGTCACTAATATTTATTAAGGAACACAAACCTAATAAATACTTTCCCCGGCCATCCCACACCAAAGGATTAAACACGGGTCACTAATATTTATTAGGGGATAAATACAAACCGGAGGAATTACAATCCTCCACTGACAACTACTTATCAAAGACACTCTTCTAGTATCGATGCATAAGCATTGTTCTCAACACATCTCATAACACCTAGTTACATCTCTAGGTTATTCCATTGATCTAAGGTTTCTTCACTCTTCCTAATTCATTTTATCCGTTAGATTTCATTGATTCAACAATTTATCATTTTCTCTCAAATTCTAACCTAAGTTCCAAACACCTATTTCTAGAACTTAGAGTTTCTAACTAGAACCCATATGATAATCGAAGAGGAGTTTGGAGAAGATGATGATGATCCATGAGCTTTTCCCAAGCTTTCCCCTCTTTATCTTCTTCTTTCTCTCTTCCTTCTTTTCTTCCTCTTTTCTTTCTATCTTTCTTTTTTTCTTTTCCTTTCTAACAATAAATATATATATATATATATATATATATATATATATATATAATACTATTATTATATAATATAATTCAATAGAACAAAATATCTCCAATTGATATTTTGTCTTCTCAACCAATTGATCGATTATTAGAGTTACTATTAAATCCTCTCTTAAACTAATAATTATTGATCTCACCAGAGTTCATTAGTTGCTCTATCGATCCCAATTGACAATACTTAAAGTATTTAGAGGATTCCATTAATCCAATTTACCAAGGATAGAGCACATAGATACTCATCTGATCTCATCTGATAGCCAATTGAGCATTTAGATAATACGGGGTATTACACTCTCCCCCCTTAAATTGAAATTCGCCCCCGAATTTCCTCCATTCGGCAATAACCACCAAATGTATCCCAGTCTTAGATTCACACTTAACTTTACTTCCGTTCAAATTTCTGACGTATTCCGATTCCAAATTAACTTCAAAGACCTGAATCCTTATTTTCGTGAATTATCAAACTTCGGTTCCTTAGTCATACTCTTATTCCAGTATTGGGTTAACTTCGAACTTAGCTTTTTCCCATAATTCATCTGTTGTTCCATACTACGACACTGTGTCATATCTTACCTTCGAAAAGAATGTACCATTTCATAATCTTCTTCTGAGTCACAAACCAAACCATAACATCTTATCTCAAATTAGGACAACAACACTCAACCCATCTTCGCGATGTAATACAGTGATTCCCTTAACTTCATACAATTACCGACAACTATTCTTTCATAAATCCTTTAACATTCGAACCACTTCATAACTAATCAAACGACTTCTTTACCAGTTCCATCTAGTCTGATACTAAACATTGTAATCATTACATTCGATATTTCGCTTCTTTCGTATCACACCAGCAAGGTAACACACTTAAAACAAGATCTTCATATGTCCAGTCTTACAATCAATTTCTCCTCTGATTCTTATAAATCCAACTGAGCCCCTTTCATTTGTCACCTTCCACCGCGCAACTCAAATTCTAACAGTAGCACACCACGAATTCTCAAACACTACCAAGTAGCTATAGTCAGCGGATAAATACACTTATCCATTGGGGTACTTACTAACCAACGGTACAAGAAACTTGCTGACGTCTTATGGTAGGACAAGTTCTTTGCCAACACACAATATTATAACACCCGTCCAACACTCTCCAGACGATAGAAGTATAGTAGTTACATTGCTGCAGCCATAACATATACCATTCCAAATCCATTTTAAACTCGAAACAACTCATCCAAAAGTAGTTCAACCACCTTCGGTTCTGGTTACCACACTCCATAACAATTCTTCTTACGGGTTTACCGACTCACTCAATGTTTCTTATTGGTTCGAGATCTCAACCCTAAATGACGTAACCCCAACATAGAACTTCCATCATATGTGAGTCACCACTTATCAAACTTAACCCTTCAAAGGCACAATTGTGAGTTTTCATACTACTCGCCAAATCACAAACAACACTCCACATACACACACACCTTCGAAGTACATGCCACATTTCTCAATTAAATCCTCATCTCTCAATCGTCCTGTTCCATATACAATTCAAGTTACATGCTTAACTTCAGAACATCCAATTCTTACTCGTACTTGTAGAGATAACTTCCACATTTCAATCTCTTGGTAAAACACAACTGCACACAACTGATACCACTCTCACGGTCTGAATGCAAAACCATGAACGCACGGAAGATAACAATTACCAACTCGGACCAACCGCTCACACCTTGCTAATACCATAATTACACACCGGAATATTCCTTGCAAAACCAATACTTCGTGAATATTTCCCAACTTCATCCTTAAGACTCTCAACGGTAAAACACCCAAGACCTTCTCATACTCAACACAATATTCAAGATCGCTTCCTCGAAGACAATTCCCTTGTCATCTAAACAGATGATCAACTAGGAAACACCTTTCCAAAAGTTACGATTCCAAAACGCAATCCATCTTTCATTTACTTACCATCCCGTTTTCCACTCACACAATACTCTCCCCTCGGAGCAGCATAAGGTAACAAAACGCAGATGGTGGTTCTTAAGGGATTCCACAAATTACTCATATGTTAATCGATTAACCATCTGAGCTAATCGGTTAACTCCTCAAAATTCTGTGCAAAGCACCATCCTTGCACATGTTAATCAGTTAACATCGCTGCAGAGTCAAAACCAGTTTCTTCTTAATTCGAAGTCATCCCTACTCAAACCATTAATCCGATTTGTTCTATCTTGGAATATCCTTCTCAACTCGCGGTTTCTCAACTTATATTACATTCACTAACCTTGATCCACTCAAGATAACACCGATAAAGTCAAAACATGCAGACGACACACTCCAACCAAGTGACAGGCAAAATTCCAAAATCTGACGCGGTCACTCTACAAAACTTCAGCGGGATAGTTCATTTTTCTGCTCAAACGATTGCAGTAGCGGGAAGTCAATAATGACGACATTCTAGGGTTTTCTCCACAACTCACACTTGATTCATCCATAAGCAAAACTTAACACACAACCAATAACGATATCATAAATGGATGGACATCTCATATCAAGCATACCACCTTATTCTCTCACTTAAATTTCCTTGGAGAGAATTAAAACAACAATGTTCTTGGTCCAACAAAAGGTAGATTCCCAATATTCCGATTATTCACAAATACCTAAGATTCTCTATACTTGAAAATAAATCGGGACAATGCATCCTCTTGAAGAACCCTTCCATCACTTAGTACACATTAACCGGGATTCCTTACTTCCCACTATTCATTGTACATCACACTTACACTTAAGTCACTTAATGAAATACTCGAATCCAACAATTCTCATTAACTAACTACAAGACCTTTCCGGCATGAACCGTCCCATCATTACACTTAGTCCGTAAAAATTCTCGATTTTGCTTCTCGTTGTTTACCGAAAATACAATATTCATTATTCCACAAAGTACGTCCCTTCACACTTGCCTCAAGACTAGGAATCTATCCCGTTCACTTGAGACCACGGTGCTACTACTACGCTTGTTCTTAATACCAAAGTGTAACTTCTCATAACATAATGTTAATACCGTTTTCCACATCGCATTTACCTTGCTCTCCGTGGTAATCCTCTTAGGTCCAAATATAAAACCATCTTACTAAGATTCCCTTCGATCCAAGATACTTACTCTGTTTCTTAATACAACTACTCCCGCCGGTCCATATCACTACACTTCTGTTACTAAATTGAGTTCATTCTTCCTCCAACATAATACCTCATACGGTTCCTTGGGTAAGTTAACAAATTCTAAATTGATTTCTCACCGAAAATAGAAATCCTGATGTGTTACCTTGAACTTAATCTCCACGCATAACTGAAGATACACAACTCATTTCTTACTCTTCTTTCGGCTCACACTTGTTTCACTTGAAGCATGTAGACACATCCTGGTGTTCCTTCACACACTTCTCTACTACTTTAAGTTCCAATAAAAGCCGAACGTCCTTAACTCTCAACGTTTAACCAGTCGGAGGATATTATTCCGAACACATTCCTTAAGGTACTCTCGTCCATCAAGACACCACAACAACCTTAGAAACTGAAGCACCAAGAACTATCTCACTTCCGGACCTTACGTCACGCGTTCCACAAAACCACTTTTCTTTTTCACGGAATAAGATTACTGGAAATCCTTATCCAATCGTCCAATAGAGATCCTTAACTTTTTGGACTCCATTAATTCCAAAGGATTGCTTGAATAACGCATCACTCTTTAATTCCATGCTACCCAAGCACAACTTCTACTAAAACCTCACTGAGCTGACCAAAACTCCTTACCACAACTCTTGGCCTGAGCCTACCCTCATAGCACAAGTTTCGACAACACTTTGGAGTCCTCGTGGTCGCTCAACCATGATTCTACCTATCACATACATAGTATTAGGTTGATCAGGCCCAACACTACATAGTATGACATTAAGTTTCATGATGGCAAGACACACTTAAGAGGCAGGAATAGATTTACTTATGATGTTTCAAGGCTAGGTCGAGGACACGACCTGCTCTGATACCAACTGTAATGGCCTGTATGATATATATATCTAGAATAATACAATACACGCATTCTATTTGGTACTGACACCATCATAAGTGCCTAATGGCATAATTCACATACTTGTCCATAACTAAAACATAAATACAACATATGGCCCAAGTCATGGAAATTATCCAAAGAAAATAAAATCTAAGAATATACAATATCCTCAATTGTATACAACAAATGCACAGCGGAATAAGCTCTACTAAGCTTCTCTTGAAACATCCAAGCATAGCTCCACTTGTAAATCAACCTGCAAGTACCTGAAATACAACAACTATAGTGGGGTGAGATACATCAAATCTCAGTGAGTTCCCTATCTTATGGATTCTCTCGGCTTTACAGGGTTCTATCAATCCTAACTCAAGTCAAGGGGAAGGAACTAGACCTTGAGTTCAAACATCTATGACTAGAGAAACCATCGCAAAATTCACAAACGCCAACTAGTTAAGGAATCTTTCCCCGGCCATCCCACTCAAGGAGATTAAACACGGGTCACGGATCCTTAACGTAGATAACTTTCCCCGGCCATCCCGCTCAAGGAGATTAAACACGGGTCACGGTCGTCTACGATTGGTACTTTCCCCAGCCATCCCACACCAAAGGATTAAACAGGGGTCACTAATACCAACCACCACGTAACTTTCCCCGGCCATCCCACACAAGGAGATTAAACACGGGTCACGGTTACTCACTTAATAAATACTTTCCCCGGCCATCCCACACCAAAGGATTAAACACGGGTCACTAATATTTATCAAGGAACGCACACTTAATAAATACTTTCCCCGGCCATCCCGCACAAGGAGATTAAACACGGGTCACTAATATTTATTAAGGAACACAAACCTAATAAATACTTTCCCCGGCCATCCCACACCAAAGGATTAAACACGGGTCACTAATATTTATTAGGGGATAAATACAAACCAGAGGAATTACAATCCTCTACTGACAACTACTTATCAAAGACACTCTTCTAGTATCGATGCATAAGCATTGTTCTCAACACATCTCATAACACCTAGTTACATCTCAAGGTTATTCCATTGATCTAAGGTTTCTTCACTCTTCCTAATTCATTTTATCCGTTAGATTTCATTGATTCAACAATTTATGATTTTCTCTCAAATTCTAACCTAAGTTCCAAACACCTATTTCTAGAACTTAGAGTTTCTAACTAGAACCCACCTGATAATCGAAGAGGAGTTTGGAGAAGATGATGATGATCCATGAGCTTTTCCCAAGCTTTCCCCTCTTTCTCTTCTTCTTTCTCTCTTCCTTCTTTTCTTCCTCTTTTCTTTCTATCTTTCTTTTTTTCTTTTCCTTTCTAACAATATATATATATATATATAATACTATTATTATATAATATAATTCAATAGAACAAAATATCTCCAATTGATATTTTGTCGTCTCAACCAATTGATCGATTATTAGAGTTACTATTAAATCCTCTCTTAAACTAATAATTATTGATCTCACCAGAGTTCATTAGTTTCTCTATCGATCCCAATTGACAATACTTAAAGTACTTAGAGGATTCCATTAATCCAATTTACCAATAGAGCACATAGATACTCATCTGATCTCATCTGATAGCCAATTGAGCATTTAGATAATACGGGGTATTACACTCTCCCCCCCTTAAATTGAAATTCACCCCCGAATTTCCTCCATTCGGCAATAACCACCAAATGTATCCCGGTCTTAGATTCACACTTAACTTTACTTCCGTTCAAATTTATGACGTATTCCGATTCCAAATTAACTTCACAGGCCTGAATCCTTATTTTCATGAATTATCAAACTTCGGTTCCTTAGTCACTCTTATTCCAGTATTGGGTTAACTTTGAACTTAGCTTTTTCCCATAATTCATTTGTTGTTCCATACTACGACACTGGGTCATATCTTACCTTCGGAAAGAATGTACCATTCCATAATCTTCTTCTGAGTCACAAACCAAACCATAACATCTTATCTCAAATTAGGACAACAACACTCAACCCATCTTCGCGATGTAATACAGTGATTCCCTTAACTTCATACAATTACCGACAACTATTCTTTCATAAATCCTTTAACATTCGAACCACTTCATAACTAATCAAACGACTTCTTTACCAGTTCCATCTAGTCTGATACTAAACATTGTAATCATTAAATTCGATATTTCACTTCTTTCGTATCACACCAGCAAGGTAACACACTTAAAACAAGATCTTCATATGTCCAGTCTTACAATCAATTTCTCCTCTGATTCTTATAAATCCAACTGAGCCCCTTTCATTTGTCACCTTCCACCGCGCAACTCAAATTCTAACAGTAGCACACCATGAATTCTCAAGCACTACCAAGTAGCTATAGTCAGCGGATAAATACACTTATCCATCGGGGTACTTACTAACCAACGGTACAAGAAACTTGCTGACGTCTTATGGTAGGACAAGTTCTTTGCCAACACACAATATTATAACACCCGTCCAACACTCCCCAGACGATAGAAGTATAGTAGTTACATTGCTGCAGCCATAACATATACCATTCCAAATCCATTTTAAACTCGAAACAACTCATCAAAAAGTAGTTCAACCACCTTCGGTTCTGGTTACCACACTCCATAACAATTCTTCTTACGGGTTTACCGACTCACTCAATGTTTCTTATTGGTTCGAGATCTCAACCCTAAATGACGTAACCCCAACATAGAACTTCCATCATATGTGAGTCACCACTTATCAAACTTAACCCTTCCAAGGCACAATTGTGAGTTTTCATACTACTCGCCAAATCACAAATAAGCATCAATAGATGATTCTATACACATATTGATCATACAACACAGTTTATAACTCATTTTATCCGTTAGATTTCATTGATTCAACAATTTATCATTTTCTCTCAAATTCTAACCTGTTCCAAACACCTATTTCTAGAACTTAGAGTTTCTAACTAGAACCCACCTGATAATCGAAGAGGAGTTTGGAGATGATGATGATGATCCATGAGCTTTTCCCAAGCTTTCCCCTCTTTCTCTTCTTCTTTCTCTCTTCCTTCTCTTCTTCCTCTTTTCTTTCTATCTTTCTTTTTTTCTTTTCCTTTCTAACAATATATATATATATATATATAATACTATTATTATATAATATAATCCAATAGAACAAAATATCTCCAATTGATATTTTGTCGTCTCAACCAATTGATCAATTATTAGAGTTACTATTAAATCCTCTCTTAAACTAATAATTATTGATCTCATCAGAGTTCATTAGCTGCTCTATCGATCCCAATTGACAATACTTAAAGTACTTAGAGGATTCAATTAATCCAATTTATCAAAGATAGAGCACATAAATACTCATCTGATCTCATCTGATAGCCAATTCAGCATTTAAATAATACGGGGTATTACACTTTTTTTCCCCACAACCACCTTAAAGCCTGAATTCATACAAGGTTGCCTAAATCAACATCTTTTTATATCACTACTATCATAATAACCCTCCTCATCTTTATCTCAACATTCTTGCACATCATTATCTTTTGAGAAAAAGTCATTATCACCATTAGGACGAGAAAAAAATCTTTGACTTTTTTGTTCCTTATTTTCGACCATCCTTTTTGCCGACGACGCTAGATAGGGAGCAAACACCATCTTTTCCAACCACACCTACTACCGTAGCTGGAAACATTTTGTGTACCTCCACACATTTCTCATCCCGTCCCATTTGTTAATTTTTAATAAGGTAGACTCTAGCAAATAGCCAACTTAACAAAAAAAACTGAAAATTTGACCATTATGGTGATTTGTCCAACCTCTCCAAAGTCTCTTCAAACACCCATAAAGAATATACCTTTTTGTCAATAAAGAACTTCAACTCATCAAAAGTAGGCGCTTTAACATTCAACAACACTTTAATTCTTCCTAAGCAGAAAAAATCACTTCCACATGGGCCAATACACCAATCTCTGGAAAGCATAAAATCCTTTCGATTAACCACTAACTCCGGCGACTAGAAGTTTAGATACTGGAAAACTAAGGACCAGATTCCGATCGTAGCTTTAAGAAATTGACCATTTTTTAATACACCACCCAAGTTTCTTATACACCACGTGAAATTATTTTTTTGCCCCCTAGTTCCGAATGTGCACATCCGGACGCACCATTTTTTTTAAAACGTTGTCTTGTTCCGGATATGCAAATTCGAAATGATAAATTACGCTTATTCCCGGATGTACACATCCGGAAAAATGGCTGAAGCTTAAAAAAGGTATAATAATAATATATTTATTTTAAGAAATAATAATAATATGTATTTTTAAAGAATAACGATCAACAGTAAAACATTACTTCTTTGACGTTATCCGAACTCCCAAATCTATTCTCGAAGATTGTAGGACAAATCAAGATAAACAGTAAAACATTACTTCTTTAACGTTATCCGAACTCCCAAATCTATCCTCGAAGATTGTAGGACAAATCAAGATCAACAGTAAAACATTACTTTTTTGACGTTATCCAAGATAAATGGCAGCAGAGTCGACACAAAGTTGGTGGTACTCCTATTACCACTTGCAGAACCAATGGACTGACTTTGGGTCACAAAATACAGAGGAATTGTTTCTGCTCAGGTTCATTGCGAGAAGATAATTCAAGATCTCTTTAAAATAACAGTGGATCCTTAGAAGGGAAATCGGTCCGCTGGAATGATAAGATAATTTTGTTAGATTTATGTATTCCTCATGATAGGATAATTCAGGGAGTGACGTGTGGCTTTCTATAAATCAACTGGGTTTAAGCCTAAAAGGATTATATTTTACAGGTTCGCGTTGATTTTTTTCTAAATGATACATATTGATTTCTATTGATATATATGTATATATTATAACTTGTATATTAATGATACAGTTCCTCCTGCTTATTATGCACACATGCTATCTATCCGCCCTCGATACTACATAAGTGAAGTCGAAAATTTTGATTCTGGTTCTACAAGTGGTAATAGGAGTACCACCAACTTTGTGTCGACTCTGCTGCCCTTTATCTTGGATAAAGTCAAAGAATCTCTTCGCTGAACTTTATGCTAAAGATGTTCATTTTCGCATGGAGCTTATTCAAGTACATTTAAACTTTCATGATGCATTCATGATGTTAAATGATAGTTGTTTATATTCATGACCGTAAATCTGTTGTTAACTTTATCAGAATGCCGAAGACAACCATTATATTGACGGAGAGACTCCAACCCTAGAGTTTGTTATAACTTCTGATGACATTACTGTTACTGGTGCACCAGCCACAATACTTATTTTCAATAACGAAAAGGGTTTATCTCCGAAAAATATTGAGTCCATCTGTAGTGTTGGAGAGATACGAAGAACAAAGTTTTCTATTGGAGAGATACGAAGAACAAAGTTTTCTATTGGAGAGATACGAAGAACAAAGTTTTCTATTGGAGAGATACGGAGAACAAAGTTTTCTATTGGAGAGATACGGAGAACAAAGTTTTCTATTGGAGAGATACGGAGAACAAAGTTTTCTATTGGAGAGATACGAAGAACAAAGTTTTCTATTGGAGAGATACGGAGAACAAAGTTTTCTATTGGAGAGATACGGAGAACAAAGTTTTCTATTGGAGAGATACGAAGAACAAAGTTTTCTATTGGAGAGATATGAAGAACAAAGTTTTTTAACCCCTTGACTCAAGATCTTCATCATGCTGTCAAGACCTTCTCGCTCCCCTGATTCGAATGTATATTAACTTACGATGATATATTAACGTATGTGACCAACCGACAAAACCGATTTAAAAAAATAAAGTTATGCTATTTTCCGAATCTGCAGATCCGGAATTTTTAAAAATAAAGCTATACTATGTTTCTGGATGTGCACATCCGGAACACATCGACGTTTTTTAAAAAAACGGTGTGTCCGGATGTGCACATCCGAAATCTGGGGCAAAGACGAAATTTCACGTGGTGTATAAGAAACATAGGCGGTGTATTAAGAAATGGTCAAGAAATTTAGCATGTAGCACTTGATCTTAGAAGTTGAGTAACACCTTGTCTCCTCCCATGTTGAAAACTTTTATATGAGAATACCCTAGAACTATAAGATATTGAGTAAGCTTTAAGGATCTTATATATATATATATATATATATATATATATATATATATATATATAACCCTACAAGACTCTTTGAAAGCTAAGCAACTCTACTCTAATCAAGACATGCTCTCGTCCATCTCCAACAAGGTGAGTTGTCTCAAAGATCAGGAGGCACAAGGGGTAAAGTGTAACATCCTAAATTCCAAATACTTAATTTATAAAACATGTGAAATAAAGTACTCAAAAGCGTGCCACATTTCTCAGCATAACATTCTCAATTCCTGATAGCAACGAAAAATAAACTCTAAAACATCTTCTATTATCTCATAAATAGAAATAAACTTCATTTAATCAAAAGGTCCAATTAAATAACTTGCAGAAAAACAAAATAGAATACAATATTCCCAACCCATTATTATAATATCGGAGCGATACGCGGAAAACTAAACAATGTAAGAAATTAACAATAAAGAAGGCCAACTAGGCCATCCTCCAACACAAGTAACAACTAAAGCTCCTCAGTCCTTACATGAGTATCTGCACCACATGCGTAAAGAACAACACATAAACAAACAGGGGGTGAGAATGCATTCACCTATGTTAATGGTGCATAAAATAACAAGGATAGTGCAATTAGCATAAATAATCAATCATACAAACCATCTATAACAATAATAATTCACAAATGCAATTATGTATGTAATGTATTAATCTTCTATACTCCATTGCATGTGGTACCAAAATTCAAATATTCAAAGGTGTGTTACTGAAGCATCCAACTCGTCACTGGACCGAAGTCCTAACTCTTCATTGGACAAAAGTCATACCTATCTCAAATATACATGATGCATGAATGCTACACAAATATATGCAATACTCGCCACAACCTCCAACTTCAATACCCGTCACTAGTTCCTCTCAAACCTAAAACTCAACATAAATCATCGCCAACGCAAGGCAACATCAATGGTTCCACTAAACTGAAACATCTCAGTATAAACTCAAAAGTTTTCCTCTTTATGAGGTATTAAACATAAACTCAACATAATAATTAAAATATATAATTTTCTCATCAATACTCATCAAATAGCATCAAACAGTCGGAAGTTTGAGAAACCACTAAAAAACAATCAAGTTAAACGAATCGATTTACACATTTAAAACATATTGAGACATTACTTCAAGATATTCTTACGCACTAGCTTACCAACGCTTCAAGTTGTGCCTCAATAGGAGGCACGAAACTCAAGTTATTGCATTTTTAGTTTCACTTCAAAAATTCTCCGTGGCAAATTACAGTAATCGATTACCAACCCCGAAACAGTCTAAAAACTTGATTTTATGTTGGTAATCAATTACCATTACGTGGTAATCGATTACCACAATATCCATGACAAAAATATCCCATTTCTACAACTTTTTCATGAGAATTTCATTCAAAAACCTAATTTCTTCACCCTAGGCCCATGCCAATCCAGTTTTGAGCATGAATGGTCATACCTGATCATCTATAGACAATATTCAACTTATAAGGCTACAATTTAAATATCATCAATCATCAACAACCATTCACATCAATAACACACATATTAAACATTTATAACATTAATTAGCCACAAAATCATCATCATGTTCATCAAATCAAAGCATATATTCATGAACATCAAATATTAAAATTAGACATATGGCTTAATATGAAATTTAGCAATTAATAGAGCACGAAAAAAATATTGCATCGCAACAATCTAGAGAGGTTTTGCACAAACCATCTCAAGATCCAAATCCTTCAACAATGGAGAAAAAAGGAAATGAAAAAGAAAATAGGGTAGGGAATCTTCTCTATCCTTCATGCTTAAACACACATATCATGAATAGTCACCCATTACCTCAAATTCGCAGAAAAGCTTTGAATTTACGACTATGGAGCCTCTTCTCCCATTCATGCTCTGCTAGAGCATTCCTTTCACTCTGCTGACAACTTATTTTCACCAAAACAAGTCTCTCATTCTATTTCCATTCTCTATTTAAATAAAAATCCTATTTTTAATTTTATTAATTCTAATAATCCCCAACTTTTAATAATTCTATTCACCATTTTAATTTTAGTTAGTTTCTATTTTCCTCCCCCAAAACATAATTTCTCATTTTTTCTATTATTTTAAATAAATAAAAATTATAATAAATTTTACTAAAAACCCAATCATCTTTAATAATACTAATAAAATAATTTAAGACATTATAAACTCAATTAAAAAATAAAATAACTAACAAAGGTGTTACATAAAGGAAATATTCATATTCACCATTAGGTTAGTGACTACTTCTGTGAAAAATTTGATGAACGGAGGAATACCATCCTCAGTAGTGAGAAGAACCAACATAAAAGCTTCAATAACATCCTCAGTAGTGAAAAGACGAAAATTTTACCCCTTACCCCTACAATTATACCTATACCTCTACAAAAAAAAATTTATGACCAAAATACCCTTGTATAAATAGTTAAAAGTAAGATATTTTTTCATTTTTCAGTTTCCACACGTTTAAGTCATCCGGAGAAGATTTAGAAGTATTGCATTCCGGAACACTTTTAACAACTCTTTCGGTTCACATTTTCATTTCCGGAACACATAACAAAAGTCATCTGGTGCATTTTATATTACCAGAACACATCAAGTAAGTCTTCCGGTGGTCTTTTTTGTTCCGGAAGTCATGGAAGAAGTCTTCCGGTTCATCTAGTTTATGAGTTTGCTTTCCGGAACTCTTTAGCGAAGTGTTCCGGAACGCTTCCAAAACATGTCAAACCGGAACTCTTTACTAAAGTGTTCCGGAACGCCTTTT
Organism: Lathyrus tuberosus; assembly: GCA_022829125.1. Classification (NCBI taxonomy): domain Eukaryota; kingdom Viridiplantae; phylum Streptophyta; class Magnoliopsida; order Fabales; family Fabaceae; genus Lathyrus; species Lathyrus tuberosus. The sequence continues at coordinate 8,383,161 of JALAZF010000080.1, forward strand.
TTTTTTTTTTTTAATATTTGATATTTATGTTTTTATTTTGACAGTGGCGCGCACACGAGGCAGAGACGGTTTGATCCCTAGGCGTGGGCTAGGACGAGGCGATTCATCGCGGGTGGCTGAGGAAGAGCATACTGGTGCATCTGCTTCAGCAGCGCAACCCGTTGGATATCCAGGAGGACCGTACGATACCTCTCTTTTGGTTACGTACGAACATCATGTTGCTAGACGTATATGGTTCAGTGAGGTAAATAAACTACTATTATTTGATATTGAATAAAAGTTGAATTTGTTATGTTGTAATTTATAATATATTTACGTTTAATTGTTTTCAGGAGAGGGGTTCGAAGAAAGAGCTGAAGGTAGCAGGACATGGGTTGAAGCTGGCTCAGAGGGTTCCACAGCTTCTTCCTAGAGAGATGGAGAATTTGATAGCTCACTCTGGTTTAGCTTCACTTCAGAGGACCAGTATGTCGAAGATAGATACGAACCTGGTATCTGCATTTGTGGAGAGATGGCATATAGAGACATCTTCATTTCACATGCCGTTTGGTGAGATAACGATTACTCTGGATGACGTCTCTTGTCTGCTTCACTTGCCCATAAGGGGAGTATTCTGGAGCCCTCAAGATATCAGCGAAGGGCTTGCTGTTGATTGGGCAGTTGATTACTTGGGAGTTTCACGGAGAGAGGCACAGAAACATGTCCATGAATGCAGAGGTTCTTATTATAAGCTGGAGTGGTTATACGATCTATTCGTTGAGCACAGAGCCGCTTCTAACTGGACATTAGCGACTAGAGCATATTTGTTGATGTTAGTGGGTTGTACCATTTTTGCGGATAAGACATTTACGCTTGTGGAGGCACGATACCTTGCGCTATTTATAGACTTGGGGGCCTTATCCGGATACAGTTGGGGAGCAGCTGCGTTGGCTACCCTTTATAGACATCTCGGTGATGCTTCCATGTTCAGTTGTAAGCAGCTCGGTGGTTATCCGACTCTCCTACAGGTATTTATTTAATTGAGTTTATTTTCGTGTAATTAATTTTATTTAGTATATTAATTTTATTTTTCTAGTTTATTATGTTATAATTAATTATTTTAGATTAACTAATAGTATTTATTTTGTAACAGTGCTGGATTCATGAGTATTTCCCAGGACTTGGAAGAAAAGGAGAGAATTGGACACCAGCTACTAATTTTGGTCTCTCTCGAGCGATGAGATGGTCCTATAAGCAAGGTGCCCTGAAGGTGGATGACTTGCGACCTATTTTGGATGAGCTGACACCTGACGATGTCATATGGCGCCCGTTTGAGGACCATAGAGCATGGCGGCAGTTTGATGAGTTGTGTCTGTATAAGGGGTGTCTGAGGTGGGGTGACATTATTGTGCCATACTTGCCAGACAGAGTGTTGCGTCAGTTTGGATATAGGCAGTATGTTCCACCTCCACCTCTTGATTATACGATGGCTGGTGATATTGATGTTGAGTGGATTAGTTACCATCAGAGTGTTGCAGATGTGATTCGTCCGACAGCACTAGCCACCACCCCATTTGAGACAGTTGATGGATATTTTCAGTGGTATTATCGTGTTTCGCATCCTCGTCTCATACCGCCCCGTCGTGACGCGCCAAGAGAGGTGCCAGTTCCCGTTTACAACGCAGGACCATCTGATCCTAGCTGGGCTCGTGTTTCTTCATTGATTCATCGTTATCTTCAGCGAGCTGGTGCTGAAGAGGATGGTCCACAGTTTGTTGAATTGTTCGAGGCTTTACAGATTGCTCGTGATCATTGACTTATATTTATGTTTATGTTTATTTAGACTATGTCACTTATGTTTATGCTTATGTATTAACCTTTAGACTCTATTGTATTAACCTTTAGACTTTATTGTATTAACCTTAAAAATGAATAACTTGTTAATCACAACATCTATTGTTTAGCTTTAAAATGAATAACTTGAAATAAGAAATGAATAACATAATTTATATTTCATAATGCGTTGGTAATATGGGCGTAAGTTGTTGCCAATGTTGTAGACGTGCTGCAAATCCTATCATCCAAGATGTTGCTTCTATAGAACGAAACTTCTTCCAATCTACTGTCACTGGTGGTAATGGAAACCCTTCTTTCATGTTTACCTGAACAAAAAAAAATCAAAAATTTAAGTAAAAATAACTAAGATATTTGGTTAGTCACATTAACTAAAAAAACTAAGTAAAAATAACTAAGTACCTGAACCCAGTGATTCCCGTTTACAAAACCAATGCAATAAAAGGATACATTTAGTGAAAATGAGGTTGTCATAGGGAAGAAAGTCAAGCATTCAAACCCTAAACAGACAAGTACAACATTATAACGATTCGCTATCAAGTAACCCATATCTGGTAGAGTCAACCATTTCTGTGGTGGTTGAGGACCAAATGCCTCTATCATCAAAGATTCTCTCACTCCTGCTAACCGTTCACCAAATAAATTGGCATACAAACTTGATCTTTCGTTATGTATTATTTCCAACCCCAAGTCTCGACGAACCATTGGCCAACCATCTTCACCATATCCATGCAATGAAGCAATGACTCTAAATCCACAATTACCATCTGATACAACATTAACTACATCATCAATATACGACCTGATGTGATTAGGAAACTAAAGGATGAACTGCTTAGATGACTGTGAAGATTTTGATATTTTCAACTTCTTCGAAGCCTGTGATGCCTGAGATTTCTTCTCTGAAGATTGTGAGAATTTCAACTTCTTTGAAGTTTGTGGTGGTTGAGATTGTTTCTGTGAAGATTGAGATGCTTGATCAACATACTCATGATACGAAGGGTCCCTATAAACATCATACCCTACTGGTTTTTTGCCTTTCTTCTTGACCCCCCATTTGGTTTTTATTTTCTCAGGTGGTGGACACAAAGAAGTCATTGTGGGAAAGGCAAGTTCAAAAACCCTACTTTTTAATGCCCTTTTCCCAACAATATCTAGTGACCTAAACCTTTTCCATAACTCGTCTATTGCCCTACTCATATCCACCTCTGATCCATCATCTACGTCTTCCTCCAACTTACCTTCCATACTTAGTTTCTTCCAATGTACATGCACAACATCTATTCGTATCGATATACCACCAATTCTATATCCTGTCAACTCACAAGCACAAGGTAATCCATAGGTTGTTCTAAGAGTACAACGACATATTTCCTTGTTAGTTCCTACATAATCAACCCGTGTTAACTCTTTAGCAATGCGTCTCAATGCAGCTCGAGACACTGAACCCCGTAAGTTATTGTAAAACGGACCTACGTGGGCATTCTCAACTTCATAAAAACTCTTTTGAAAAGAAGCTCTAATGTTGCCCAGCTGTAACTTTAAGTTGTCATTCATAGTCTCCCAACATTTGACCATGTCACCAATATTGTTCCCCAACATATACTTTAACTTCCAATGAGCAGACTCAACCCTAAAAAATAATACATATTAAATATACAAAAATACAAAAAAAAACATAAAATTTAGAAATACTTAAAAAAAATATACAATTTTGAAATACTTAAAAAAAATACATACCTATTAGTCGTCGTGTTACCCAAATGTAGCACTTGATCAATCCATGCTCCAACAAATCTTTGTCTATGTGGTGTCAACCATGTGTCCTTCACATAATCAATAAATTCATTACATTCAACACACGCCTGCTCAAGTAGCTTCAACCGTTGATCATACTCAATCTCATCACTAGCCCATACAACTTCAGTCCATAATTGGTCAATTGTCTCTTGCTTTTCACGAGCCACGTATTGTTTCCGTTTTGCACCAACATTTTTGTTAATATGAAATCGACATAGCAAATTGGTCGACCTTGGAAACACAGTTTCAATGGCTTTCATCAAGGCAAGATCTCTATCTGTCACAATCACTTGTGGACACAAATCTTTCTTCACAAACAATTGTTTAAGCTTATCTAATACCCAACAAAATGTCTCAGTCTGCTCTGACTCAATATACGCAAATGCGACAGCAAAAGTCAACTCGGTTGATGTCATGCCAACAATTTCAAACAGCGGTTGCCTATATTTATTTGTCTTGTAAGTGCTGTCCATAACTAACAAAATAGGAAAAATATTTAACAACTTAACTGAATCTGGATGAGCCCAAAATATATCTCTAATAACTTCAGAGTCGTCTCTTTTTCTACACCAATAAACATAACCTGCACCTTCAATAAGCTTAAACAAATGTTGTATCTCACTTCTAGGACCTCTGATCTCTTTTTCGATCGTACTCTTCTGCTTGTATATTTGTGTTATCCGAGTGACATTATCTGGATCTTGCTCTTGCAAGGAAAGCAATATATGTCTAGGTGAAACCTTTCTCTTTGTCAAATCAACAACATGTTGTTTCTGATCCGCTGTCAACCTACCGACAAATGCGTGACCTTCTAATGTATCAGGCAGACCATGGTTATGAACTCCACATTTTACATCAATCTTCCATCCAGACCCATCTTTCGCCGGAGTCGACCTGATTTTAAATGGGCATCCACATTTTTTCGTTGCACTTTGGGTTCCACTACGACTATCCTTGTGTTTCCCACCTTTATCACAACCAAATATTAATTTGTTACTTCTTCCTCTCTTGCCTGTTTCAATATCTGAACGAGTAATGATAACTGTTACTTTATTCTGAATTCCGATCTCTTTAATCCATCTTATCACCTCTTCACGTGTACCAAATCTTTGATTAGTTGAAAAAACATCAGACGTATCTACACATATTTGATCTTTATCGCTTATTTGCAGAGCAACTTCTTTACCTACATTAAAAAAAATATAAAAAAAAATTACGAAAACAAACCGGAAGACTTACTTGAAGTGTTCCGGTGAACAAATTAAACAAACCGGAAGACTCACAACAAGTTTTCCGGAACACATTTAAAACAAACCGGAAGACTTGATGATAGTGTTCCGGTGACACAAAACTAAGTCTATAAACCGGAAGTCTTTTAACAAGTCTTCTGGTACGTACTATTTAATTCACCGGAGCTCTTATCAAAAGTCTTCCGGTGTGGAAATTTGCTTATCGGAAGTCATTCTGTATGTGTTCCGGAACGAGCAAAATGAGGTAAATTTTTTTATCTCTGACACACGTCTGACCATGAACACTAAAAATAAAAAATAATAAAATAATAAAATGATTAAAATTAACCAGAGATAGAATTGACATTTTTTTAAAAATGTAGGGGTATGAGTATAATTGTAAGGGTATTGGGTAAAATTTTCTGAAAAGACCCAACATAAAAGCTTTCATATAGTCAGGGCCGGCCCAAGCCCAAGGCTAGTGAGGCAAGGGCCTTAGGTCTCATCTCATCTTTTTGGACCTTAAAATAGACCTCAAATGTTGAAAAAATAGGCTTCACATGACATATAAATTAATATATTTTTCAAAACAAATTACAAAAAATTAGAATGTATCAAATGACAAACTTTTGTTCCTCTATGGTATTGTACTTATGTTGAATTCTTACTATCTTAGTTTTACAATTTTAAAGCTAAAAATAATTGCAGTTCAATAATCAATGGCGGTGGTTTTAAATTCTTTAGTTGTCTAAAGTGTAAAAAAGTTATAAAAATTATTAATTTAAAAATTTTATTTAATTTTTAATTAAATATTAATTTTTAAAATATCTCAATTTTATCATTTTAAAAATATTTTTCACTTCAATAATCAATAGTGTTGGTTTTAAATTTTCTACACACATCAAAATTAATATTAATTATAAAAAAGTTTTAAAAATTATTTATTTAAAAAATTATTTAATTTTTAATTAAATATTATTTATAAAAATATTTTAAATTGAATTCCGCCTTATGTTTGACCAACCCTGCATATAATGTAATATATTCGTTTTTGTTTTATTTTAGGCTCTATAACTTTTTTCCTCTTAAAATAGGTATATTTTTTCATCTTAGTTTAGTTAATTTGTTTTAATTCTTTGTAAATATGAAAATTTCATTTTGTCCTTTAAATTTTTTTATGTATCTTTATTATAAAGAATTACAATTGGCCGGGGCCTAGCGTAAAATAGGCCAGCCCATTGGGTGGAGTAAAAATTGAAATGACAAAAGCTTTGAAATTTGTAAGATGTTTTATAAAAGTTCTATAAATAATTATAAAATAATTTTATATTTATTAACGAAATACTAAAAACGTTAATAAAATGATATTTTTAATAGTAATGAGAGAATGATATAAAAATAGGTTTTTGAGTGAGATAACGTGTCACTACTTTGCATAATTTTAATTGATGCGATGACATATTTAGATATAAAGAAAGTGACTGTAATTGAAATTTATTTGATTTTGTAAAATTATTTTAACAAACAATCATAGAATACTATTTAGAGACACATTGACACATTCTAACAACTATAATTAAGGGTGGACAATGGTCCGGACGATTTCGAATAAAAAATTGTCCACTGGCTATGACCGACAGTTGTAATACTTCAAATCATTTTTGTCCATTTTGCATTTCGGTTTCACCGGATACGGTTCTTTCGAATGACGAGTCAGACGGGTAAGTTAATTCGGGTGTTATCACTCAAACATAGACCAAAGAAAAAAATTAACCAAATGAAACGAAACCAAATCTAAAATATTTTCAACGAGAAATTAATTAAAATAAAATAACACAATAACTATTATTCTCCTTTTTGAAGAAAGAACTTGAATGCATTGCATGTTTTGAGAAGATCTTAATAGAGGAAAACTTTAGCATATTGTTTCTTCTTTGTTAGTAAATCAGTACAGGATATGTAAACATAGAGATGTTCACATAACATAAAAAAATGGTGGAAGAGAAAGCTTTAATGGATATTGGTTTGTGATAAGAGCCAATTAGTAACTAATACGTGCGTTCGCACAGACATGTCTGTTCAAAGGGTTTACGTTATTGTTCTGGACTGGACCAATGGCTAGAATTGGCCCAATCCGCCTCTGCTCCAGAGTGACCCAAATCGCCTAAGTCCAATCCACAGAGGGGCAAAAGTGACATTTCTGCCCCTCCAACCGGGCAAGGAATGCAACGTTCCTCCCCGACGTTGATGCTCGTTACGCACGACTTCCTCGCTGCCCGAACAGCAAAGGACATGTGCCCGGAATTGCGTTTATGCCCGACATAACGGCTAGTTTCGGGCATCCTGCCCGGCATAACGGCTAGTTTTGGCAGTTACCTATTCTTTGGGGAAAAACAGTTATTTCGCCCCGAAAATAGGACTGTTGGCCACGCGTTGGGGGCTCTATATAAACCCTCTCGCTTGAGAGGGTCAGACATCCAATATTCACCCTAAGAACTCATACTTTGTACTTGCTCCTTTTCTCTGACCCTTTCTCACTTGAGCGTCGGAGTGCCTTGCAGGTACACCCCCTCCTCTCCATACGACCAGCATCCCTGACGCACTTGGCGGCCTGATTCTACAGGATCTGATCCAGCCTTCACGATCAGTGGCGGCGTCTGTGGGAAGCTTTGTTCTCCCCTTCTTTCTTTAACCGAAGATCAAAACAACTTTCGAACATCATCACGATCATGGCCTCCCAAGATCGCACCCAGGATGCTCTTCATTCCACCATCCTCCCCGTCAACAAATCTGACGTTGACGGCCAATCATCTCTCCTCCGAGATGCCCGTTTCTTTAGGGATGGAGCCACTGCTTCTCCTTCCCCTACCCCCGCTGATCGCAACAACGATCAACCGTCCCTCGACCTCCAGCCCGTTCCGGCTCCGCCCAGTGCCGACCCGGCCGTGGCAGCCCTCCTGGAGGCCCTCAACAAATCCAACACCCTGATCCTGCAGCAGAACGAGAGGATCGAGGCACTGGAAGAGTCTCGCCATCCAAGATCCCCTCCTACGCGGAGGAACCAGCGACGATCTAGAAGCCCGCAGCCACGGAGAGAAATCGACCGAAGACTGCACCAAGAGCACGATCCTCGCGTAGCCCGAAAGCGCGACTAGATCTCCCCGCGTGACCAGCACGCTCATTGTAACGCCCAAATATTAATTATTTATTTAATTGAATATTTAATTAATTATTTGTGAATTATACGGCTGATTTTGTGTTGCGGTGAATTAAGTCGTTGAGTCGGTATTTAAGTTGGTAAGTTGTAGAATTAATATTAGAGATAATATTATTGTTGTTGGAGTGTGTTGGTTTAGTGGGCTAGAATTCGTGTCAGAATAAGTAATAGAGGTGTGTAAGTTATTAGGCGCATTAGTAATATTAGTAGAATAATAATATTTTGATAAAAAGGAATAGAAAGAAAACAAGTTAGGTTTTATCGATAAGTGGAAGTAGAAGAGGAACATAACGGGAGAGAAGAAGTTGCGAGAGAGAAACTGCTACCGGTGCCAAATCCCCAGAATCTGATCGAACCTAGAGTTGCCTTTAATCCAAGGTAAGGGCGGGGTTCGACTTTTATAATCGGGATATGATAATCGATACGTAGAAATTGGGACCGGGTAGTTTTATGATGTTGGTGTTGATTTAATTTGATTTTGATGATGTGTTGTTGATGGGGTTATATTGATTGATTCTGTGAAAATGTTGATTTGTCGATTTTTGTGAAATTGGTTGCTGGGTGATTTTATGAATGTTGCAGTGAAGTTGTTGATTTTCTGGAAATTTGGTTGGGGGCGAAATAACACTGTTCACAGATGCACGGGGGCGCAGGCCACCCATCACTCACATAGGGGTGGCGCAGGCCACCCAAAACAAGAGAGAAAGCATGTGGCGGGAGCCACAAGGCAATGTGGCGCAAGCCACCCAAGAGAATGTGGCGCAAGCCACTCACTCCACTAGCAAGGGTGGCGCAAGCCACCCATAATTAAGGGTAGTTGGCCTTTTTTTTTTGTCCTATGTGGAAACTTAGCATTAAGGAAGACCAATGTGTGCTGTATATAATTTCATAGATGAAAATTGTAACATGTTCTTAAATTAGGAAATGAGATGAATTAATAATAATAGCAATCATAAGAGTGCAGTTGAAGAAAGTATGATGCTGGCCTGATGAATATAACAGGTTTTGATAGAAGCAACAAGTTTTTACAGAAGTAAGAATTACTGATTTTTTTTATAACAGATGTGCTGTAAGTGTAGCAGAAGAATTATATCAGAAAGATAAAAGGATTAGTAAATTAATTGGTAGTAGTAACAAAAATGTCACAGAATTTTATAATAAACTAGTATTAATAGCAGAAGCTAAAATAGTGCAGTTTTAGTCGGTTTAGTCGATTTAGGCGGAAAATTTAATTGCCCGGAATTTAACGAAAATTGTCGGGGTAAGTCGGGTAATTTAGTAGGTGAATTTTGTTGAATTGTTTTGTTGAAATTATGTCGGAATAGTTGAATTGCAGGTACAGCTGATTGTGTTGTTTCGTTCCGATATACGGACAAATTTTAAGTTGAAGGCTTAATGGCCAAAGTTGACTAAGTTGTTCATGTTGTATAAGTTGCCTATGTTGTTGACGTTGTTGTGTGTTTACGTTGTTGTGTCGTACATGCCATATAGCATACTTGCATTATTATGTCGGAGCTGATGCTCACACCACGTTGCCCTGGATTGGCACAAGTTGAAAGTTGAAGGCTTATGCCTTGATGCCTCGATAAACTGGCAGTTTTAAGTTGGGAGTTTTACTCCAAATGGTACCACATGCATAACATAGTCGAGTCGCATTAAAGTTGCATTTTTTTCAAGTTATTGTTGATTGTTGTGTCGTTGTTGATGTGGAGTGGTGATAATTGTATGATTCCTATCTATGTATTATTTATCATACTTCGTTTATAAAATTCGATATCTCACCCCTTCCGTTTGAATGTTGTCCCTATGTTGGCAACGTGCAGGTAATCAAGAGGAATAGCCGGTTACCTTTAGTTCGAGTCGGTGGTTGTCGCTCTGATACGTAGCACTCGGGGGGATGACGCGCGTCTTGTTTTTGATTAGTTGTTTAAATGCTGAATTTTTAAGTTGAATTGCTAAAGAGTACTTGTTGTTTTATTTTTAAGTGGATTTTGTTGGATAAAGATGTTATAACTTTGACTATGAATCTGCTGCGTAGTATTTTATAAAGTTGAGTTATTTTAAGACTATATGATGATTTATGAATTCTCCTTGAACGTGTTATGTATCTTTCATGATTATTTATTGTGTTAATGATTTTTAAGTTGAAAAATGTGATATCCCGTTTTATGTTGGAATTTTATCACTCTGATTTTTATTATAAATGTCGGGTAGAAATGGGGTGTTACACTCATGACCACAAAAGGACTCGAAGGAACGAGGAATCTCCGATCAAGTCCAAAGGACAGGCACGCTCACCTTCTCCTCAAAGGAACCGCTCACCTTCTCCTCGAAGGAACCGCTCACCTTCTCCGCGAAGGAACCGCCGACGCGAGCAACCCGTTCGGTCACCATCATACACCAGTTCTAGTGACGACGATGAGCCTCGCGGCGCGTTGTCCCAAGAGATCCTGGCTACCCGTCTCCCGAAAGGCTTGGAGAAACCCCCGTTGCTTGGCACGTACGACGGGACCACTGACCCAGACGAGCACATCGAAAATATCGATGCGCTCTTAGACTACCGTGGCGTACGGGGCGCCATCAAGTGCAGACTGTTCCCGACCACTCTCCTAAAGGGAGCAATGACATGGTATAAACAACTGCCCGAGGAGTCCATCACCTCGTGGAAACAGCTCGGCAGGATGTTCTCGCGGCACTTCACAGCATCTCGCCGCCACCCAAAAACTGAGGCCTCCCTCGGAGCCATAATCCAGGGGAAAGACGAACCTCTCCGAGCATATATTGAGAGGTTCAACAAGGAAGCTGTCCAGGTCCCGACGACAGATAAGATGAAGAAGTTCCTGCTCGAACAAGGGGTCCGCCCGGACTCCGAGTTCGCTAAAGCCATTGGCCTCGCGCCACCGAGGAACTTGGACGCCCTCCTCCTCAAAGCCCAATCTCATATTCAGTACGAGGAGAAGATTATGGCCAGTAACGTCCGAGCGTCTCGTCGCCAGGAGAACGCCCGGGCTTACAAAGGAGAAGAAGCCTCGATGTCACGTCGGGGTGAACGAAAGCACGAGGACCGTCCCCGCGACTCCCATGACAGCAAAGGGCCCTTCGGGCGTTTCCATGATTACACTACCCTGACCGTTTCCAGGGAAATTATTTTGTCCGAATGTGTCAATTCGGAGTTCAAACAAGCCGGGGTCCGTTTCCCCAAACAGTTGCCGAACAGACCAAACGTGGACAAGTCAAAATACTGCCGCTTCCACAAAAGTCACGGCCATACTACGGAGGACTGTATCCATTCGAAGGATACCATAAGATACTGATCAGGGACGGGCACCTGAAATAGTTCGCGAAGAAGAAGGACACTCCTCGGCAGGACGCCCAAGAGTCCAAGAAGGTCGAGGAAGAGGTACCCTCCTCGGACGACGCCAACGTACAGGTCGCAATGTCCATCTCGCGGCCAGAGGACTTCAACGTCCCAGACGGGCTCAACGCCCCTGCTTATTTCGCGGCCCACAGCCCATGGGAGACTTTTCCTTTCGCCATGGTCATTTCTGGCGGGGGATTCAACAAATTCACTGTGGGTTCCGTGAAATGGAAGTTCGACCACCTGATCAACACTAGCTCCAACAAAGTGACCATGCTTGATCAGGCCCAGAAGGGCTCCGGCCCCATCTCCTTTTACAAAGAGGAACTCCTCGGCGGCTCCCCGAACTCCAGCATACCTCTGCTCGTCAGAGCTCGGATGGTGAACTTCGACGTTTGCAGAATACTTGTCGACCAAGGCAGCTCGGTCGACATCATGTACTCCCAGCTGTTCTCAATGCTGCAGCTGGACGAATCGCACCATACCCCCTACGTAGGGTCCGATTTACAGGGATTCAACGGGTCTGTGACCAAGCCGTGGGGTTACGTCGAGTTGATCGCGACCTTCGGAGCGGCTGAAACGGCTAGATCCATCAAGGTGCAATTTCTGGTAATCGACTGCCCGTCGCTTTACCAATGCATTTTCGGAACGCTAACTCTAGCCGAGTTGGTAGCAGTGCCATCGACCTTCCACCTGAAGATGAAGTATTACACTTCTAAAGGAATGGTCGCCACCCTCCACGGTGATATAGAAGCTGCCCGACGGTGTTTTGAAGCAGCTACAAAGGGCTCAACGCCATCGCGCCCAAGCCTAAAGCGTCGAGCAAGCCAGCACTGCCGAGCAGCTCCGAGAAGGCCAACCCTCTGCCCCAGGTCGACTCTATCGACCTCGACAGTTGCTTCCTCGAGGACCAACAGAAGGAACGAGCAGCTTCAGCCAGCCCATCCGCGTCATCCAGCAGTAGCTCCCATCCGATGCGCCCAATCCCGGATGGCAACTTCGAGCTAGTCCTGTTCGACGAAGACCCCCAACGAAGAGTAAAGATCGGAGCAGACCTGCCTGACATCGCGAGGAAGCAGCTCAAAGCGTGCCTCCGAGAGAATGCCGACCTGTTCGCGTGGAGCGCCGCGGAAATGCCCGGCTTGGATCCATCTGTCGCATATCACCAGCTGACCATTGATCCGACCATCAAGGTCGTAGCACAACGTAGGAGGAAGCAGTCTCCGGAGAAAACAGAGGCTGCTGAAAAAGCTGTAAAGGACCTCCTCGAGGCCAAATTTATTTCGGAAGCCAAGTACACCACTTGGCTGTCCAACGTTGTATTGGTTAAAAAATCTAATGGAAAATGGCGCATGTGCATTGATTATACCGATCTCAATAAGGCATGCCCGAAGGATGCCTACCCCCTCCCCAATATTGATAAACTAGTTGATAATTCTGCTGGTTTTAAACTTTTATCGTTCATGGACGCCTACTCGGGCTACAATCAAATCCCAATGGCAATGTCCGACAAAAAATATACGGCCTTCATGACCGAATCGGGGAACTATTACTACAACGTAATGCCCTTCGGCCTGAAGAACGCCGGAGCAACGTACCAACGAATGATGAACAAAGTATTTCGGGGAGAAATAGGCGACATGCTCGAAGTATACATGGACGACATGATCGTTAAGTCCCACGAGGAAACCGATCATACTGTCCACTTACGAAAGGTCTTCGAACAGGCCAGGAAATACAAAATGCGTTTTAACCCGGAGAAGTGCACGTTCGGTGTCCGGGCAGGCAAATTCCTCGGCTTCTACTTAACGGAACGAGGAATCGAAGCCAATCCCGACAAATGCTGAGCATTCTCTGAGTTTCCTACGCCCAAGTCCAAAAAATTCATCCAGTCCCTCAACGGGATGCTCGCGTCACTATCTCGTTTCGTGGCCAAGTCCGCCCAGCACGCCCTGCCATTCTTCAAACTCCTCCGCAAAGAGGCAACATTTGAATGGACCGAGGAGTGCGACGAGGCCCTTCTCCATCTAAAACGGGCACTCTCTGAGCCGCCGGTCCTCTCTCGACCAGACAACGGCGAAACATTATACTTATATCTGGCCGTCGCGACTGAGGCAGTGAGTGCCGCTCTCATCCGCGAGACGCCTGACGGACAGAAACCCATTTACTTCACAAGCAAAGCATTGCAAGAACTATAGTTAAGATACCAACAGATAGAGAAAGTGGCATTGACCCTCATCAACGCAGCCAGAAGATTAAGACACTACTTCCTGGCTCACACAATCGTGGTTCGAATAAACCAGCCCATAAAGCAGCTGCTCGGACGACCAGATATGGCTGGCCGAATGCTCAAATGGTCGCTGGAGCTGTCCGGATTTGACATCTAATACGAAGGAAAAAAAGCCCTCATGGCCCAAGCTCTGGCCGACTTCGTTGTGAAGATGACATTCGCAGACTCCCCCGCGAGCGAAGCGCACAAGTGGACCATCTTCGTTGACGGTGCCTCAAGCTCGGCAGGAAGCGGCGCGGGCATCATACTGGAGAGCGAAGAAGGAATTATCGTTGAGGTATAACTCACGCTGTCTTTCCCAACCTCCAATAATCAGGCGGAATACGAAGCCTTCCTCGCTGGGCTACGCCTTGCCGAGGACCTGGGCGCACAAGAAGTCGTCATTTGCACGGACTCACAACTCGTGGCCCTCCAGGTCCGGGGTGAATACCAAGCCAAAAACGACAACTTGGCCGAATACTTGGCCCTGGTAAAGGAGGAAATGGCGAAATTCACAACAGTGGAAGTGAAACACGTTCCCCGCGAACATAACGTACGAGCAGACGTGCTGTCTAAACTGGCCAGCACAAAGAAGAAAGGCGAAAACAAATCCGTCATACAGGAAGTGCTTCCTCGACCCAGCATCGAGAAGGCCTCCCCGACACTCGACGTGCAGGTGATCGGCGATAATAACTGCTGGATGACCCCAGTCTACAACTATCTCGCCAAAGACGAACTCACATCCGACGCAAAGGAGGCCAGCACGATCAGGCGAAGAGCCTGCTCGTATGTCCTGGTCGAAGGTAAACTATACAGGCGGGGATTCTCTATTCCACTGCTCAAATGTGTCGAGGAGGAAATGGTCGCACATATCCTGCGTGAAATCCACGAGGGAATCAACGCCCAATATCTCGGGGGAAGGTCCCTTGCTCGCAAGGCTCTCCGAGCAGGGTACTACTGGCCGACCATGCAAAACGACGCAAAAGAACACGTGAAGAAATACGACAAATGCCAACGGCACGGGGACATGCACCTGGCTCCGCCCAACGAGCTCAAGGCTATGTCCTCCCCGTGGCCATTCGCCTGGTGGGGCCTAGACATCCTAGGACCCTTCGTGGTAGGATCAAGTTAGAACAAGTACCTCATAGTGGGCGTAGATTACTTCACAAAATGGATAGAAGCAGAAGCTCTAGCCAAAATAACTGCCCTCAACATCCCGCGTTTCTACAAATGAAACATCCTTGCACGTTTCGGTATTCCCCAAGCGATAGTAACGGACAACGGGACGCAGTTCACAGACAGGAAGTTTCAGGACTTCGTCGCCCAACTGGGTACGAAGCAACATTTCGCATCCGTCGAACACCCCCAAACAAACGGGCAGGCTGAGGCAGCTAACCAAGTCATCCTTCAAGGTCTCAAGCGAAGGCTAGATGAAACAAAGAAGGCATGGGTCGAGGAGCTACACAGCGTGCTCTGGGCGTACCGTACAACTCCCCATTCGACAATCGGGGAAACACCTTTCCGTCTGGCATACGAAACCGAGGCTGTAATCCCAGTCGAAGTTCACGTGCCCTCTAGGCGGACAGAATCGCCCCTAGACGAGGAGATGAATGACGAATCTTTAAGGGAAGAGCTCGACCTCGTCGAGGAAATCAGAACCAGGGCAGCTCTCCGCGAAGCCTCACTGAAACAAAAGATCACCATCAGGCACAACGCCAAAGTGATACGACGAGAGTTCGACGTGGGAAACCTTGTCCTAAGAAGAAACTACAAAGACTCTCGTGAAGGCAAACTAGCAGCCAATTGGGAAGGACCCTATCGCGTCCGGGCAAAAACGAAAAATGGGGCCTACTACCTAGAACATCTCACTGGGGAAGAACTCGCTCGACCATGGAATGCTGATAAGCTAAAACAATACTACAGCTAAATCCTCGGTTCGACTTGTCACAACGACGAACGTCAGCTATCGACCACTATGCGCGTCTAGGTACAAGCGTCGCATACGACTAAAGCATAGCCCCGCTCAGTAACGAGCCCGGTAAGTGCTCGACAGCGGTCCTCGATCGAGCATCGTCGTCGTCAGAGTACCACGATTGGCAGAACCCCAGCTCGCGATGGGACGTTCACGCCGCGAACTCAGGCCTCAAACGCGACCTGAGCTCCGATCCCCGCCAGGACACTCCCCGGCAGTTCGACCAGTTCCCCACACTACCGAACACATCTATTACGAGCAATCTCCCCAAAGAAATAGTCACTCAAGTCAAGTACCCCCTACTACGGGCGAACATACATTCACAGCGAGCATGCATACAACACTTAGCAAAAATAAAAGCAAGTAAAGTCATGCAAACAACAGAACTAAATATGCGATAATTTAACAAATGGCCGCAAGGACCACAATTGTACATTGTTACATAAAACGGGGGCCATGCCCCCCAAAAATAAATTACAACGGCACGCAGGCCGGACAAATTACAACAAAATGACAAATTCCTCATTCATTAGCATGCTCGGTTGACTCTGGCTCGGGCCCCTGCTCCTCTGCGGGCTGATCCCCGGGGGGTAACGGCAAAGAGACCTTCAAGATAGTGAGTACCCTCGGCAGAGATTTCAAGCCTAGGGTTCACCATGCGTAGCTGAGCCACAACATTTCTGAAGGATTCCTCCGCAATGGCAATGCCATCATCTTCGGCCAGCAATATACGAGTGACCAGCTCGGATCTAGTCTTCAAACTTCTCCTATCATCCGGCTCGTCAGCACCCGGGGCATTGGCCGCCCTCAGCTCCTTGGCAACTTTTTTCTCCGCCGACAACCTAGAGTTCTCCTCTTTTAACCTGGCCGCTTCCTCTTCTGCATTCTTCCGAGCCTCACCGGCACCCTTGACTTCTTCCTTGAGGGATGCCACGGAAGCACGAGCAGCGTTGAGTTCAGACTCAGTTGCAGAGTCCCCTTCAGCATAAACTGCTGCCATCTCCAGCATCCGAACTAAGGCTGAAGCGTCCTGGGCCACCAGCGCCCTATTGCTCGGGCGGTCCATGCCTTCCAAGCGAAGAGATTCCGCCCGGGGAACAACTAAAGAGTTGCCTTCGAAGAACCTCCTATCCAAGATACAGGGAGGAAGCTCGAACTTCCCTTTCTCCGCTACCCAAGTAAGGTCCACGGCATCAGCAATCCTTGGCCGCTTTGGTCGCCCGGCCAAAGGCAGAGGAGATCCCCGAGGAGCAGGAGTCGGAGAAGTGGAGGTCCCCGCAGCAGCCTGAACGGAAGAAGGAGCACGGGTACCAGCGAACCGAGATTTCGGAGGAGCCGTTCCAGCTTTGTTCCTCGCCAGAGCATTCCTCACAACCCGATCATGAGCCTGAGGCATCTCACCTGCACAAACAAAATACGAGCATGTTAGTTACGAGGAAAGAAAATGACTCACAAAATTAAACAACTAAAGACTACCGAGCAATTTCTCAGCATCCGCAGGAGTCTTGCACTCCAGCAGTGCCTTAACGTTGATAAACCGGTGCTCGACCCTCTGACTCCCATCTTCCTCGAAGATCGGCCTGCCCTTGCTAGTCCAAAATGCAGCGAGATTGAAGGAGTTGACCTACTTCACCAATGTCTCGTAAGCCACGGCGTCCTACCCGCGCAGGTCGCCCGGTTGAAAAACGTAATCACTGGGCTCTTTGTTGAAGTGATCGGGTGACCAATGAATGGGGAACCTGTAAAGCCTCTGCCCGATGTACTTCCCCTCCTCGTTAAGCAGCTTGTTTCCGTCGTCATCAACCTTTATCTCCCAGACGTATGTGCTGTCCTGGGCGACCTTGGACACGGGTTCGACAACGAAGTACCGCTGCTTGAATGTCCGGACTGACTCCGAAAACGGTTTAAACAGCTTGCGAGACTGCTTCAGAGAAACCCAGCCATACTTCTTCCCCGTCAGCTGCCTTTGTAGATGGAAAACAGTGAATAATAGAGGGAGAGTGGCCCCCAAAGAAAGATGCTCGCACACCAATTCGAAAGCCCGGATGAAGGCCAGCGAATTAGGGTGCAGTTGGGTAGGGGCTAATTTCAGATGCTCGAACACCGACCGCTGAAAATCTGTAAAAAGCAGCCACAGTCCCAGCTCTTTGAAGGCATACTCGTACATTGTAAAGCGGTCCCCGAAGTCCGTGCAGACCCGCTTGTTCACAGTAGGGAAATGCACCTTCCATTCCCCTTCCGGTCCTACCTCCGTAAAGACGTCCGCCAAAGACTTTGCGAACGTAGAAATATGCTCGGAAGGCTCGGCCACCTCCCACTCCTCCTCGGAGAACCCTTCGACGTCTTCCTCCATAACGTTCAACTCTTCTTCCTCCCCGGCATTGCTGGAGGAACTTGAGGTCGCCGAGCTCGTAGCCGTCGAGCTGCTATTTTCCTCGGAGCCAGTTTCCTCCTCTGACGTATCTAGAATAACTTCTCTGTCTGGCCCCATCACCATTACGATCACCTGAAAAGCAGAGAAGACAGTGAATTCGACAGTAAATCAAATCCACCCTTCCACTGCTAAGTCAAGTGAAAGGGCGCGCAAAGGGCTGAGGACAACGTCCCCGGCCTAAGCCCTAACATCGAAAGAAAAGCTAAAGCCTCCCCGCGAGGAGATGCTCGAAGCATATCATCCTCCTGCGAGGAGCCTCCCTGCACTCATGCCCAGATTCCGTTTGAAGCTCCACCGGAAACCGCAAAGCTTCACCGGAATCTGGAAACATTCTACCGGAAAACTCATCGCTCTATCAGAAGGGGAACAAGCACGGTGGTCACGCATGCACAACTACTGCAACCACTCCGTGGACCACCCTCCTCGCTGAACATACTACATACTCCGGCGAAGCGCTGGAGGCAGCAAAGTGGCATAACCACCGTCCACCACCAACACTCGCCAGAAATCCACCTATTTTGTCATCTAAAGCTAACCCTAACCACATACAATCTACCACTAACCACAAAAGGGAGTAAAACAAGTTACAGATCGAAAAACTTACTTGATTTTAGAAGAAGGTAGAAGCTGCTCGAAGCTGGTGACGGTGGTCGAAAAACCTGAAGACGGTGACGGGCAAGAACTGAAAGTGACGAAGAGAAATCAGAAAGGAAAAGTTTCAAATGAAACAGTTTCCCCCCTTTTATACAAAGGGGCACGTACAACCACGCGCCCGTAGGCCATTATGACTATCCACTAGCTATCATTGCCTATTAACTGCTACACGGAGCTCTAGGTACACATGGCGCCCCAACGTTTCAAATTCTGCTGACCATTAGTCTCCCCGTACACCGGGCAACAAGGTCACGACCACGAATCTCACGAACACCTGGGGTCACGAACACTTTGAGAGAACCTTCCTCGTCTACAAACGACGACTCTATGCTTGCTCCCCGAAGCAACGAGCAGTCCTTAAGTCATCACTCTCATGCTCGGGAGCAACGACTTGGGGGGCTCCTGTTATGGACTGGACCAATGGCTAGAATTGGCCCAATCCGCCTCTGCTCCAGAGCGGCCCAAATCGCCTAAGTCCAATCCACAGAGGGGCAAAAGTGACCTTTATGTCCCTCCAACCGGGCAAGGAATGCAACGTTCCTCCCCGGCGTTGATGCCCGTTACGCACGGCTTCCTCGCTGCCCGAACAGCAAAGGACAGGTGCCCGGAATTGCGTTTATGCCCGACATAACGACTAGTTTTGGGCACCCTGCCCGGCATAACGGCTAGTTTGGGCAGTTACCTATTCTTTGGGGAAAACAGTTATTTCGCCTCGAAAATAGGACCGTTGGCCACGCGCTGGGGGCTCTATATAAACCCTCTTGCTTGAGAGGGTCAGGCATCCAATATTCACCCTAAGAACTCATACTTTGTACTTGCCCCTTTTCTCTAACACTTTCTCACTTGAGCGTCGGAGTGCCTTGCAGGTACACCCCCTCCTCTCCATACGACCAGCATCCCTGACGCACTTGGCGGCCTGATTCTACAGGATCTGATCCAGCCTTCACGATCAGTTATGGATGCGTAATTGTTAATCAAATTGAAAAAAAAAATGATAAAATTATAAAAATAGATATCATTAAAATTAAAAATTTGTATTGGCAAGTAAAAGAAATTGTTGTGTCTTGTAAAAGAATGAATTAAATTAATTATTGAGATAAATTTAAAGAATGCAATGATGATTGAAAATAGTATACAAAAAATATTAATTAATAGGTAGACCAAAAACAAATGAAATTGAAGTTAGACTGAAATTAAATAAAATTAAGAATTAATTGTGTTAGATGAAAATATTATTTGTTAAAATTGATGTTATACACTTCAAAAGTAAAGTTGTGCCCGTTTATAATAATAATAATAATAATAATAATAACAATATGTTTTTCGTATATAAAATAATTAGAATCAAGATTAAAGTTGTGCTCGTTTATAATAATAGTATTTTTTGTATATAAAATAATTTGAATCAAGATTAAAGTTGTGCCCGTTTATAACAATAGTATATTTTCGTATATAAAAAAATTTGAATAAAAACTGCAGTTGTTCTTGTTTATAATAATAAATTTTTTTCGTATATAAAATAATTTGAATCAACATTAAAGTTGTGCCTGTTTATAACAATAATATTTTTCTGTATATAAAAAAATTTGAATCAAAATTAAAGTTGTGCCCGTTTATAACAATAGTATTTTTGTTGTATATAAAAATTTTTGAACCAAAATAAAGTGGTGTCCGTTTATAACAATAGTATTTTTTTTCGTATATAAAAAAATTTGAATCAAAATTAGAAGTTGTCCCCGTTTATAACAGTAGTATTTTGAATCTAAATTTGAATCAAAATTAGAAATTGTGCCCCGTCTATAAAAAAATATTTGATAAAAATTAAAGTTGTGCCGGTTTTAAAATAAATAGAATTTTTCTAATTAGTTATACAAATAATTGAAAAATATCTATATTTACTACACAAATATTTGAAGGTATTAATTATTGAATTTAAATTGAAATACACTAACAGTGTAAGGAAATTTTACACTGTCAGTTAATCATAGCCGTTAAATTTTTATAGATGTTTGCCTTTTTTTTTAATCATATATAAAGTATCACTTGTTAAATTTTTATAGATGTTTGCCTTTTTCTTTAATCATATATAAAATATCACTTGTGTTGTGAATGATTATCATGCACTGTAAAATATTTTACACTGACAGTGCGGCACAATTATTCTCTTAATTATTTTAATAACCATCAAAATCCAATTTCATATTTAATTAATTTATTGAACATATATATTAAAAAAAATTTAAAAAAATAGTTGGCTAAAACAATATATAACAATAGTTGTTATTTGGATAGAAACAATATTTAACAATATTTAAAATACTTGTTATTTAAGTTAAATGAAGTAGTGAATTAATATGTATATTTTTTCATTTGAAAAGCGATATGTTATGCCTACAAAGTACTAAAATTGAAACTAAATGATGTTGATTTGTTATTTGCAGTCTGCATAACTGAGTCAATAACTAAAACATATGTAAAAACACTTCATTCTAAGAATTGATTACGACACACCCAGTTAGAAAACATACATATTTTTTTCATCTGAAAAATATTCAAATTTAAGAACACAATATCAATTCATTAATTAATTAAATTAGGCTATGAATATAGTATATTGAAATGCAATAATTATTCTAAATCAATCTAGTAAAAAAGATGTCCTTTTATGATCTCTAATATATTTTTGAGTGTTTTGATTACATAACAAAATATCTGTTTAGGTTACAAAGCACAGGAAGAACAAAAAACTAATACAAGGAGACGTGATTAAAAATTGTACACAAAATTGGCTATAACATAGGATGCATTGGGTCTACTCCATCACAACTGTTGAAACACCTATTAAGCTTTCCTCGATATTGGGAATTATGTCAATGACTTGATGGTTTAATCAAACTGAGCTTTTGTAGTACAATGCTACACAGGTTTGAATATCCATCCACAAACCTTGCATCACGTATCAGTCATCTGCAAGTCGCATGTGTACTATTGATGATTTTTTATATGGGGAATACATCATGCAATAGAAAAAGAAACTAATGGAAGTCTCCATCACATACAATCAGTGCTATATATATGATACGATAATATATAATTTAAAATTATGTTTATCATGATAGTTTTCTGCATAATAATTCAGAATTAATACACACATATATAAAACAGAAGAAGAAAAAGGAATAATTCATTGATAGTTTTATACAACAAACCTAATAAAACCACATAATAAGTCATTGTTTTCAGTATTTATACACACATATATAACAGGAAATCAAAGATTGCATATGATGGAAAACAAACTCATCATAAAAAATAGAAGAAGAAAAAGGAATAAAATGTAGTCATTCAACAAATATAATGTAAAACTGACCACATAATAATTCATTGTTTTTGATATAAATATGATGTAAAACATACCCCTGCCATGGTGTTTTCCCGGATTTTGTTTTACCCTCCAAAAAACATGAAACTGATTCATGTGCCACACACAACGCCATGCTTCTCGTGAGAAGACTGGAGCCATAATCTCAACATAAATGCATGTCTGTCAGAGAACAAAATATTAGATACAATACAAAATACCATATAATACAATATTTATACATTTGATGAAAACTTACTTATGTTTATGTTCTTCTCCAATTTCTCTGCTTCGAAGCGAGGATAAGATGTCTGAAAAACGAAATAAACATAGACCTTTAAGCAAATAAAGAGCCTTATTTTTAAAGGAGAATTTAAAATATAATCCATGTGAGAAAAACGTATAAGAATCATATCCCATTAATAAGATTTTGCACATGTATTAATAATTCCACGACAAACAACAGAAAATCGCATTAAATTTAAGTGTTAAAATACAATACCAGGTTGGTAACTGCTGACACATTTTCCACAACACCTTTGACACCGCTCACATTGTTAAGAAGACGAACCAAGAGGACTATAGAGTACGATTCCAAAACCTAGTTCTCTATATCAACAAAAGCTTTAAATAAGCAAAATCTCATTTTAAAACTAACACAATCAAGATCAACTTGTTCAAACTTATATATACATACATTGAGTAATTCAGACTGCTACTAGCTACTTATTAAAGGCCGAGACTCTTACTTTTGGGTAGGTTCATAAGCCGCGGAAGCATCTGACGGTTATCGATAAGCTTCATTTTCCAACAGTGACACCATTTGATGACCCTAACATTGTACGCATTGTTGCACCAGAAGAGTCTTCTACTCATTTATCTCTCTGTCTTCTATGGCAAATGGTGTCTAATCATATGTATGTCACATGGAGATGACATGTAAGCTGCAAAGAATAGATTGAATGAACAAAAAAAAACAACGGTCAACCAAGAGCTCAAAACAACCCATTAAAAAGAAAATATGCAGAATTGTAAGGTATTATGTAAGACATATTTAACTACAGTCCAACCCTTCAAAAAGAAAAAAATAGAATTGGGAAAACGTAAATTACAACCAGGTTACTCTTATAATATTGAGAAATGAAAAGATGGTGAAGATAAATGTACCTGATGAATGGTGTGGGATCTCAGATCATCACAATTTCACTACTTGGTCGAATAACAGGAGAGATGTCCATGGTAATCAAATAATAAATAGCAGAATCTAGTGAATTCGGTAGAACTATAAAAAACTATGAACTACCATTATATCTAACGCACAAATGAAAATCATTAAATCAACAAAATTATCATTCAAAAATATGAAGTCTATATCATTCAAAGTGCAAGTTTCACAAGTGAAAGTTTCATATTTAAGACAACTAAAACTCCTGAATATTGAAGACAAAAAAGACACTTTGAAATTTTAATTATCAAATCTAAATGCCCTAGCTGACATGAAGTTACTCCAACCATACAGCGCTACGTCATCATCATCTGAACCAAACGTAGTTGTCCTCCTTATCCTTCTACTTGATATCCATATTCTCCTTCTGGTTCGTCTTCTTTGCAATGCGACCGCATGTTGGGTCTGGACAGCTTCTTCGGCCTGGACAACTTGTTGGACCTCTACAGGCTCTTGGACCTGGTGAATTTGTTAGACCTCTATAGCCTCTTGGACCTGGTGAACTTGTTGGACCTCTACAACCTCTTGAACCTGGTGAACTTGTTGGACCTCGATAGGTTGTTGAACATCTGAAGTTTGTTGGACCTGGACAACATCATTAGAACTCATATTGATTTTTCCTCTTTAATGATGTTGCTTGTGTGATGCTAAGAAGAGGAATAACGTTTTTATAATGGTTTCTCTGATTCTTCGTCTTCTGTTTACATTGAAAATCTAAAAGGTTTTGTTAGGATGTCATTATTGCTTGGGTAGTTCAAAAACCATTGCTGGTTATTGAATTGTGATGGTCAAGTTTATCATTCATTTTTTAATACATTGTTATTTAAGATGGGACATTGGAAATCAAAACATTTAATAAAGTAATTATGGGCCCAAAATCTATTTACATAAGAAGTGGTAAATAGATTTCAAAGGCATAAATAAAATAATTATATTTGATATCTATATACATTACAAATTAAGAATTTCAAAATTCTCAATTCATAGGGTATGAGAACAGGAATAGGGAGTATATTCTTGTAACATGCATTAGAATATTAGTTTTTGAAACTTATCATATGTGTGCATATAAACAAATTGGAAATAACTTAGGATTTTCAAATTTGAATTTAAATTGTAAAATAAGATTGCAAAACCAGTCATCTGCAAAAGGAATATATTTGTGAAGCAGAATAAAGAAGTAACCTTTGAGAGTGAGTAAATTGAGGAAAACTCCAAGAAAACGGGAATCCATTGGTTTGTATCAGCCTCGTTGACAATAAGCACATTCTTCAATCTTATTCCAAATGCTCCATCCTTGTAGTATCAAATCTGTTGTTGCTCCTGAAGAAACTTCGAAAGGGATGTGATTTCGTAGGCAATGACATAAAAATGGTTAAAAGTCAGTTTCGCGATTGAATTAAATATGATTGATAGTTTCAAAACTTTGGTTGCAAACAGAATGAAATATAGTCAAAACTTGTGAAATAATAGGGTAAGCATTTGGCATTTGCATGTTTACAGGGTTTCATTGTTGAGCATGGAATAAAAACCTTCTTTATGACACATGAATAACAATGATCTAGAAGAAATAACATGGCAAAAGATCAGGCATTTTTTTTTTACAAAAAGAAAAATGAAGTTTATTTTCGATTTTATAGAACTTCATTGTTGAGAATGGAATAAAAAAACATTACACAAAAAATAATTAACGAAATAGAAACAAAATTTTGAGACAATAAACCTTCTTTCGTCGTGTTAGAGAAAGCCGGATGCGGGCATCGTCAACCATTCCATTCCTAATTAGCGTTTTGAAAACAACTTCCTTAATCTGCAATACATCTTACAGAAAGCATCATAATTTAAAACGGGGTAACAATCTGAGTGAATCATGATGGATGAACAGAAGACATCTTCAGACTCACCTGATTTCGAGTTGGAACATTTTTAAAACCCAAAGCTTTAGCCAAAACTTTAGCAGCAGTAAAAGGAGTAAATAGCAATAAACAGTTATGCAGAAATAGACAGAAAAAACCTAACTACATCAGCATGATCACCTTTTGCATGCTCACCTTTTCCAGTAACTTGACACCTTCCTAGAAGCTCAAATTTTCATGCCATTCATCATAGAGATGGGGCACAAGAAGAAGATTTCCTAGCCCAGTTGCTATGTGATTGTCTTAAAAATTATTTTCAATGTTGTTAACTTGCATAAGATTCATAAGCACAACAACCAAATAAACTTGCACACTTGAGACTACTCATTGTTGAACAAAGTAAAAAAGAAAGTAGTTTTGAAACTTTAGACATTCGAGATATAATGCAAAGCAGTAATAAGATTCATGCATGATTGAAAAACATACCAGACGCTGCAGTAGGATGGATTCTCTGAGCATCATACTTTAAAGTACAGACCGTTTCACTCCAACTCTATCTCAAAGCTGAACTGCCCCAAGATTCTACCTCTTCTTTCGAAGATTCTTTTCTGGGATATGCTATTTATTTTTAACACAATAAATAAAAGAAAATATATCACAGATAGATCAAATAATCTTTAACAATAACACATAATATTTCTCAATGTACTTTTTACTGTCTTCTACATATCATATAATTTTGAGTTGCAATCCTTTTTATTTATCTTTTAGATTGAATGTGGAAGCTAGTTTCTACATTTTTATACCATCAAACTAAAGATGAAAGTTGAGAGTTTGCATACCATAATCGTTAATGGGTGCTTCATAATCATAACCCGTAGAAATGAAAGGTCCACCAGTTGTTCGACCAAAGTTACCTCACATAAAGAGGAAATCAAAATCCATGATAGAGACCGACAGAGGTTTCGTTACATCGATCCTGGGGTTTAGATACACCTGCAGGAAATCAAAATGTATGATTAAAAAAGCTAATGATTCAAATGACACTTGATTCAAATTATATTTCAATAACATATGTGTAAGATAATGAAAGCAAACAATACATTCTTTACTTATTAATTTTTGAACCTTGTATGAAAGTAGGAAAGAGACAAGATCCAAATCCAATAAATCACATCAAATGAATTTTAGGCATCAAAATAGATATGCATAAATATAGAATGCAAAACCCTAATCACATCAGCATGTTCACCTTTTGCATCATGATGAAGACGCCGAAAAAAGTCCACATCTTTAACCCCTTCAATGATTGTTGTCTTTAACCCCTGTAAGTAAAACACCAAATTCATCATGATATTAGTTTCATGTTTAAGTTGAAGTAAAACACCAAATTCATCATGGTATTGTCTTTTATGATTTATTAGAGGAAAAGCAAGAGATTAATTAAACAGTACGGTTCTGAAGCTCCTTTGCAGCGGATTTCTATACAAACTGTCCATCAAAACACATTGTATCCCAAAATTCAAAACGTAAAAAGATCAAATAAATCAGATCAAATGCATTTCTCAACATGGTTATTAATATCGTTTTTATAAAAAATAATCAATCACAAAAACTAAAGTTAGGGTTTAAAGTAGAATAAGTTAATAACAAAATCTAAACTGACAAAGTTCACACAAAAATAAGTAACGTATAGGATGGAGAAATCAGCATCGTATAACGATCATTAGATGATAAATTTTATAAAATGCACCAGGTGATCTATAGGAACAACATTTAGTGATCCAAATCTGCCATTGATACGACCAACATTTTCATGAACCTATTTCACAATACCCTCAACCAATTTCCACAATAAATAGAAATAATCAGTGGGAAACAAAAATTTCAACCAAATAGAAAAACGAAAAGGACCCAAACACAATTTTTAGTTATGGTTGAACAAAAAGAGGCTCAAATTCACATTTTCTCAAACAAAAGAGGAAGTTTGCAAAGGCTGCGTCAATAATATCTGTGCAAAGAACCCAGAAGATTTCACACAGACACAGAGCCACCATGCCTGGAAACAGATCTTCACTCATTTTTGAGTCAATTGTTGAAAACATCACTGCCTTTCTTTTAAATCTATCATCGGCTACCACAACAACAAAGACGCAACAACTCTCAAAACAGATCCATACATTGATAGAAAAAAGAGAGAAAAACGAGCAGCAAGTGATAGAGAAGAGGAAAATATAATTTGGAATCGGAGAAAGAGAGAGAAGGACGAGCAAGAGTGATAGAGAAGAGGATAGAAAAGTATGATTTCAGCTTTTCATTTTGGAGAGAGAAATGAGTGAGTTGGTAGTATCAGATTTTGCATTGGAACCTGTTATTAGTTGACATTATACAACCATCTAGTTTGTTTCAAACAAATGTGTGTAAACAACATCCAATTTGTTCACATTTTCAAAGTAATTGGAAAGTATTATCTTTCAATATCATTAGAAAAAGTTATTTGGTTACAAAAAGTAATATTTAGACAGAAAAGCCCCTAAATTGATGTTGTGGCATTTTCTTAGATAAGGGTAATTTTGGTTTTCCCAGAGCATCTAATTTTCTTATATTATAAATGATGTTAAAAATGATGAAATATGAAATGGTGTTTCTGTGTGTTGATAGAGAGAGAGAGAGAGAGAGAGAGAAAGAGAGAGAGAGAGAGAAAAAAAGAGAAAGAGGAAATCACTTGTGACTTGTGAATGATAATAAAGTATATATGAATTGAAATTATAAAATTCAAATGGTAAATGAAATGAATTATAAAGGACACACGTGTGAAGACACAAGACTAGTAATACAAAAGTAGGAAAAGCAATACAATAATTAAATAGTATGTCAAATTACACAGTTTTGTGGGTCTCAAGGTCTGAACTTTGAGCCAAGTGAGGTTTGAATTCTGAGCCAAACGAGAAGAGAGAGAGAGGATAACACTTATTATTTGTATCTCACATTACACTTTCGGTCGGACTCGGATTTCATTGGACAAACTTTTAACATCCGGACCCGACCAGAATAACCCATTTGAACTCGTTTTTTTTCACTTTTTCCATCTGAAACCCAATGATATCCGTTTATTTTTTTAATTTTCGGATTGGATAGAGCGGGTCTCGGATTTTTGTCCACCCCTAACTATAACATTAACATGTATCTATCTCTTTAACCACATATCTTATTTAACCATTGGCCGCATTATCACAGGAACACATATCATTATGTAATCACATTTAAAATCATCATCACAATGCAATATACAAGAAGCTCACATATTCTTTTAATGTTGGAATTAAATCAATAACAATTAATCACATATACATGTTCTACATATTATGTCATATACTTTAGTGTTGAATAGAATAAATAATACAAACATATATATAATTACAGGATTTAGAGATTGCAGAATACCTGAATCTGTGGAGAAAGTTTTCATTGACGATAATCCTGAAAGTTAGAAGACAAACAAAAAATACTTGTTAGTTTGTATAGTTCTTCCTCAACCTGTACTCATATTGCCTTGAATACTCTTCAGATGGAGAGAAGAGATAAATTACTTGTGTACGGTATATTGGAGACAATAACCTATATATAGTGTGATGGCCAATTAGAGTTCTCATTATTTCCAAATGGGTCATCTTGACATCCACTCATATTTGAGCTCATATCCAATTAATTAATTAATTAATTAATTACTAAATAGAAATCTAATTAGTATTTTAAATTTATTTGACCACTTAATTAATTAAGACTCTTAATTTTGATAAACAACTAATACAATTAAAATATATATGCCCACCTAATAATTATTGGAATATAATAATTAAACAATGTATAAATTATAAAATATTCCAACAATCTCCCACTTCGGCAATATATTTTTAATAATTATATCACAATTCTTTAGGCGCACATCTGAATGCTATTTATTTTTATATTTCAACTTTACAATCTGGTTCACCTCATAATCAATAATGAGACCATTGCGACTGTTGTCACTAACGTATAACGTGACAGAACCCCGATGACCACCACATAAATTTACTTGATGACATAGATCGATATGAATGAGTGACATAGAAATTTTATGTAATGTGATCTCTGAATCATGCCTATTTTCAACTGGTCCAATTGAATTCTTTATTGAGATAAAACTGAAGTTTGTAAATTCAATATTTGCACAAACAATACAGAAATGATTATAACAATAATAACGTCATAAATTTTATTTCTACAGATAATCTTAACATAAATTCTATATCAATATCACAACAATATTATAAAACATAAAGAAGGAGTGACTCCAACTAATCTAGGACATCCTTAGTGACAACAATCATATGAAATACCTTATATGTCAAGTCTTTGATTAGTAAGTCAGCTAGCATAAAATTTCTATCTATATGTTTTATTCTTCAACAACAATAACTTATAAGTCAATGAACTTTATAAAACTGTTGTTGAAACATTATCCGAATGACTTATGTCACAATATAGCTTGAGTTGTCTTTCAAAACCTTTTACTATATGCAACCAAGTGACACAAATACTTATAATCATTTCTTGAGTTAGGATGCCCATTATATATAGACATCCAAAAGGATTAGAGTCGAACATCCGGATGATTTCCAAATTATTCGATCTCTAATATGTGAGCACAAGTTCTTTTGGTTTCTATAACAAACCTTATGGTTGCCTCATTTCAACAATTCAAATTTTGATTTTTCATATCGGTCAAATTATCTCATTATAAATACGCTTATTCCGGATGCATATACATAAGATAATACATAAGATTCCCAAAATCCGAAAAAAATATTAAAAAAAACTTAACTTTCTAAGTTTCCATATTCTTTTATTTTGGACAATGATTGAGACTTAATAGTATCCCTTGATAACTGAGGCATACCCTAATTTATTGTCTTTCATGTCAGTTTTCTTTTCAACTTTATTGATATAAATCTTTTGTGATAACCAGATGATACCTTGAGAATAATATCTAAGTATCTAATACCTAATACAAAAGAGATGTGCCCAGGATCTTTCATCGCTAAACTTTTGTTAAAGATTTCTTAGTTTCACATAACAATCATATACCATCAGACTAAATAAAATAAAATTGACACATTGTACTAGGAACATAAACTTACTCCCATTGAACTTGTAAAACACAATAATTTTTCATAACAGACATCTCAAAACCAAATGAGACAATTACCTTGTGAAATATTGTGGTATCATTAATGAGACAATTTCATTAAATCATAAATGAATTTTATCTGCTCACAAACCATAAACTTTGTATCTATTGACACAAAATTTTCTCTCGTTGCACCATATTGTATTTCTTAATGTCGCCATTAAGAAACACTAACTTGATATCCATCTTATGAAGCTCCAAAATTATAACAAGTAACAAGTGTCATAACTATCACAATAGGGTCTTTCAATCATACCGAATATAATTTCTCTTTTCAATCAATTATTTATGACACTTGATGCTCTAGTTCTCGAGGATGTTGAATTTGATCTTCAAGAATTAATTTCTTAATTTAATTGAGAGAAAGAACAATAATATCCGTATGAGGGTCCAAATTTGCTATATAAATAACGACTATATGAATTGGGTTATAACAAATTCTTTCTCACTCAGGTTTGATCTTTGACCATATCTCTCCCTCAAACTCAATATTCTAAAGATACATTACAATATTTGTTTCAAAATATTTTTTTAACTTGGAACTAAAGTTTATATTTCTCAAACTTTTCAACAATTTTAGATTGTCACAAGTCATGACTGAATTAACTATAATAATATTTGAATTTAAAAGATAAATTGAATCCATCATTAAAAAAAGTAGTTATCATATTAAAACAAAACTTTATTCATTCACCAAATTGTCTTTTATATAAAAATTTAAGATTATAATGATAATCTAAAATAGTTTAAAAAAAATCAATCTTCACCAAATTTATCCCTTTTAAATTGATGTATATTTCAACACCATTGAACATTTGTAAATTCAGATCATATTTTCTTATTATTCTTTATTTGCCCTTATCCTTTGAGGTATTTACCAAATGAGCACTATTTTATTTTCTCTTGCTTCAATCTTTTCTTTATTGCACACTTTATGAAATTATTCTATAAAAGAATAATTTCTAACTTTAATCGTTATAAACTTAATTGTGCAAAGAGAATATCATATGCTAAATTTTCGACAAAGTCACCTAATTGACGACACTATAGCACTTGAGCAAGATTAAATAGTTTCATAATGCGCTTATGATATTTTCTTTGCTTAATAATCTTAATGAAAAGTCATCACTCCAATGAGAGTTTGTCTTTTGCTTTATTGCTTTGGAAGCACTATAATTCAAGCAAAGATAATATGACAAAATTTATGTCATCTTAAATAACACCTCTAATGTCTTTGGATTGCAAAACTTTAAGATCATAAACATGTGTAATTTGGAGTGCACTCGCTTTTTAAACTTGAGTCTCACTTTAAATATACTAAATTGTGAGAGAATTTGAGTTTTTCCATTCTTATGTGAGGTCTAGATTCAAGAACTTAATGTTCATATTTTATTCCTAAGAGTTAAAACTTTTGAGAATCAAGAACTAACTTATTTTGCAGATACATAAACTATATTAGTTTATAGATAACAAAATAAAATATACTCATCAAAATACCAAATTCACCATTGATATTAAGTCTTTAGGCAATTAAATAAATTGCTAGTAGTATTTATTTTCAATGATCAAGCACTCACAATAAATAGTTATAAACAATAAATTCTTACAATTGTCATGTAAACACTTGAATGATTTACACTCATACAACATCATTACTGATATGTCAATAATTTATTATATAAATATTCATCTTTACTTATAAATTAAAAGACTCAAACGCATCATTAATTCTCAATCTTTGATTGCAAAAGTTAACTGTAAACGGTACTCTCACGTAATGATCAAACATTAGTAATAAGTCCGGTCAGATAATGGACGTCTTTGACATCCATCATTACCCACATGGATAAAATTAATAATTAATACATATTTACCATCACAGGCATGCAATTGTTCGGCCAGACTGTGTCTTCCTTTTGGCTAACCATAACAGTTTGCATGAATAATTACACACTACATCTTTTGCAATTCTGATTGAATCAAATTTATACAGCAGAGGTTACTTTTGCAACATGTTGTAGTTAGAGAAAAATTATAATCCCATAATTCATAATTAAGGATCATGTCTTAATTTCTATGATATGCTGATCCTTAATTATATAAATCACAAATCTATACTTTTACTGCAGATCATTCTACACATTATTATAACAATTATTGTAATTACAATTAGCATGATTCTAGGATCATGATTTCACATCGCTGCATGTATTTAAGCATACATGATCCATGTAATGCAGTAGAATAATAAGTAACATTTTCTTTCTTGGTATCTGAACACTTAAGCCTGAAGGCTCTCGATCCAGCCAAACCAATCATGTCATCTGTTACAAACTCAAACCAGAAAAATGACCTTTCTCAAGCAGTTTCTATTTAGTTGGACAGAGATGACTATCCACTATGGAAATCATTGATCTTACCACAGATTAGAGGCTGTAAACTCGATGGCTTTATGCTAGGGACAAAAGAATGTCCAAAAAAATTTGTCACGTCAGTTGAAATAAGCAAGAGAATCAATCCTAACTATGAGGATTGGCAAGCTCATGATCAAGCCCTCTTAGGATGGCTGATAAATTCTATGGCAATTGATATTGCAACTCAGCTGCTACATTGTGCAACCTCCAAACAACTTTAAAATAAAGCTCAAAGTCTTGCAGGGGCACACACCATATCAAGATTCATTTACCTGAAATCATAATTTCACAACACCCACAAAGGAGAGATGAAGATGGAGTAATACCTTGCTAAGATGAAGAATCTTGCTGACAAATTAAAGCTGGCAGGATCACCCATTTCTAGTTCTGACCTGATGATTCAGACATTGAATGGATTGGATTCTGAATACAATCAGTGATAGTCAAACTGTCTGACCAGATCAACTTAAGTTGGGTTGAATTGCAAGCCTAATTACTGGGCTTTAAAAGTAGATTGGATCAACTCAGCAGCCTCAATAGTATCAACTTGAATGCATCTGCAAATTTGGCTAGTAAAAATGAGTCAGGAGGAAACAAATTTGGATCACGAGGAAATTGAAGAGGATCTAGTTCCAAAGGCATGAGAGGTTTCAGAGGAAGAGGAAAGATGTCAAAACCAACGTGTCAGGTATGCGGCAGAATCAGTCATACTGTAGTACAATGTTATTATCATTTTGATAAGTCCTATACAGGAAAAAATCACTATGGTGAGGGTGAGAAACAAGGAACGCACGGTGCCTTCATAGCCTCGCCATATCATGGTCAAGACTATGGCTGGTATTTTGGAAGTGGAGCTAGCAATCACGTAACACACCAAACTGACAAAATCTAAGACCTCAGTGAAAGCAATGGTAAAAATTCCTTATTAGTTGGTAATGGTGATAAATTGAAAATAATTGCTTCAGGTTCAACCAAATTAAGTAACCTCAACCTGCATGATGTATTGTATGTGCCAGAAATCACCAAACATTTATTGAGTATATCTAAGTTAACTTCTGACAACAATATACTTGTTGAATTTGATGCAAATTACTGTTTTGTGAAGGACAGACTAACAAGGAAGACACTTTTAAAGGGGAAACTTAAAAATGACCTATACCAACTTTCTGATTTTAGCCCTCAAATAAATTAAGACTCGTGTGTCTACGTGTCTGTTAAGGAAAACAGGAATAGAAAGCTTGGACATCCCAATAGTAAAGTTCTGGAAAAGGTGTTGAAGGACTGAAATGTGAAGATATCATTTAGTTACAATTTCACATTCTGTGAAGCTTGTCAATTTGGAAAATCACACTTGTTACCTTTCAAATCTTCTTCCTCTCATGCTATAGGGAAATTTTAGATTTAATTCATACCGATGTATGAGGTCCTGCTCCAATTCTATCCTCATCTGGGTTTGAATATTATGTTCACCTTATTGATGATTTAGTAGATTCACGTGGATTTTTCCTTTAAAACAAAAGAATAATAATTTATGACTTCATCTAGTTCAAAGCTATGGTTGAAAATCAATTTAACAAGAAAATAAAAACCATTTAATATGATGGAGGTGGTGAATATAAACCGGTTCAAAAATTGCCACGGAATCAGGAATACTATGCCGAATGTCTTGTCTCTACACCTCTCAACAAAATGGCAGGGCTGAAAGAAAGCATATGCATAGTGCTCAACTAGGACTAACACTTCTAGCACAGGCCAAAATGCCCCTACATTACTGGTGGGAAGCATTCTCCACTACTGTCTACCTAGTCAATAGATTGACATCATCGATAAATCCCAATAATAGTCCATACTCCTTAATTTTAAAGAAAGAACCAAATTATGAGGACTTGAAACCATTTGGTTATGCCTACTACCCTTGCCTTAAACCATACAATAAACATAAACTTCAATTCCATACAACTAGGTGTGTATTCCTCGGTTACAACTACTCATACAAAGGCTACAAATGCATCAACTCTCATGGGAGAACCTTTGTGTCAAGACATGTGATCTTCAATGAGAATCACTTTCCCTTACACGATGGTTTCATTGACGCAAGAAACCCATTAAATAGACTGACTGAAAATACATCTATTATGTTGCCTATTTGCCCTGCACGGGGCTGACCCAATTAAATTGGAGGCCCAGTTCTAATTTGAAAATGGGCCAAATTTAAAAAAAAATACAATTAGAATAATTAAAAATGACACATAAAAAATATAATTATGTATTAACAAAAATAAGATTTAATTATAATTATTTTGGTTTTGATCAATCTCATTTTTTAATGTATTGAGTTTTTATTATAACATTTTTAAATTTATTTTATAATATTTTTTATATTTATTAATATTAATGTAAAAAAAAATAGACTTTCAAATTTTTTTTAGGCCCTCTAAAATATGGGCCTTTGTGCTATAGAGCTTGTTGCTCCTGCACAGGGCCTGGCCTGGCCTTGCAGGTACCATTATAAACAACACAGCTGAACCAGACAACTTTGTGGTAGACCAGCAGGAAGAAAACTCAACTAACAGTCCAGTTGACAGTGATACAGGTGAAGGTCAACCAAATCTCAGCGAGTCTTTTAACAATGCAAATAACAACACATCAAGAGAAAATGAAGCAGATGATTGCAGAACCATTGGAGAGCAGAAATCAAACTGCACCTGAGACTAACCAACAAACTCATCAAGACAACACCAACACTCATTGGATGCGCACTAGAAGCAAATATGGGATTTACGAGTCTAAGCAACCCTATATAGTACTGACAGAGGCACACAGAGATGACAAAGAACCAAAAAATGTCAAAGAGGCACTAATCAAACAAAAATGGAAAGAAGCTATGGATGCAGAAGTTATGGTCTTAATGTCTAATGAGACTTGGACATTAGTTCCATTTCAGGGTCAAGAAAACATTATAGACTCAAAATGCATCTTCAAGATTAAGTACAAAGCAAATGGCTCAATTGAAAGAAGGAAAGCAAAACTGGTTGCAAAAGGGTTTCAGCAAACAGCAGGCCTAGAATTTGATGAAACATTCAACCATGTGGTCAAATCCATCTTAGTAAGAATCATCTTGGCTATTGCTGTACATCTCAATTGGGAAGTTAGGAAATTAGAAATAAATAATGCATTCTTAAATGGAAGTCTCAAGGAAACCATGTTTATGTATCAGACTGAGGGATACATAGACTCAACCAAACCTAATCTCATATGCAAATTGTCCAAAGCATTTATGGTCTAAAGCAGGCTCCAAGAGCATGGTTTGACAGCCTCATAAACACTTTATTTAAATGGGAATTTCAAAACACTAAAAGTGACTCATCCCTTTTTACTCTGAGTGGTACAAACCATATCACATTTCTCCTTATTTATGTTGATGACATAATTGTAACAAGTAGCAACAACAAGTTCTTAGAGACATTCATCAATCAACTTAATGTTGTCTTCTCACTAAAAGACCTTGGGCATATACAATATTTCCAGGGTATTAAAGTTCACATAAATGATAGTGGAATGTATCTAAAACAAACAAAGTACATAAGGGATATGCTTAGGAAGTTCAACATGGAGAAAGCACCGCTTGTCCAACACCAATGGTAGTCGGTAAACAACTAACTTCTGAGGGGGAAACATAAGTTTTATGAATTTATACAAATTGCATGATTAAAAAAATTATTGTATAAAACTTAATAACAATAAACTCAAATATAACATAATCATGCTAAATGTATAACTTCAGATAAGATAAATAATAAATATTTATATATCCAAAATAAATGTCAAAACAAATTCACATATACACTAAATAATTCTTTAAATAAATTATCTTAGAATCAACAAAGCCAATTTTAAAATCCAAAGTATCCAAAATTTAAAGAATCAAATCTTTAGTTTTTACCTTATAATTTTGAGAGACATTCAAAATATTAAAAAATTTCCATAAATAATATAAAATAATTAAATATATACTAAACAAATCAATATTTGTCTTATCTCTCAAAATCTAAATTAATGTGTAAATTTTATGTGAATCAAATTGAAAGATAAAATAATAATTAAAAATAAAATAAAATGATTTGATAGTAAAACCTTTTTTAATTCAAAACCAAGAATCAAATCACCAAAATAAGATTTAAATTCAATATTTATCTTTCCCAAATAATTGACATAAATATATATTTATAAATATATACTCTCTAGCCACAAATAAAGTGTTGAAAATCAAAATCTTTAAAAAATATATATTTTTATGATTCTCAATCATCGATCATAACCATATATGTGATTCCAAATATATTTAGCATAATATATATATATACTAAATAACATATCTCTAAAAAAACTAAAATTTTCACAAATACTTTTCTTCTATAAAAAAACATAAAGATATTATTTTGAATCTAAACTTTATCATATAATTTACAAGTTAAATTCAAAACTTTATTTGATGTAAACAAATTATATTTGAATCAAATTTAAAATTTGTGATGTATGGCACAACAAAATATTTAATTTCAAATAAAAAAAACTTTATTTTTAATGTTTTTTGTTTTGTTTTTATTTTATACAAAATCATGATCAAAACAAATATTTAAGATTATAATGCAATTAAGAACCAAACAATTGCAATCATCAATGAAGAAATATTTATATATAGAAGATGTATAATTCTTTATTTGAAAGAAAATAAAAGAACATGCGTACATATAAATTTATATGAAATAACTTAAACCATACAAATCGTTTCAAAACAAATACACACACAATCATAAATTTCGTACTATCACAATGATTTAACAAATAAAAGAAAACATCCCCAAATATTATCATAAAAAAAATTCATGTCTTGAAAAACAAAATTCACACAATCATGAATTTCAAATACATGTTTCATAATCGTATATCCACAAAAAAATTGAAGTTTAGTGGGCAAATCTCAATAAACTTAATATGAAGACCTGCTCTGATACCACTTGTTGAAGTTAAATCAATAACAATTAATCACATATACATGTTCTACATATTATGTCATATACTTTAGTGTGAAATAAAATAGATAATACGAACATTTATATAATTACAGAATCTATGACATGTTAGTATATGAGAGAGGAGATTGCATGAATACCTAACACTACCACAAAAAAGACCTTAGACAGCGCTTTTTTTGCCCTTAGACAGCGCTTTTAAGCGCTGTATAAACCTACGCTGCTATAGGTTTAGACAGCGCTTTGGGTAATACCAAAAGCGCTGTCTAAAGGGGGGTATATTTAATGAAAAGTGTTGTCTATGGTACCTTTAGACAGCGCTTTTTGACATTATAAGGTACACCTTAGACAGCGCTTTTGGAAAAAGCGCTTTCTAAGCCTCACCTTTTTTGACATTTTTTTGGTATACCTTAGACAGCGGTTTTGGTGAAAGCGCTGTCTAAGGTCAACCTTTTTGAATTTTTCTAGGTATACCTTAGACAGCGCTTTTGTCAAAAGCGCTGTCTAATCCCTACCTTAGGCAGCGCTTTCTCCAGAAGCGCTGTCTAAGGTATACGAAAAATTTTATATAAATTTTTTTAAACCACAATTTTTACCAGGTTTTTTCAACCAGAATTTTACCTGTTTTTCAACCAGCAATTTTTTTCAGAAATTCGCAATTCAAACCATTGGCAATTTACACCAAAATTATATATGCAAAACAATTGGCAATTCAAACCAATATATATATTTAAAATTACAAACCAAAATTATATATACACCTATTTATAATTATAAATCATTACATTTTTTCTACAAATGCACATATTACTTATACTAATACTTTTGCATCCAACCAAAGCATTGCTTCAAATCTACATTATAGGTCCTGAAAACACAAAGATTGTAATTCAATTAAAAGAAAATATGGATAAATCCTAAGTTTTATCAAGTAGCATCACTAATATAATAAAACATGTGATAATTAATATACCTTCACATAATTCCATGTAATAATGGGGTTGACTCTCCGCTGTGGTTAATTGCGACCAACAACCAATGTCCACTGTAAGATTAAACAAGTGTAAGATTAACAGCTATATATCATATAATTTGTTAGATGAAGTATAAGATATCCAATTTAACATTTTCTATGCATAAATATCATATAATTTTGATGTACCTGTTTTTTTGAAACAACGGACTCGGTATGCTCCAGAATCCGCTTATCCTTTGTTTTGGATCTTGTTGGAGTCTAAATAACATTACCATGTAAAAAATGAAAATAAAATGCTCTTTCACTAATATATAACAAATATGACATAATATATAACAAATATAATAAAGAAATCAAGTATATAACAAATTTTACCTCTTTCACTAACATCTCTTTCTTTTCTTGGTTGGAATATGAATTACTTGTGTCTTAGCAATGCGGACGGATGAATGGATCCAAATTCCCTCGTTATGGTCATTTCTGATATATGACTCATCCGCTATAAGATCCTCATCTTGATCATTTGTATTCAACTCATTCCGTCTAATGCATGACTCATTCTCAACATCAATATCACATTGATCTACACCGCTATCATCAACCACTTTGTTAGATAGAAGCACTATAGACCATTTCGTAGTCGTCGGGTCAGTGACATAGAACACTTGTCTAGCTTGAGATGCTAGAATAAAAGGCTCATCTTTGTACCCCACCCTATTAAGATCCACTTGCAAAAATCCAGACTTATCCATTCGTATGCCACTACTATTTACCCAGTTGCAACCAAAGATTGGAATCTGAAACTTCTCGTAATCAAACACCCAAATGTGCTCAATAACTCCAAAATATGACAGATTTGCATATTTGGGGTTTAAGTCCTTCATACTTGATATGTGCATTGCTTCAGCTAGGACGGTGACACCACTATTTTGCATAGTACTTTTATCGTCTTGGTCTTTGGTATAAAATGTGTATCCATTAATTGCGTATGCGCTATGAGAATACACATGCAAACTTGGACCATATGCTAAACATCTCAACCTTTCTGTTACTGAAGCAGGATCTGAAGAGCGCTTCGAATAAATATGATCCTTTAACCATTGTATGAAACTTTGATTGTGCTCTCGTACTATCCAATTTTCATTTCTGTTCTGATTTAACCTTCGGAGTACATCCTTGTGCATCTCAACATATGGCTCAACCTCATTATCATTGTACAGAACATACAAATGCACTTGATCCCGTTCATCCCTTGATACTGTCACAATTTTATTTCCAATTAATTTTTTACCATCCTTTTTTTTCAAAAATATGAGCTTTGGGGAGTCCAATCGACTGAACATTGGACAAATATTCAGTACAAAACTCAACCGCTTCTTCAACAATGTATCATTCAACAATACACCCCTCTGGTCGACTTCGGCTTTTCACGTACCCTTTTAATATTTTCATATAACGTTCAGCAGGGTACATCCATCTCATATAAGCTGGTCCACACAACTGTGTCTCTTTCACAAGATGAATAACTAGATGTACCCTTATGTCAAAAAAAGAGGGAGGAAAATACATTTCAAGCTCACACAAGGTAATAACTATCTCTTTTTGTAGTGTTGGTAAGATATCGGGATCGATTACCTTACTACAAATTGACCTAAAGAAAAAACACAAATTAGTTATGGCGCTTCTTACTTTCACTGGCAAAATAGAACGTATACCTATTGGTAGAAAGTGTTCCATTATAACATGGCAGTCGTGTGTCTTTAAACTCTTCAACGTGAGGTCTTTCATAGACACAAGTCTTCTGACATCTGAAGAGTATCCTTCTGGAACTTTAACTCCACTCAGAAACTTACACAATATTTTCTTCTCCTTTCTAGACAGAGTAAAAGCAGCAGGTGGTAGATATGTTCGTCTTCCTTTCTTCACGGGTGCTAATTCAGGTCTAATCCCCATCGCTTCCAAGTCTTTTCTTGCTTTAAGGCCATCCTTAGTCTTTCCTTTTATATTGAGTAACGTACCAATAATACTTTCAAATACATTTCGGGACAATCATGAAGATCTTCTACAACTGCTTCTGCAATCTCTTCGACTCGATCACAATCGTATATTTCCGTGTCTTTGTCATCTGAAGCATAGGTCGTATTACTTTTCCCCGTCGGTTCAACATTCTCGTTAATTTTCTCCCCATGATGTATCCAACACTTATAACTTCGATCAATTCCATTCATCAGTAAATGCGATTTCAATCCAT
This sequence comes from Lathyrus tuberosus, assembly GCA_022829125.1. NCBI lineage: Eukaryota > Viridiplantae > Streptophyta > Magnoliopsida > Fabales > Fabaceae > Lathyrus > Lathyrus tuberosus. The sequence continues at coordinate 8,424,276 of JALAZF010000080.1, forward strand.
CTGCGTCAACCCTACCCATATAACAACAACCCAAGCAAGGACATTTTATTCGATTGAGCTCTTCAGCGTCAGCGTGTTGAACAGCAAACTTAACGAAATCCAATACCCCATTCTCGTACTCTTTGGACAATCGATCGGCATCCATCCATTTTTTATCCATGGTTTTCCTACTTATTAAGGTCAACAAAATAACATTAATTCAACCATATTAATCAAGAAATGAACAAGTTTGATAGTGTTTGATATGTAATTGGTTGAATTTCTTATGTTTTAGTGAAATGTTTATGTTCATTATATTTGTTTATTAACTCAACCATCTCAAATTCTAGAATTTTGAGGCTTCAAAAACAAGCTTTGAATTCTAAAATTCAGAGGACATTTCCATCAATTTTAAGAGTTTTTTAGAAGATTTAAGAGGTGGAAAAAATAAAACTAAACAAAACAATTTCCATCAATTTTAACAAAACTCCATCAATTTTAAGAGTTTTTTAGGGTTTTTTAGAAGATTTCATCAAACATACTCATTCACTACAAAACTTCATTAACAAAACTTCAAACATACTCATTCACTACAAAACTTCATTAATAAAACAGTCCAACATAACTTCATTAACAAAACTCACCAAACATAACCATTCACTACAACATTGTAAAGCAACAAAACCCTACAACAACAATGTAAAGCAACAAAACCCTATTCTTCACAACAACGACGTACCTTTAACGACGGTAACAACGGCAATGCAAGAACGAAATGTATCAAAGAGCAGAAAGAGAAACGAACGACGACGGCAATGAGCAGAAACGAAAATGACGGCAGTGAGCAGAAACGGACGGACGGCAATGCAACGACGGCAACAACGAACGACGGCACGGTGGAGGACGGTTGATGGTGAAGGTTTTTCATTCGCAAGGGTTTTGAGCTCTGTTCGCATGCAGGGGAGAAGAAAGAGCGGAAATATGAAAATGAATACTGACTATTCATATATTTTAATTTTATTAGACCTTAGACAGCGCTTGTCATAAAAGCGCTTTCTAAGGTGGATCTTAGACAGCGCTTTTCAAAGCGCTTTCTAAGATTGGCCTTAGACAGCGCTTTTGATTTTATTTTTTTTTTATTTTTAAGACCTTAGACAGCGCTTTTAAGGTAAGCGCTGTCTAATATTTTCCTTTAATTTTTTTTTAAAAATTAATAAGACCTTATAAAGCGCTTTTGACCAAAGCGCTGTCTAAGGTCTTATATTTTTTTGCGCTTTTACTTTTTTAAATGGCTAGTTTCCTTGTTTTTAACTTATAGCAGCGCTTTTGTATTAAAGCATTGTCTAAGGTGCGATGTTATAACTTACTTTTGTTGTAGTGTAAATCTATTGAGAAAGTTTTTGTTGGCGGTAATCCTAAAAGTTAGAAGACAAACAACGAACACCTGGTGGCTTGTATGGTTCTTCCTCAACCGATACTCCTAATGCCTTGAATACTCTTCAAATGGGGAGAAGAGATAAATTGTTTGTGTACGGTGTATTGGGAATCATAGCCTATATATAGTGTGATGGCCAATTAAGGTTCCCATTATTGTCAAATGAGTCATCCTGACATTAACTCATATTTGAGCCCATATCTAATTAATTAATTAATTAGTTAATTGCTAAATAGAAATCTAATTAGACTTTTAAATTTATTTGACCACGTAATTAATTAAAGCTCCTAATTTTTATAAATAACTAATATAATTAAAATATATATGCTCACATAATAATTATTAGAATATAATAATTAAAAAAATATATAAATTATAAAATTATCCAACATTTAACAGTTGTGTTTTTCATAATGACTTCTCAAGACACTTGAATAATACAATACAATTTTATACATTCTTTTATGGAACACTTATAAATTGGTAACAATTTTATACATTCTTTTATGGAACACTTATAAATTGGTACTATATGCTCCAAAATAGTATCCTCTCATGGATGCAAGCATATTAAAGCTTCCATAGGATTTCTTGAAAATTGAGGTGCTTCATTTAATCACTTAGCAATTTCTTCTTTATGTTTTCAAGATCTAATAAGTAGATCTCCACCAATTAAAACTCCATTATATTTGCGTATTTGTGTTCCCTTGGTTATTATGTTATTTAGACTCGACCTACATGATGACCATATAGAATTATAACACATATTCTATTATTTTCTTTCTCCTCTTTATGGCTCTAATAATAAAGAACTAGAACTTAACACAGTTTAATACTTGAATAAGATGTTTATCATAATTCATATTTGGCACATCACATAATCTATAAATAAAATTTGACAGTAACATAATATTTATTAAAGTTCAAATTATCACACAATATAAGCACTTTCAAAATATATAATATTTTCATATTTATTACAATTAAGAAATCAATGACATATAAAAGTCACAACAACAAGTCACTTAATCTTAATAACAATTTCTAACAACTACAATGAATTCGCTCGAGTCACAACTATAATTTCTACATACACAATACTTATGATTTTAGATTGAGTCAGCCAACCTCTTGCTTTGGGTTGATCATAAAACTAATATTTAGGCTAACTCCTTTTATGAGAAGTCAACTGTGTTCCAGGCCATTTTCAAGACCTATAGTAAAAATTCCAAGAGCGACATTAAGAAAAAAGCACATGGAATACATAATTCTTCATTCCATCAAAAGCAGATGATTTTGTCCTCCAGATATGTCAATCATTGTATGATTAAATTTAACGGCCACTTGCACAACATGTCTTCTCTCATGCAGATGGTTTTAACCGCTCACACAATATAAAAAAGAAAGTGTGTCATATTAAATATTCAAATCTATTATCATTCTCACATTACTTTTTATTCTTTCACTACCTTGGACGTTGAAGTGCTAAATGTAAGTTTATGCGCTGTTTCTAAGAGGGGATGAATTAGATTTATTGAAATTTTCTCAATTTGCAGTGTTAGCACTGTTTTTGTTATTTTTCAGAACTGATATGAAAATAAATATAATGAAAAATAAATGCAGAAAGTAAAGGACACAATGATATATACTGGTTCCCCTCACAATTCGAGAGTACTCTATTCCCCTCACTCTCTGTGAGAGATTTTCCACTATTTCAGATCTTTGTACAAGTCTTCAACAAAAACATATCCTACAATCTTCTAACATAAGCAACACAAGAGAAAAAGAAAACAATCCTTTCTTTTACACTCTCTTATTTCCAACAATACTGGACAACAAGGTATACACGAATCTGAGTTTGTAACAGAAGTTATAGCTCTTAAATCAATTATGTGTCAATTGATTTTCTCTTTGTAATGATCACAATCCAAACATATACACCTAAGTGTTCAGAATAATATGAATGAAACTTTAATGCATATGTATGAAAGTTCATGCAGAAAGTTTCATATTTGAAAGTTTAGAAATTTGTTTGGATTATGAGATGTGAAAGTTGTGTATCAAAGAATCTCTTTTGAAATGTAAAATTTTTGTGTCTAAGAGCCTCTTTTTGAAAAATTGAAACCACTTGAATACACACACACACACACACACACACACACACACACACACACTTTTTTGAAAAGTGTATATTCATGAAACATTGCCATGATTGATGTATGAAAGATGCAAACCGTTGGAATCAAATTTTTCATGAAAAGTACAAGTGCTTCAGTGGTAACCGGTTACCAGAAATGGTGTAACCAGTTACACATGAAGCGGTATAACAAAGAATTGAAATTTCCGTATGCGTAACCGGTTATAGGTAACTGGTTAACAAAAACTGGTTAACCCGTTACACAGATTCAAGTATGAAAAAGGTTAAATTTAGTTCGCAACCGGTTAACAACATTGTGTAACCGGTTACACTAGATGTAAAGATGAAAAATACTTTAATAAATGTTATGGTGCATAAACATAAGTTATCAAAAAGAGTTTTATGCATCAAGATGAAATGATTATTGAAATTCTGGTACCAGATATGTGATGTTACGTGTGATGTCACAACAACACACTCTGCAATGGACAATGTAAAACAACAGAAGAGTACACAAAGAATTGTTTACCCAGTTCAGTTCAACAACTTAATATGGGGGCTACCAAGCCAGGGATGAAATTCACTACTTGTAGAATTAATTTACAGACTCAACAACCTAGTTGACAATCTCCTAAACTTAATTCCTACTAATGAACTTTCTACCTAAGAGCCCACTTAGGTATGAGAACACTACTCAATCCCTAAAATCTCTCAAAGATCAAACACTTTGAGAAACACCTTGATCCTGCTTCACAGCTTTGATCAAGTTACAAAACTCTCTTGCTTCACAGCTCTAGAGAGGATAGATTACACTCACCAATTCACTCTTGAATAGTTAACACAATACTTCGTACAAAGACAATGAATGACCCTCAGTCTATGCTCTCTCTCTTCTGTACATTCAGTATCTTCTTCCTTTGGTTGATGCGCTTTATATAGCCATATGAATTGGGCTTGGATCCTTTTGCAATATCTGACCTGATTTGTTATTTAAAACTGAATCTTCAAAACAGATTTTATCCCCAAAATCTTTTTAAATCTCAGTCTTTAAACCTCCCTACAAATCTGCATCAAATCTCTATGCAACAGAGAATATCTATCCCAAGATATCTGCATCCAATGAGACTAACAGCTCTCCCAAAATCCAGCTAAAACGCAAACCCTAACCTGATGTTATTAATCTTCTGCAGACCTGATGTCATGACATCGCATGTGACATCAGACTTCAAAACTTCAACAACTTAAATCCTTAACATAAACCAATGTTAAGACTCAATGTTAAGACATCACCCATGTGACATCAACATTGTACAACTTTGTTTTACCAAAATTCTAGCCAATCCAAGAACCAACAATCTCCCCCTTTGGCTAATTTTGGCTAAAACAATCTCTGCAACATCAGAGACTTCAGCAGCAGATAAACATGAATATATTACCAACCTTCACAGCAACATTTCTTCAAAACTGCTTCACAATGCTTTCAGCATGCTACATACACTCCAATACTCTGCTACATACTTCAGCACTAACTAGTAGCAACATTGGGCAAGCTCCCCCTCAAGGCAAGAATCAGGATACCAGCAACTGTTCAACAACTCTCCCCCTCAATATCTACATTTCAGCATCACACTAGCTGCACTCCTTAGCATTGCACAATGACTAATTCTTCTTCTTGGCATTGCAACACCTTGACTAGCTCTTGGCTAACTCTCCCCCTTTTTAGCCACAATTGGACAACCACCAACGATATCCCAAGACACCAGTGATCCCTCTTACCCAGAAACCATCCATACCCAGTCAGGAAGGTTTCACACATTCATCCACAAGATCTGGAGCACACACACAATGCCTTCCACTGAACTCTAAGTAAACTCCACACATCAAGATAAGTGTGACTACACCATCAACAAAGACCCTCACAAAGTTTTTCCAAAAAAAACTGCATATTGTCTTCAGACATCTCCTCAGAAGCATGTGCGCACAAGATTCAAACAAATAGCTTCACATGGCTAGAACCATTCAAGTCCACACCAAAACACCAACCAATAGCCTAATGTCATAACATGTTATCAGACATTATATCCTCATAAAAGGCAACCAATCTCCACAAGCTCGATCAACATGCAAGCTTCATACCTTTGCAGCAAAATCCATAGACAAGTACTCCCCTTGTCATGGTTAACTATAGCTCTAGATGGAGATGAACATATGAGCACACTTGCTGAGCACATTCACATACTGTACTTAAGAGATATTTGTAGCAGAAGAAGGAACAACCTTAAAAAAATGTTCTGATCAGATCACATCACAATCCTTCGCACAATCTCAAACATCTTCCAAATATCAGCAATCATGATGTTACAACATCTCTTCTCATCACCATTCAACAACATCTTTTGGGAAATCTGTTTCTCATTACCATTCAAAGGACTCATTTCGCATAGAAGTCCTTCAAGAAGCTCCCAATAAAACACATTCAGAGCAGCTTATTCAGGTTAACATACACACCTGAATACCATAAGCTCGCACACCCTCTTCCTAAGTAATTATTTATAACAGCTGGAGAAAACTCAGTACATTTCCTTCTCATATACACTTTTTCAAAATCCCGTCCTCTTCTATCAGCAATGTCAGCAGGAATGAATTCTTTGACAAGTATCGCATAGCATTTGCACAAACCAAAAACAGTTTTTATTAGCCCAACAAACTGAATCATTTCCATAACTTTTCTAATTTCCAGAGCATCTTTACTAAGATCTCTTTCCAAACCAAGCCTCCTTTGAAAAACATACATCCACCTTTTTACACTTTCCACAGAATAAATGTTATCTAGTGGAGCCTTTCGAATTTTCTCAGAAGTTCTAACAACAACAACTTTCTTCATATGAGAGATGTCCTTTGGAGGTGACTCAATAGCTTTCCCTTTCCTTGATTTCAGTCTTTTAGCAATCCCAGGAACTACTTTTGCAATCAGCACATTGTCAGACAGATCAACCACTTCAACATTCTTCTTTATTTTAAGGCTAGGAGATGTTTCAATCTTAACTCCAACATCTCCATCTTCCAAAACAGAGATTGCCAACCTGTGATGGTTGTCTTGTGAGTTATCAGTCTGCTTATCATCTTGCTTCTAAAACTTCTTAAGATCACCACTACCAGCACCCATATCTTCATAGAAATCATCATTACTCTTCATATCTGAGTGATCATCCTCTATGACTTTAGGTTCCTCAAGATTTCCTGTGACCAATTGCATAACACTAGGTTGTTTGGTGATTCTTCTGATGTCACAGTCAGAAGTCATAACATCATCCTCAACATCACTTGATGAGCTGAACTCTTGAGGTACCCATTGATAGCAATTATCTCTGGATCTGACTCCCTTCATAACTACCTCATTCTTCTCATTAGTCACCAAACACTCATCCTTAGTGTAGCTGACCTTGTGTCCTTTATCACAAAGCTGACTTATGCTAATCAAGTTAGCACTCAAACCTTTGACAAGCAGCACATTGTCAAGATCAGGTCCATCATGACACTTCACTTTTCCAACACCTTCTACCACCCCTTTCTCTCCATTTCCAAAAGTAACATCAATTGAGGAGCAAGAATTAACATCCACCAATTGGTTTTTGAATCCAGTCATGTGCTTTGAACATCCACTGTCAAAGTACCATCCATCCTTAGCAAAATGTCCATCTGAGGTGTGTGTCAATAGACATTTACCCTCTTCTTTAGGAACCCACTGCTTAACAACCTTGGGCCTGTTCACCTTCTGTCTGGGTTGAGGGTTAGACTTGGGATAACCATGTAGCTTGAAACAAGAAAATTGCATGTGTCCAAATCTGCCACAGTAAAAGTACCTAACTCTGTCTTCTCTGAAGTGGTTAAACATTCTGCCACCTTGATGATGATACTGCTGTGGCTGCCACCCATAATGTTGTCTTCTTCTCCCATAGTTTGACTGTCTTTTATGGTAAGGATGCTGTCTTTTTGGCTGTCTTCTATGGTGATGAGGCTTCCTTCTTCCATAATAATAAGGCACAACATTATTATATCCATAGCCATACATGTTTCCCTGATGTTGAGACATCTGATGGAACATGTTCTGTTTGAACCTAGAAGCCTGCATTCTCTTATGATATTGTGGAGGCATATACTGCCTAGCTCCAAAAACATGTGCCTTCCTTTGATGAGGACCATGAGCATTGCCTCTTCCCAACATTTTGAGGTTGTGGATGAGCAACCTGCTTAGGTTTAGGATCCTGTCTCTTTGTGTGATGTTGAGTCATTGGTTGGGACATCTCCTTCTTGGTTCCTGAAGTGCTTGCTTCAGCAGATACCTTTTCCTCAACCACAAATCTTATGCCTGACTTATCTCCAGCAACCTTTTCTGTCTGAAGGATCTTATCAAATGTGTCTGTACCGCTGTTCAACATCCTAACAGATTTGGTCATATGATCAAGATGAACTTTGACCAATAAGACTTCATTTTCCAAATCAGCTTTAGCAGTCTCAAGTTGAACAATCTGTTTCTTCTGTTTTTCACTTTCTTGACAGATTTCTGCACTCTTCAGACAAAGCTCATGATAAGTGGATGCTAACTCCTCAAAAGTCAGTTCCTCATCACTTGAATCAACATCAGAAACAACTGTTCCAATTAAAGCTTTGACATGTTTGGCTGACTCTCCTTCACTTTCACTGTCAGAGTCTGACCAAGAAACTGTCATGCCTTTCTTCTGCTTCTTCAGGATTGTGGGGCATTCTTTCTTAACATGTCCATAACCTTCACACTCAAAGCATTGAATCCCTTTGTCTTGAGCAGTCTTCTCTTCATCCTTCTCCTTTGACTTGCTGATGTTAGAGGAGATGTTCTTGACATTAGGTTTGTGGTTCTGATTCATCCTCTTGAAAACCTTGTTAAACTGTCTTCCCAACATAACAATGGCCTGAGACAGCTCCTCTTGAGAATCATCCTCTTTCCCTTTCTTGGCTTCATCAGAACTGGAAACTAAAGCTATACTCTTGGACTTCTTCTCAGATTCTTCTTCACTTAACCCTAGCTCAAATGTTTGAAGAGATCTAATAAGCTCATCAACCCTCATTTTCCTGATGTCTTGAGCTTCTTCAATTGCAGTCACCTTCATCTTGTACCTCTTAGGAAGGGACCTAAGGATTTTCCTTACAAGCTTTTCTTCTGACATCTTTTCTCCAAGAGCACTGGATGCATTGGATAGCTCAAGAATACTCATGTGGAAGTCATGGATAGTCTCATCTTCCTTCATCTTCAGACTTTCAAACTTTAATGTTAGGAGCTGAAGTCTTGACATCTTAACTCTAGATGTTCCTTCATGTGTAGCCTTCAAAATATCCCATGCTTCTTTAGCAACTTCACATGAGTTGATCAACCTGAAGATGTTCTTATCAACTCCATTGAAGATAGCATTTAGGGCTTTAGAGTTACCAAGGGCAAGCTCATCTTCTTCCTTGGTCCATTCTTCTTCAGGCTTTAGCTTTGAGGTGCCCTCTTTATCTTTCCCAGCATCATCTTTTTCAAACACAACAGGTGCTTTCCATTCTTTTATGATAGCCTTCCAAGCCCTGCTGTCCAAGGATTTCAAAAAGGTGATCATCCTTGGTTTCCAATAATCATAATTAGAGCCATCCAAAATAAGGGGTCTATTCACAAATCCACCAACTTCCTTGTCCATCTTTACCAGAAAGTATCAGCCCTAGATCTCACCCAGATGCAGAGCAAGATGCCTGCTCTGATACCAATTGAAATTCTGGTACCAGATATGTGATGTTACGTGTGATGTCACAATAACACACTCTGCAATGGACAATGTAAAACAACAGAAGAGTACACAAAGAATTGTTTACCCAGTTCAGTTCAACAACTTAATCTAGGGGCTACCAAGTCAGGGATGAAATTCACTACTTGTAGAATTAATTTACAGACTCAATAACCTAGTTGACAATCTCCTAAACTTAATTCCTACTAATGAACTTTCTACCTAAGAGCCCACTTAGGTATGAGAACACTACTCAATCCCTAAAACCTCTCAAAGATCAAACACTTTGAGAAACACCTTGATCCTGCTTCACAGCTTTGATCAAGTTACAAAACTCTCTTGCTTCACAGCTATAGAGAGGACAGATTACACTCACCAATTCACTCTTGAATAGTTAACACAATACTTCGTACAAAGACAATAAATGACCCTCAGTCTATGCTCTCTCTCTTATGTACATTCTGTATCTTTTTCCTTTGGTTGATGCGCTTTATATAGCCATCTGAATTGGGCTTGGATCCTTTTGCAATATCTGACCTGATTTGTTATTTAAAACTGAATCTTCAAAACATATTTTATCCCCAAAATCTTTTTAAATCTCAGTCTTTAAACCTCCCTACAAATCTGTATCAAATCTCTATGCAACAGAGAATATCTATCCCAAGATATCCGCATCCAATGAGACTAACAACTCTCCCAAAATCCAGCTAAAACGCAAACCCTAGCCTGATGTTATTAATCTCTTGCAGACCTGGTGTCATGACATCACATGTGACATCAGACTTCAAAACTTCAACAACTTAAATCCTTAACATAAACCAATGTTAAGACTTAATGTTAAGACATCACCCATGTGACATCAACATTGCACAACTTTGTTTTACCAAAATTCTAGCCAATCCAAGAACCAACAATTATGATGATTTTGAGCAATTAAGATATGTATACTTGAATTGTAAAGAATACTCAACCATCTTGATTCTTCCATTGACTTTCCAAAGCTTATGATCATTTGAACTTGATTGCTCTAGTCTTCAAGCTTTGACTTCTTTTTGTTAAAGTGTTTGTCTTCATCAAAACTATAACCAATGACAAAAATAACTCTTCTTCACATTCTCCCCTTTTTTGATGATGATAAACCATCCTTTAAAATTTTACTTTTTCATCAATGAGTTGCTTCAATATGTGAGTTTTTGAAATGTTGAGTAACAACTAGAATCTCCCCTTATCTGGTATATCTCCCCTTTGCTTTTGCAATTCAAGACTTTCTCCCCTGAAAGTATTATGAACAAGAACAAATACAATACCTACTATTTCTCCTCCCTTTGACATCATCAAAAAGAAGACAAAATATAATAATGTATAATGAAAAGTGATACCATAGGAAGGATATATTATTATAATTGAAAATTAATAGTACACAATTATACACTTATCTCCGTCATAAGGTTTTGATGTCAAAGTTGATATCAATGTTGATACTTCTTCAAAACATCTTTTTAATCAATGAAACTATTAGAACTACCATATCATATGATCTTGTATCTTGAAGGATAATTCTTGATTTGACAATGCTAGCATATGACCTTCAAGTAGGTCTAAAAACATGATTCCTATCATAAGACCTTTTATCACAATTTACAACATGTTCTTTCTTTGATTCTATATTGTTGAATTCATTAGTATCCTTTATAATTTTGGTTTGACTTGTACTAGGTTTATCAAAGTTAGTAAAGCCAATACCACATTTATCATTTAAAATCTTTTGACTACTTAACACATTTTCCAAATCAATTAGACCTTTTTCAAATTTCATAATTACTTGGTTTAATTCAACAATTTTAGATTCAAGAGATGAACAATTATTACATGCTGAATTTTTTATTAAGTCCAACTCCACTTGAGTGTTATTAGTCTTTCTTTCTAATTTTAAAATAGTTTTATTTTGACTTGAACATTTTCTAGAAAGTTTCAAAAGTTCATCATGTAATTCATGAAAATCACTTTGTAATTCATCATAAGATGGAATATCATCAGTTTCAAAATAACTAATCTCATGTTCTTAATCACTTGAATGATGTGAGACCATCAATGCCTTATATGCATGATCTTCACCTGAAGATGAACTTATTTCATTGTCATCCCATGCTACATATGCTTTCTTTTCCTTTTTGTGATTCTTTCTTTTGAGTTTTTCTTTCTTTTTAAGTGTAGGACATTCACTATTGACATGTCCCTTTTTTCCACATTCAAAACAAGTAACTCTCCTTGTTGGTGCATCTTTCTGAATGATCTCCTTTTTCCTTTCTTTTCTCAAGAACTTTTCAAACTTTTTTATAAGATCATCATCGTCATCAGTGTATTTCTCCCTCTTGATTGCTATAATGAAATTTTACTCTTGTCTTTAATACAACATCTTTTGAATCTTTTACTTGTATTTCATGCTTCTCCAATCTTTCAAGTTCTATTTCATGCTCTTGAAGTTTTTCGAACAACAGCGGAGGACATGGTAGAAAGACTCTTCTTTTCTGATATCGCCGTCATCTTTGGTTATCATTCCCTGGTTAAAGACCTAAGCACTTTAAGATTTAAATCATCATTCGTAAAAGTCTTACCGAGAGCAATCAGGTGATTGGTTAAGTGAGCAAATCTCTTTTGTAGAGCAAGGATTGATTCTTTGACTACATTATGAATAATTCGTACTCTTGATTAAACATATTTAATCTTGATCTCTTTACTTCAACGATTCCTTCATGAGTTTCCACCAATGTATCCCATGTTTTTTTTGCTGTTGTACATTGAAAGACACAAAATAATTCATTCATGCTAAGTGCACTTTGAAGTATGTTGATTGTTTTCTTGTCGTAAAGTATATTTTTCTTATCATCTTTATTCCATGAACTTTTAATCTTTACTGTCCCAACACCATTGACAACACTAGTAGGAACAAACAAACCATTTTGTACATCATCCCATATATCTTCTCCTTGTGCTTCTAGATGAGTCTTCATGCGAATTTTCTAAAAATTGAAGTATTCACCACAGAATAATGGAAGCTTGTTATTGCTGCCACCATCTCTAAACACCGAGTTTTCGGAAGTCATTCTAAATCACAAGAGCAAATTACTTGAACCTGCTCTAACGGCAACCTGCACAACATTTTTTTCTCATGCATATGGTTTTAACCGCTCACACTATATAAGAAAGAAAATGCGTCATATTAGATATTCAAATCTATTATCATTCTCACATTACTTTTTATTCTTTCACTACCTTAAATGTTGGATTGCTAACCTTGTAGGTCACATTCCTCTCCGCCGCACTTGAAAACTTTTTCTATCGATCTAAGATCTCATTGATCATTTCTTATTTTCAAGTGAAACACTCTATTTTACAACTAAAAACAATTTTAAGGATAAAAAATATTGACTAATTTAATTTCAAAAACAATATTAGAATTAAATTTCAAAAGAGAAATGTTTCAACTCTTATATAAAAAAGAGAGAATAGTTGCACATAGTGATCTTAAAGCAAGAACTTGATTTCCTAAGTCATCTTAGACACAACATACAGTTTAAATACCCATCGTATTAAATTAACAATATCATTCGTCATGTAATTTTCTAGTGTACAGATATTTAAGTCACAATATTTAATTAAACGTGTGTATAAAAAAATATAAAAAATATTTAAATGAAATATTTTTATTTGCGTAGAAAAATAAAAAATGTAAAACGAAAAACGAACCCGTGCGCTCTCTAACGAAACGCTCTAACGAAACGCGCGTAACCGTATTTAAACTAAACCCGCCATGCAAATTTTTCACTCTCACCTTCACCACCCACCACTCTCTGTTTCTCTCTCTTCACATTCTCATTCTTCTCTTCTCTTCTCTCTCTTCCTTCATCCATTCCTGTAACAGATTTACAGTTACAACTTTTTCCAAAGAATCAACGCCGCCTTTCTTTTTCGTTCAACTATGACGGATTCTCAGACGATGCCGGCTGCCATGGCGTCACTTTTCGTCGGCGACCTTCACTCCGACGTTACCGATGCTCAACTGCATGCGACATTTTCTGAATTCAAGAGCCTCGCTTCCGTTCACATCTGTAAAGACTCAGTCACAGGGAAGTCCCTTTGTTACGGTTACGTCAACCTCACCTCTCGTCAAGAAGGTAACGATAACATTTACGCTTTTTCAGATTCATCGCATTTCAGATTTTTCTTTTCAGTTCATTTGATTGATTCATCTTTTTCTTTTCTTGCGTTTCGAAAGTTAGTTATGCTCAAATTAATGGCTTGTTATAATTAGTATTGCTGTAAAGAAACCTTTATCTCGAAATTGGAATGGAATTAATTAAAGAAATAGAAAAAATTATATGAATTACACATGATTTATTGTAATGTAGTAAAAAGGGGAAAGAACATGTATAATGTATGCTAGATTGTGCTAGTTGATTAAAGATTGTGCTAGTTGTTTATCATCTGTTAGTTATGTTTGTAACTGTATCGATCTTGAAGTTAGGTTAGGTTTAGTTTGTGAAAGAACAATTTTACGTGCTTTGATTTGTAATTATAATGTATTCTGATTCTACATGCTTTGTATTGTTGATTGAGTAGCAATTTGTGCTATCGAGCTGAAGAACAATTCTTTACTCAATGGAAAAGCGATAAGGGTCATGTGGTCAAGTCGTGATGTAAGGAAAAGTGGCAAAGGGAATGTGTTTGTTAAGGTATGTTATAGGGTTTATAGGTTTGATGTGAAATCTTAAATGATGATATTCTGTTTTGTTTTTGTCTTTGAAGTGAATTCTAATGAAAACTTGCTGGTGTTAATATCATTACAGAACTTAGCAGAATCGATAGATAATGTGGGACTGCATGATTTATTTCAAGAATATGGGAATATTTTGTCTAGCAAAATTGTCATGTCTGAAGATGGGAAGAGCAAAGGGTTTGGTTATATCCAGTTTGATTCAGAGGAGTCTGCAAATGATGCTATCCAGAAAATGAATGGCTCTACTGTGAGAGATAAGCAGATGTATGTTAAAATTTGCCATCATCCATATCCATATGTTTTGTCTTTTGAAGTTTATGTCTTTTGTGCCTGCAGTTATTTGCTGTTTTAGTTATCTTAAGATTGGTTTTAATCCGATTCCATTTCTTCTCACAGATTTGTTGGGAAATTTATCAGAAAAAGTGAGCGCTCTTTTGCTGACCCTGATGCCAAATATACAAACTTGTACGTTAAGAATTTGGACCCAGATATTACAGAAGTACATCTTAAAGAAAAGTTCTCCTCTTTTGGAAAAATTATTAGCTTGGCTATTGCAAAGGATGAGAAGGGGTTGTCAAAAGGTTTTGGATTTATGAACTATGAAAACCCGGATGATGCAAGGCGAGCAACTGAAGCAATGAATGGAACACAATTTGGTAATTTACTTATCTTTTTAGTACATAGGTCTTTTATGCACAAAGTTGCACTTTCCTGGATGTTGATTCTCTGCATATATCTGGTTTTGATTTGTCATAACTAGGTTCAAAGAACTTGTATGTTGCAAGGGCACAAAAAAAGGTTGAACGTGAGAAGATCTTGCATCAGTGGTTTGTGGAAAGATGCATGGAGAAAAACTTAAAATACAAGGTAATTCCTTACCCTTTTTCCTATACTTGACTAATTAATTTCAGCCTTCTTAGTTTGTCAACATTTAACTTTCAGGGATCAAACATTTATGTGAAGAACATTGATGATAGTGTTACTGACGAAGAACTAAGGGGTCAGTTTAGTGCTTGTGGCACAATAACTTCTGCAAAAGTTATGCGAGATGACAAAGGAAAAAGCAAAGGGTTTGGGTTTGTCTGTTTCTCTACCCTGGATGAGGCTGTTAAGGCTGTAAACAGTTTTCATGGTGAGTTAAGTTTCTTTGAATCTGTAAGCCACTATGGTGATAGGATTTGAATGTTTTGGTCATGAATCATTTTTTGCCTAGATATGTTTTCGTAGTACTATTGTGCTCACTATGATGTTCCAATAATACTCCATCATCTTTATTGGATTATAACTTGAGAGATTAGATACATGTTACATGCTATTTTCTATGTTCTGAATTTTAATTGAAGCTTTGATCTAATAAATTTACATCACTGTTTGTTACTTTTAAGAAATATTTTAATGATATTAAAACATTTTTATCCAAGTATCAAATCCATTTAGAACAATATTCTCAGCAATACTTTTGTTATGTCATTCTTTTTATTTGGATAGGCAAATGTTTCCTAGCTATTGGTTATTAAGTTGATGTTATATGTCACAGGGCGCATGTTCCATGGAAAACCACTGTATGTTGCTTTTGCTCAGAGGAAAGATGTTAGGCAAAGCCTATTGCAGCTCCAGCATACTCAAAAACCAGCCGGATTAGCTGGACCTTCCACTGCTGTTACCCCCGGTGCACTTTCTCCTATCATCCGCACCGGTGTTGTTTATCATCACCCTATGGGTTCTACAGCATTTTATCATTCATCGGGTTCTATTGTGAGTGACAAATTTGCATAATAACTAGATAAAGGAATTCATCAAAGTTTTTTTACCTAATATTTGTCTAGTTTGTTTTTATTTTTAATACTCCTATGCATGACTTAAGGTGAATACAATCCACACATTAAAAAATGTAGTTATTTTATTAGCTAGGATAGACTAATCTTAGTTTGATATCAGTTTTAAGGAGTCTTAGATATATGTATTTCAATTTTATTTCTTTCATCCACAGATTTCCAACAAAGCTACCATGCAGCAATGGAAAAACATGGGCTGGATGATTGGCGATACAGATTCAAAAGAGTCAAGTACTCATTCAGGACAAGCCAAGCATGTGGCTAGTGGATGGCAGCAGCAGGAGATGGAAGAAAAATCTGGAATTTCACCTGCCATGCAGTTTCTTGATCAGAAGACCCATGTTTCTGGCCAGGACGTACTTCATTCAGATTCTATTTTAGCCAAGGTTTCTGTCATCTGAATATACTTCAACAAACACGAGATGATATGATACCTCTTAATAGGCGGCGTAGCTTGTGATGTGGTGGTTGAAACTTGCATGAACCCAGATATCTGATATTGTATAATACTTCTGTGATTTTTTTACAGGATTTGTTCTGCAGACTGCAGTATATTTCTTGTCTTTTGATGTGAATATGTAGTCATATGATAGATACATTCAGCTTTTTCAGTTTAATTGTGAATATGGTTGATACGGTAACATTCGAATAATGGATAATCATTGTTTTCGAGTTTAAATGTGATTGTATGAACTGTGTAGCTGACACCTTACACAACTTCCTCATGCAAAAAACTTAGATTAGTTAGTCTGTAAGTTAGTTATTCTGGTTAGTGTTAGTTAGTTGGTTTTAGTTCTAGTTTTCTATTGCTGTATTCTGTTTTTTTACTTTGCAGCAGTATAAGAGAATTTGTGTGTTGTCATATCAATTAGTCTGTTTGAAAATGCACGACAAACTCTTGAAGAGGTCTAGATTAGATGGAGCGCTAAGCTAGGTCATGAAATCAACACATTGATTATTTTTTGAGATAAACTTAACACAATGAAAGAAGGACTTATCCTAAGTTGCAGCATGTATGTAGCACACATTATAAGAAATTTTTTTTTTCAAGAGGCGGGTCTTCCAAGTCTAACACTGATGTGATGGTTAGTGACACCCTCTTTTTTATATAGAAGCCACTAGTAACCGTTCTTGATAATGTAATTATCATTAATATGATTAAACTAAATAAAGATGTCATTGATGTGGGCGTTGAAATTTAGATTCTAACTATTGACCTATGTAATGACATATGGAGGAAGCTGAGTGTACGTATGATTGGTACATATGATTGGAGTTCGTTGGCCTCAGGAATTAGAGCTAGATCATGAATATGTACATAAGGGACAATAGCAACCAAGAAAGCAATATTTGAACCAGAAGGATGAAGAACCAATTCTAATTCTCCAATCATATCCATCTTAAAAAGTCTCATGTATTTATAAATGAAGGTAATCATCACTTTAATAGTTTGTTTTGTAGGACTAAATTAGGTCCAACCATACATTTAGACCCAACCACACATTCTTATGATGCTATCAAAATCTTGTTTAAGATCCATCACCCACCTTTTAGTTCCACGCAGAGACATGACCCAACCATACATTCTTATGATGCTATCAGAATCTTGTTTAAGATCCATCACCCACCTTTTAGTTCGACGCAGAGATATATTACATACAACATACACATACTTAGTGGAAAGCATGTCCCTGTTACCTCGGATTTTCAACACAAGCTTTGATGCAGGGATTATGATAAGTTGTTGGAAGTTTGTTTCATGATTTGGGTTTTACTAGGTCGAAGTGGTCAGTTACGATCTTATGATCAAATTTGAACTTTTTGATGAATTGGTCTTGTCGAAGGATGGCAGTGGCCTTGACAGCCTTGACAGACACCATACACATACTTAGTGGAAAACATGTCCGTGTTACCTCAGATTTTCGACACAAATTTTGGATGCGAGAGGATTGTGACAATTTTTTTGGAAGTTTGTTTCATGATTTGAGTTTTACCTAGGTCGAAGTGGTCAGTTATGACCTTATGATCAGATTTTCACTTTTTGATGTATTGGTCCCGTCGAAGGATGATGGTGGTCTTGGTCGAATTTTCATAGTTAAAGACCAGGGATACATAAGTTTTGGACTTAGTGAAATTTGAAGTCTAAAGTGATATTATTAACTCCACGCGGTCGAACGAGGCACAAGCGGATAAGATTAGACGGTTATCCAAGAACACATGAAAAGCTTGCAGATACGAAGGTTGCATGACGTTGGGAACGTGGCACAATTTATCGAGTCGACCGTTGCTCCGGAACCGTCAGGGTCTTCTACCGACTCGTGTAGCGATTACACTCAGTTCTTCACCACAGACAAAGTATGTATTATACGTAGATGCGTAAAATTTAATATTATTTCGTTTGATTTCATGTTTTGTGTTACTATAAGTTGTTATGTTTTTGAACGACAGATTTTTGAGAGCCGATCCGACGTATTAGGTTGGGCACAGAATATTGGGAAGCAACATGGTATCATAGTTGTGACAATTCGTTCTGATAGTGCAACTGGCCAGCGAGGAAGGAAGGATAAATTGATAATGGGTTGTGAGAGAGGAGGAAATTATAAAAGAAAAAAATCTGAAAGTAGTCATTCATCGGAGAAGGGTGGTCTCGCTAGTATGAAAGTGAAATGTCCCCCTTTCGGCTGAGGTCTTCGCCAAGTGGTATTGGTTGGAGGGTGAGCGTTATGTGTGGGTTTCACAATCATAGAGTATCTCAGGATTTATCAGGGCATGACATATTAGGCCGTCTAAAACCTCGTGAGAGACAATTTGTGAATAACATGACGAAGTATAACATGCCTCCGAGATACATAATTTCCGCCTTGAAAGACCAAGATCCAGAAAACCTCACGAGTGTTGAGCAAGTATATAAAGCTAGATCTACGTACCATGAAAGCAAGAGAGGTTCATTGACGGAAATGCAAATGTTGTTGAGTCTTATTCATAAAGAAAAGTACATGTGTTGGACAAGAAATAGGGAAGATTCGAATGTTGTTGCTGATATTTTCTGGACACATCCTGATTCAGTGAAGCTGTTGAATATGTTTCACTTGGTGTTGATTTTTTATTGTACATACAAGACCAATAGGTATCGGTTACCATTGCTTGAGATTGTTGGTGTTACGTCAACAAAGTTGACGTTTTCGGTAGGGTTTGCCTACTTGGAACATGAAAGAGAGGAGAATTTCAAATGGGCAATGGAGAAGCTGAAAGAGTTGATTTTTTTTTTTGAGAAATTGCTACCAAATGTTGTTGTGACGGACAGAGAACTTGCCTTGATGAATTCAGTTGAAGATGTGTTTCCTAATTCAACACATCTGTTATATGTGTTCCACATTTCCAAAAATGTTAGCATGAAATGTAAGGAATATGTTAAATCAGAAAGACATGAACATGTCATGGAGCTGTGGAACAACATCATGTATGCTAATAGAGAGAGTGAGTATCTCATACACTTGAAGCACTTTGAGACTGTTTGTGTTGATATACCATTGTTTGTTAACTATGTGAAAGAAACAGGGTTGACACCATATAAAGAAAGGTTTGTTTCTGCATGGACAAACAGAGTTACTCATATGGGAAACACAACAACGAACAGGTATACCGACATCTTATTTGATTTAATTAATTAGCATAATTGATGTCTAATTGTGCTTTAATTATTGCGGTTTAGGGTGGAGTCTGCACATTGGAGACTAAAAAATATGTTGTCACATAGTCGGGGAGATTTATACCGCAGTTGGGATGCTGTTAACACCATGCTGAAGTTGCAGTTAGGCTCAATTAGAGCGTCGTTTGAAAAGAGTATTGTGAACATTGAGCATCGGTATAACACTCTATTCTACACCAACTTGCACGGTTTTGTGTCAAGGCAATGTATACAACACATAGGGAGGGAACTAGAACTGGTCAAATTTGTTGGTATAAACAAGGATATGTGTGGTTGTTTCATTAGATCTACATATGGTTTACCCTGTGCGTGTCAACTTGCTGGTTTTCAAATACAAGGTCTGTCTATTCCTTTAGAAGAAATTCATATTTTCTGGAAGAAATTACACATTCAAGAGCATACTGACGGTCCAGAGGATAATGGTTCAAAGATGGATTTAGACGCAGAATGTGAAGATTTGAAGACATATTTCAATTCTTTGGATATTGTAGGTCAGAGGGTGTTGAAGAAGAAAATTAGAGAACTGACTTATCCAACCACATCTTCTATGCGTCCACCACTGGTGAAGTACAAGCCGAAGAGATGAGTTAAGAAGACCAAAAAGGGTGAAGAGAGTGATGTGCGTCGTGATCCCTCACAGTGGGAGTATGGTGAGGCCTCGCAGCGGAGTCAGACTACAAAGACATCATGTACGAAACCAACAGGAAGTCAACCTTCTAGTCAACCGTCCACTGTATCTTCTAAGCATAAATACTTGCCTTAGTTTCCTCGTTTCATGCATCCATATATTGATGACATAATTGATGTGGGTGACGATGGAAATTGTGGGTTTCGGGCTATTTCAACTGATCGTACCTGGATCAGACAGTTATGCAGTGGCCAGCAACGTCGTATGGACTTTAGCTCTGGTGATGATGATACGGCCGGGGGGGGGGAGGTGTACCTGCAAGGTACTCCGACGCTCAAGTAAGAAAAATGGGAGTAAGCAAGTACAGAGAATAAATGTGATAGTTAGAATGTTTCGTAACCTGACCCTCTCAAGTGAGAGGGTATTTATAGAGAGCCCCCAACGCGGGGCTAACGGTTACTTGCACTGGGCTGGATTGCAAGGCCCAATCCAAGTAACTGCCAGAGCTTACGTGGCGTAGTGAAGACCAGCACGTGGTCTTCGCCCTGGTGTAACGGTCCCTGAATCTCCGGAAGTAGGGCAGACCGATTCCTTCGGGAGAGGGAAGTTACAAGAAAACGTGTCCTCGCGGGGAGGAGCACGTGGGTGTCGAGGAGAGGTGCATCCGCGGGCTATATACTTCTGCTCGACAGTCTTTGCCTCGCGTGCCCGACGTCTAAGGGGATTGGTACGTGCCCGACACAGAGGCGATGTTGGGCCTCGTTGGGCCTTTGCTGGTCATTGGGTTTGGGCCTGCCCGACAATAGGGCAGGCGCTGGCCCAGTCCAGAACAAAAGCCCCCCAAGTCGTTGCTCTGAGGTGTCAGAGTAATGACTTAAGGGCTAGTACTATGTCGAGGACGTATCCCGTCGGGGAAGGGATTTTAAACGAGGAGCGGTTGGTCAATCGGGTAGGAACAAATTGACCTGCTCGCGCCAGACTGGTCGCGGCTAGGCGACGTCGCGGGGATACGAGAAGTCTGAAGCGAGGAGAATGGAAGGACGCGTGTTGGGGAACGAAAAGACGCACGTGGGGAAACGCACGCCACGTGTCACACCCCATCATTACCTAGGGCGGTTATGCTAGGGTAGCGTAATCGATTGCCGAGGAAATCCCCAAGTCTCGTGAGGCCCTTATAAATAAGGGTGAGCCCGCGTCATTTGCACGTTTTCACTCTCTCTGCTCAGACTCTCTTTCTTCTTCTCTCACTGCCATCGTCGCCGCCGCAAGCCACCACAAACCGCCGTATCGGAACCCTACCGGAACTATATTTCAAGTAAGTTTCTCGATCTTTCTCCTTTCTTTTGCATTTTATGTGGTGGTTCCATGGTGAACTGATGAAGTTTCCACGGAAATCGCGAAATTTCCGGCGAAAACGGCGGAATTTCTTAGATTTCTTGTTAAATCTCGCGGGGAGAAGTGATGAGCACCACGAGGAACAGGAAGAATGTCCCGAGGACATGAGATGACTATCTCGGGGTCCTCGTTAACGTTCCTAACCGCGGGATGAATCCTCGGGAAGCAATCCCGGGGTCGTTCGTCGTATAACCGAAGACGTCATGTGATCGCGGCAGTCGCGTGGTCCCCGACACCCTTCTTCGCCCTTTCACTTGATCAGCGGTGGAGGGGTGAATTTGATCTGGATCATCGAATTCACCATTTCCTTCTGCTTTTCAAGTAAATGGACGCCCTGTCAGTGGCTGTGGGATCTTTAGACACCGACGACCAACCCGACTCACCGATGGCAGAGATAACTAGTGTCGAGGAGCGTCCCCTCGCGGAGTGGGTTAGCCACGAGCCGCTAAACATGATCTTCCAGTTCGTCGACGAGGATAAAGATGATATTTTTTGTACAGTCAAACACCGGCTGGTGGGCTCCTCGAAGATGTGGAAGGTGTTCCGGCCTCAGGCACACCACCGCATCTGTTCGACCTATCGAGGGATGAGGTTCCCCCTCTATGAATTCATGCTTGACGAGGCGGGGTGGCGCTTGCCCTTTACGGATTTCCAACAAGCGGTGTTCGTTTGGCTGCGCCTGGCGCCCTTGCAACTTCATCCTAACTCCCTCACTTTTATCCGAGCCTTCGAGCTCGTTTGTAAAGATCTGCAGATCAGGGCAACTGTGCCTCTTTTCTTTCGTATCTTCCACCTCCAATGACAGGCCTCCGACGGTAGACACGACTGGGTGTCTTTTAAACAAGTGAGCAGCCTCTTCCACACGTACCTGGACTCTGTTCGGGACTTTAAATACCGGTATTACATCGTGAGGCTGGTCACGCTAGAGGCTGTGAATTCGGTGTATCGCCGAGTTTCCCGCGAGGTGGACGGGCAGACGAATGAGGTCCTTGAACCTAGATTCCCCTTGTTCTGGACGGAAGAACATTTCAAAAATGGGACGGACAACTACATTGTCAGCCCTGGCCGACTTGGCGAGGGGGATCGTCTGGCGTATGAGAAAATAGTCGCCTTCGTCAACAGATTCAACAAAGCTAAGCTCGTGACGCCGGACGGAGAATTCGTCCAGGGTGATGATGGGCAGGTCTTAACAAAGCGTCGTTTAATCAATACGAGGGCCCTCCTCGAGACGTTTTCCGATGAGGACGCCCTCGAGCTGTTAGGTGGTGGAATCTTCTTTGACTTGCTTTTTCTTCGCGTCCTGGTTTCTGATTTACTGACACATTTATTTCCTTTGCAGGCAAGATGTCTGACGCTGAGGAGCGCATCAAGAAACTGAAGGTTGCCCGCATTTCGAAGAAAGGAGGTAAAGGCCGTGTCGAGCAACTCCGGGCGCAGGGCCCTAGTCCCACTCCGACAACCGGGGGCTCTTCTGGCTCTCCCCAGGACAGCGACTCCCCCAGCACTCAGAACTCCCCGAAGAGGCAACGACTTGCTAATCAGGTGGACATCGACCTCACCGAGAATGAAAGCCCCCCCGCTGTGAAATTTGTGCTCCCGCCTTGCTACTCGAGGCCGAACTTCTTTATGGGGAACAATTCCCTGTGTGTTAGTGGACCTGAAGTTCAGACCATCTTGGGCGTCGACAGGGTCTCTCGGAGAAGGGCGCTGGTGGAGGACGTGTCCGCGGTGATGCGGGTGTGCGCTGCTGCCTTGGTCCTGAATGACAAGACATGCCCGGCGGACGAGATGAACAGGCTGCAAGAGAGTTTCAGATCCATCTCAGCTGAAATGGAGAAGGTGGGCAAGGAGCTGACCGACTGCAAGAACCAGAACAAGGCCCAGGTCGAGCTTCAAGAGAAGTTGGAGGAGAGGTTGAAGATCGCTGAGGAGGAGAGGAAACATCTCTTGGCGAGGAACGCCGAGCTGGAAGAAGTTGTTTGTCCGGCTGAGGAGGAAACCGAGGAGGACAGGTTGTTGACTTCGCGGGCAGCGCTAATAGCGAAACTTAGGGAAGCTGAGCAGGATAACCTCGTGGCGGCTGGTATAGGTTTCAGGAACGCCATGCAGCAGCTTCGGGTTGTCAACGCCGGCCTCATAATTGAAGGGACTGACCCCAATTATGAGGTGGTCGACGGTCAGATTGTGCAGCCGATGCAAGAGGATAAGGTTGGCGGAGGGGCAACCGACCACGAGCAGCCAAAGGGGGCCCCCATTGAATAAGTTTTTACTCTATTTCTGTTTGGCCTGCGAGCCATTTTATTCATTGATGCCTGCGTGCCAGGGGCGTTTTGATACTTGTTTGTAATACCTGTACAATGGGCTTCTGCCCGCTTAATGCATTTTTGTTTATCTGCGTGTGATGTTTGTATGTTTTTGCTTGTGTGTGATGTTATCATATTTGCTATACTTTATTTATTTTTGTCTAAGTAATAGAGATTTTGGGGATCTGCTCGACTTCGATAATCCCCGACTGCGTGGAGAGCTGGCCGAGTGGGCGGAGGTGTATTCCGACCTTCAACGAGGCTAAGAGCTCGGTCGAGGTCTTAGCTTCGTGGCGTGAACTTCCCATCGCGAGCTGGGTGTTCTGCCCAATTGGTACAACGACGACAGAGCTCGATCGAGGTGTCCTCGTCAGATCAAAAGTACTCGCGCACACACAACGCGACACTTGATCATCGTGTCTTGTATAGGGGTGTCACGCTTGTACCCTAGTGCGTCCCCGTAACCGCGATGCTAGTGTGTCGCGGGCAGTGCTTAACTGTAGTACTGTTTAAGCTTCTCAGCATTCCATGGCCGAGCAAGTTCTTCCCCGTGCAGATTTTCGAGGAAGTAGGCTCATGTCCTCATTTTCGCGCGAACGCGGTACGGGCCCTCCCAGTTCGCGGCGAGTTTGCCTTCTCGTGAATCTTTCTGGTTCCTTCGTAGGACGGGGGTGCCTACCTGAAAATCACGTTTGATGACTTTGTCATTATAACGTAAAGTTATTTTTTGTTTCAGTGAAGCTTCTCGGAGAGAAGCACCCGACCGTGTCTCCTCGACAAAATCAAGCTCTTCTCTTAGGGCTTCCTTGTTCGCGTCTCCATCGAGGGGGGGCTCCGTCCTCCTCGAGGGTTCCCTGATCTCCACGGGGATCACCGCCTCTGCTCCGTAGGTCAGACGAAAGGGTGTCTCCCTAGTCGTGGAATGTGGGGTTGTTCGGTAGGCCCAGAGGACGCTGTGTAGCTCCTCGACCCACCGTTGTTTGGCGTCGCCTAATCGTCATTTCAATCCTCGGAGGATTACTCTGTTCGCCGCTTCGGCTTGCCCGTTCGTTCGAGGGTGCTCGACCGACGTGAAGTGCTGCTTCGTGCCCAACTTGGTGATGAAGTCTTGGACGTTCCTGTCGGTGAACTGTGTTCCGTTGTTGGTGACAATAGCTTGGGGCACGCCGAATCGGGCGAGGATGTTCCTCTTGTAGAAACGTAGTATGTTGAAGACCGTGATTTTGGCCAATGCTTCCGCCTCGATCCACTTCGTAAAATAATCCACCCCGACGATGAGGTATTTGTTTTGATACGACCTCGCGACGAAAGGTCCGAGGATATCCATTCCCCACCACGCAAATGGCCATGGGGAGGACAGTGTGTTTGAGCTCGTTAGGAGGAGCGAGGTGCATGTCCCCGTGTCGCTGGTATCTATCGCACTTCTTGACGTGTTCCTTAGCGTCCTGTTGCATGGTGGGCCAGTAATACCCTGCCCGAAGTGCCTTACGGGCTAAAGATCGCCCGCCGAGGTGCTGTGCATTGATTCCCTCGTGGATTTCCTAGAGTATACCGGGGACCTTGGTATCCTCGACGCATCTGAGGAGGGGGATGGAAAACCCGCGACGATATAGCTTGTCCTTGACTATGGTGTACGAGCACGCTCGTCGCTTGACCATCCCCGCTTCCTTGGGATCCTCGGGGGAGTTTAGTCATCGTGAGGTACTCGTATACCGGGGTCATCCAGCAATTGCTGTCCCCAATGGCGTTCACGTCTGCCGCCAGAATGGGTTTGTCGATGCTCGGGTGGGAAAGCACTTCTTGTATGACGGGTTTGTTTCCGCCTTTCTTCTTTGTGCTCGCCAATTTGGACAAGACATCTGCTCGGGTATTGGGCTTGCGAGGGATGTGGGTCACTTCCGCGGAGGCGAAATTCTTCATCTTTTCCTTTACCAAGGTCAGGTATTCGATGAGGCAGTCGTTTTTGGCCTGATACTCTCCTCGGACTTGAGAGGCTACGAGCTAGGAGTCAGTGAAGATTTTGACCTCCTTGGCGCCATGGTCCTCGGCCAACGTTTTTGGCCTGATACTCTCCTCAGACTTGAGAGGCTACGAGCTGGGAGTCAGTCAAGATTTTGACCTCCTTGGCGCCGAGGTCCTCGGCCAATCGAAGCCCGGTGAGGAAAGCTTCGTACTCTGCTTGATTGTTAGATGTCGGGAAGGACAATTCGAGGGAGACCTTGATCAGGGTGCCTTCCTCGTTTTCAAGGATAATTCCCGCTCCGTTCCCCTTCGTGTTGGATGCTCCGTTGACGTAGATCGTCCACTTTTGGGATCCGTTAGTCGAAGGCTCCGGGACGGTCATCTCCGCCACAAAGTCGGCCAATACCTGAGCCTTTAGGGCCTTCCTTCCCTCGTATTGGATGTCGAACTCGGCGAGTTCGAACGACCACCTGAGCATCCTTCCCGCCATGTCTGGTCGTCCAAGGAGCTGCCTTATAGGTTGTTCGGTTCTTATGATGACAGTGTGGGCTAGGAAGTAATGGCACAACCTCCTGGCCGCGGTGACGAGGGCCAGGACGACTTTCTCGATCTGTTGATACTTGAGCTCGAGGCCTTGGAGGGCTTTGCTCTTGAAGTAAATCGGGTTTTGCCCGTCGGGGTTTCCCGTATGAGGACGGCGCTGATCGCTTCACTCGTGATGGCGAGATACAAGAAAAGTGTCTCCTCGTTCTCTGGTCGTGAGAGGACCAGGGGCTGCGACATGACTCGTTTGAGATGGAGTAAAGCCTGCTCGCATTCCTCGCTCCATTCGAACGTGGCCTTTTGTCGAAGAAGCTTGAAAAACGGGAGCGCGTATTGTGCGGATTTGGCGACGAATCGGGAGAGGGCGGTCAGCATCCCGTTCAGTGATTGTATTGACTTCTTGGAGTTCGGAGTTGGGATCTCGGAGAAAGCCCTACACTTGTCGGGGTTGGCCTCGATTCCTCGCTCTGTGAGGTAGAAGTCGAGGAACTTACCGGCCCGAACGCCGAAGGTGCATTTGTCGGGGTTGAACCTCATGCGGCATCTCCTCACCGTGTCGAACACCTTCTTGAGGTGTGTGACGTGGTCGACTTCTTCTGCGGATTTGACGATCATGTCGTCCATATAGACTTCAAGCATGTCGCCGATCTCTCCCCGAAAAACTTTGTTCATCATCCGTTGGTAGGTCGCGCCGGCGTTCTTCAGGCCGAAGGGCATTACGTTGTAGTAATAATTTCCCGACTCGGTCATGAAGGTCGTGTGCTGTTTTTCGACCTTATCCATGGGGATTTGGTTATACCCCGAGTAAGCGTCCATGAAGGATAATAGCTTGTAACCTGCAGAATTGTCAACCAGCTGGTCGATGTTAGGCAAAGGGTAACAGTCTTTAGGGCATGCCCGGTTAAGATCGGTATAGTCAACACACATTATCCATTTTCCATTATTCTTTTTGACAAGTACAACGTTGGACAGCCAGGTCGTGTACTTGGCCTCCGAAATAAAATTCGCCTCTAGGAGGTCTTTTACAGCTTTTTCAGCAGCCTCCGCTTTTTCGGGAGACTGCCTATGCCTACGTTGAATTACGACCCTAGTGGTCGGGTCTACTGCGAGCTGATGGCAAGCGACCTCGGGGTCAAGGCCAGGCATCTCGAACGCGCTCCATGCAAACAGATCGGTGTTCTCCCAAAGACGCGCCTTCAGCTGTTTCTTCGCCAGGTAGGGGAGTCCGGTGCCAATCTTCACGTTCCGGTCTGGGTCGTCCCCGAGGGCGACAAGCTCGAAGTCTCCGTCTGGGATGGGGCGCGTTGGGTGGAGAGGTTGCCCGTTGTTTTCTGCCTGGAGGTCGAGGTCAGTTGTTCCGCCTTCGTCGTGCTCGTCCAAGAACCTGCTGTCGAGGTGGACCGCGTTGACGCTCGGAAGGGGCCTCTGCACGGTGTCAAAGGATGACTTTGCTCCGGTCTTGGGCTTGGTGCCGATGGAACTCATGCCTTTGATTCCAGCGTCGAAGCACTTCCTGGCCGCGTCGATGTCCCCGTGCATCGTAACTACCCGTCCCCTGGCCGTGTAGTACTTCATCTTGAGGTGGACCGTTGACGGCACTGCTGTGAGTTCGGCCAGGGTGGTCCTCCCGAGGATGCAATTGTAAAGGGATGGACATTCGACCACCAGGAAGCGAGTCTTCACTTGACGGGCGGTGTCTTCGGCCCTGAAAGTGACCATCAGTTCAACGTAACCCCATGGTCTGGTGGTGGTGCCGTTGAACCCCTGCAGATCTGAACCGACGTACGGGGTCAGATGTCTCTCGTCGAGCTGGAGAGTCCCGAACAGGTGAGCGTACATGATGTCGACCGAACTTCCTTGGTCGACAAGGATCCTGCGAACGTCAAAATTTGCCATATGTGCCCTCACCAAGAGGGGGATTGTGGCGTTGGGCACTCCGCCTGGGAGCTCTTCAAGGTAGAAGGTGATGGGGTTTGATTTCCCTTGCACCTTCTCGAGAGCGGTGGTCTTCGTCGATGTTGCGGACTCCGGTTCGTCAAATTTCCGCTTGATCGATCCGACAGACAACTTCTCGTAACCACCCCCGGATATGACCATTGTCTTGGGGAAACCTTCCCACGTGTTGCGGGCAGCGACGGGGTCTTCGTGGGGGAAGTTCGCCCACATGTTGCGAACTGCCTCTTGGCCCTCGATGCCTTCGGGGACAAAGAAGTCTTCGGGTCGAGTGACGCTGAGGGCGACCTGCAGCCGACTCTCGTCGGGAGGAGGTGTCGTCTCCTCGACGTTCTGGGCTTCCCGGGCACTGGGACGAGGAGCGTCATTCTTCTGGGCGTACTTCTTTAGGTGCCCTTCCTTGATCAGGATCTCAATTGCATCCTTGAGATGGATGCAGTCCTCCGTGACATGTTCGTGGCTCCAGTGGAACTTGCAGTACTTGGACTTGTCCGTATTTGGTTTAGGGGGAGTTGGCTTCGGGAAGCGGACGCCTCCTTTCAGAAATTCCGAGTTGGAGCACTCGGAGATGATTCGTGCGCGCGGAGCGTTGAGCGGTGTGTATTCCGTGAACCGACCAGCTGGTCCTCGCGGTTTACGAGAGTCCCGGGGGCAGCTTTCCTTCTTTCTTTCCCCTCGAGAGTCTTCTTCTCTTCGGTCGCGGGAGCCTTTCTTCCACCTCGAATCGAGGGTGATCTGTGCTGCCTCCGACTCCTCGAACTCGATGTATGACTGGGCTCGTTGGAGGAGGTCCTCCAAACGGCGGGGTCTGGGAGGCCCACAGACTTGGCAAAATCGGAACCAAGTCGTAGTCCTCGGATGATCAAAAACTTCTTCATGTCATCGGTCGTTTGGACCTCGACAGCCTCCCTGTTGAACCTCTTAATGTAGTTCCTGAGGGGCTTGTTCTTCCCCTGGTAGATGCTCTCTAGTGCGGTCTCCGTCTTCGGGTGTCGGCAAGATGCCGTGAAGTGTTTGGTAAAGCGTTCTCTTAGTTGCCTCCAGGACGTGATCGACCCGGGTGCTAGACTCTTGTACCAGGTCATGGCGCCCTTTCGCAAGGTGGTGGGGAAAAGTTTGCACTTAATGGCTCCCTTGACGTTTCTGAAGTCGAGCATGGCTTCAAAACTTTCGACGTGATCGTCGGGGTCGGCCAGGCCGTCGTAGGTCCCCAGTGGCGGGGGTTTCTCCATGCCCGCAGGGATTGGGGCGTCCATGATTTCCCATGACAGGGGGGTCCTCTGGTCGTCGTCGTCGCTTCCGGCTGGGGACCTTGAAGGGGATCGATGGTGTCGCCCAGGTCCTTGTCGTGGAGGGGAGTTCCTAGAACGGTTCCTCGGTCTCTCCTCGGCGGTCTTGCTCCTCTTGGTAGTCGAGGATTGCCTGGGTTCCTTCCGAGGCGGGGACCGATGGCGCTTCTGGGAGATTTCAGGCTGGGGGGCGCTCGAGGCGTGGTCGGCGGAACTCGCACACCGACGAGGGGATCCGAGATTCTTCTGGAGGAGTCCTTCGTGAGGAAGGAGAACGGCGAGGTGAAGGCGGACGGCGATGTCTTCGCGGGGAAGATCGCCGTGTTCGCCCTCGCTCGAGTGCTTCAATTCTGAGATTCTGGTGCATGATCAACTGGTTGGTCTGGTTGACCAAGGCGAATAGGGCCACGGTGCTCGAATCGGCATTGGGTGGAGGAGCGACTGGCTGAAAAACGACTTGTTGGTCGTCCCGCTGGACGGCGTCGTAAGACGTGTCTTCGGAGTTTGTGAAGGCGGTCTGCCCGTCTCTTATGTCGCCTTCTTCGACGTTGAGGGCAGCATTGTCTTCATAGTGGTTCCCGTTCTCGAGTTGCGCGAGGACGGTGTCCAGAGCTTTGTTCGCAGACGGATTATTGGCCATGCTGGTGGTGAACGGAGGAATTGCTTTAGTTTAACGACAGATGAAAAATGGGGAAGCAGTGTTCCCCACAGTCGGCGCCACTGATCGTACCTGGACTAGACAGTTATGCAGTGGCCAGCAACGTCGTATGGACTTCAGCTCCGGTGATGATGATACGGCGGGGGGGGGGGGAGGTGTACCTGCAAGGTACTCCGACGCTCAAGTAAGAAAAATGGGAGTAAGCAAGTACAGAGAATATAGGTGAGAGTTAGAATGTTTCGTAACCTGACCCTCTTAAGTGAGAGGGTATTTATAGAGAGCCCCCAGCGCGGGGCCAACTGTTACTTGCACTGGGTTGGATTGCAAGGCCCAATCCAAGTAACTGTCAGGGCTTACGTGGCATAGTAAAGACCAGCACGTGGTCTTCGCCCTGGTGTAACGGTCCCTAAATCTCCGGAAGTAGGGCAGACCGATTCCTTCGGGAGAGGGAAGTTACAAGAGAATGTGTCCTCGCGGGGAGGAGCACGTGGGTGTCGAGGAGAGATGCATTCGCGGGCTATATGCTTCTGCTCGACAGTCTTTGCCTCGCGTGCCCGACGTCCAAGGGGATTGGTACGTGCCCGACACAGAGGCGTTGTTGGGCCTCGTTGGGCCTCCACTGGTTATTGGGTTTGGGCCTGCCCGACAGTAGGGCAGGTGCTGGCCCAGTCCAGAACATCAGCATTACTTGGATGGGGTGAAGAGTCTTGGGCGTTGATTCGGAATCAGTTGGATGCTCAAATTTATCAACAACCAAAATTGTTTTCCAAGTTGTTTTATGACACCATTGATGTGGTTCGAAGTTCCTTAAAAGTAACACACTTGGGTGTACAGGGTAGAAAGAAATGGATGTCGATTCCAGATATGAGTTATCCTATTGCGACCCGGTACAGTTTGGTTTTTGTCTCCCTGTCAATGACACTTAACCAAACCTTATTCCCTCTTACCATAGCTCCATCTATGTTTGCAAGTAGGCATGAAATGATTGTTGTTGGTGTTAGTTCCTGGATTGGCTGGAATTTTGGTAAAACAAAGTATATTCAATGTTGATGTCAAGGTGCTGATGTTGCAACATTGAAGTCTTAACACTGGGCTGTGTTAAGTATTTAATTGCTGAAGTTGGATGTCTGATGTCACACAGGTGATGTTGTAACATCAGATCTGCATAATCAATAACATCAGGCTGTGATGTTTTTAGGGTTGCGTATTAGCTGGTATTGTGGAGAGCAAGCTGTCTCATTGGATGCGAATATCTTGGGATAGATATTTGCTGCTGCATAGGAGATCTGCTGCAGATTTGTAGGAGATTTAAAAGGTTGAAGATTTAAAAAGATTTTAGGAGAAAATCTGTTTTAATATTCAGTTTTAAATAACAAATCTGGGAGATATTGTAGCAAGTCCAAGACCAATTCAAGGAGCTATATAAAGCGTACAAAACCAAAGGAAAAAGGTACAGAAAACATTCAGAAGATCAGAAGCAGGAGGCTTAGTGTCTAGAGTTTGTTTAGAGTGCTTGTATTTACACTATTCTAGGGTTTGAATAGGTGTTGTATTTCTGTCCTCTCTAGAAGCTGTGAAGCAATAGAGAGTGGTTGCTTGATCGAAGCTGTGAAGTAAGATCAAGGGTACTCAAAGTGGGTTCTTTGAGTGTTTGTAAGGGATTGAGTGGTGTTCTCATACCTAAGTGGTTTCTTAGGTAGGAAGTCATTAGTAGAGTATAAGTTTAGGAGATTGTCAACGGGTTGTTGAGTCTGTAAATTATATCTACAAGTAGTGAATTCCATCCCTGGCTTGGTAGCCCCCAGAGTAGGTTGGTTGTAACCAAACTGGGTCAACAATTCTTGGTGTTATTTTACTATTATTGTTGTCCATTGTGCAGAGTGTGTTGTTGTGACATCACACCTTAACATCACACGTCTGATACCAGAATTTCAATTGGTATCAGAGCAGGCATCCTGTCTGTCTCTGGGTGAGATCTAGGGAAGTTACTTTCTGGTGTAAAGATGGACAAAGAAGTTGGAGGATTCGTCAACAGACCCCCTATTTTGGATGGATCCAATTATGACTATTGGAAGCCAAGGATGACCACCTTCTTAAAATCCTTGGACAATAGGGCTTGGAAGGCTGTTATTAAAGAATGGAAAGCTCCTGTCATGTGTGAGAATGATGATGCTGGCAAAGATAAAGAAGGCACCTCTAAGCCAAAACCTGAAGAAGAGTGGACCAAGGAGGAAGATGAGCTTGCCCTTGGAAATTCCAAAGCTCTGAATGCAATCTTCAATGGAGTGGATAAGAATATCTTCAGGTTAATCAATACCTGTGAAGTTGCTAAGGAAACGTGGGATATCTTGCAGGCTACACATGAAGGAACGTCTAGAGTTAAGATGTCTAGACTTCAGATCTTAACATCAAAATTTGAAAGCCTGAAGATGAAGGAAGATGAGACTATTCATGATTTCCACATGAGTATTCTTGAGCTGGCCAATGCATCTAGTGCTCTTGGAGAGAAGATGTCAGATGAAAAGCTTGTGAGGAAGATCCTTAGGTCCCTACCTAAGAAGTATAAGATGAAGGTTACTGCCATTGAAGAATCACAAGACATCAGCAAGATGAGAGTAGATGAGCTCATTGGATCTCTTCAAACTTTTGAGCTCGGGTTGAATGAGGAAGAACCTGAAAAGAAGCCAAAAAGTATAGCCTTGGTGTCAAATGATGCAGAAGAAAAAGGAAAGAGTTCTGAATCGCAGGAGGATCTATCTCAGGCCATAGTGATGTTAGGAAGACAGTTCACCAAAGTATTCAAGCGAATGAATAATAACTCCAGGCCTAATGTCAAGAACATGACTTCTGACACCAGTAAGAAGGATGAAGAGAAAACTACCCAAGATAAAGGAGTTCAGTGCTTTGAGTGTGAAGGGCATGGACATGTCAAGAAAGAATGTCCCACCTTCTTGAAAAAGTAGAAGAAGGGCAATGACAGTCTCCTGGTCTGACTCTGATATTGAAAGTGAAGGCGAGTCAGCAAAGCATGTGAGAGCTTTAACAGGGGCTGTGGTTTCTGATGATGATTCTAGTGATGGAGAAGTAACTTATGAGGAGTTAGCTTCTACCTATCAAGAGCTGTGTTTAAAAAGTGCTGAGATTTGTCAAGAAAACAAGTGCCACAAACAACAAATTGCTCAGCTAGAGAATGAAAAGACTGATCTGGAAAATGAAGTGGTGCTAGTTAGAGCTCATCTTGATCAAATGACCAAGTCTGTTAGGATGCTGAGCTGTGGTACAGACACACTTGACAAGATTCTTCAGTCAGAAAAAGCTGCTGGAGACAAAGCTGGGATAGGTTATGTGGCTGAGATCAAGGGAACTTCAGAAGGAATCACTTCAGTTTCAAAGAAGGAAGTGTCACAACTTTCATCTCAACATCAGCCAAAGAAGCAGGATTCTACCCCTAAGAAAGCTGATGTTTCACAACCTAAGAAGATTGAGAAGAAGACTGGTCCATATCAGAAGAGAAAGCAGCCACAAGGAGCTAGTCAGTATATGCCCCCACAATACCACAAGAGCATGCAAGCTGCTCAGTTCAAACAGCACATGTCTCATCAGGTGTCTCAACATCAGGACAACTGGTATGGTGATGGATATGGATACACCAATGCTGTTCCTCATGGAAGAAGAAAACCACACCATCATGGGAGACAATCCAGGAAACAACATTCTAAGCCTTCTTATGGGAGAAGATACCAGCATAATAGATGGCAGGGCAGTTATGGTAGGAGGAGACCACATTATGGATGACAGCATAAGCAATCTCATCATGGCAGAAGATTCAGAGATGAAAGGGTGAGATGCTATTATTGTGGAAGGTTTGGACATATGCAGTACTCTTGCTACAAGCTGCATGGATACCCTCAACCTCAAAACAGATGGAGAGAGCACAGGCCCAAAGTTGTTAAACAATGGGTACCTAAGGAGAAGGTGAAGTGCTTGTTGGCTCACTTGGCTGACAAAGAGTTTGAAGAAGGAACATGGTATTTTGACAGTGGGTGTTCCAAACACATGTCTGGAAGTAGATCCATGTTTGCTGAACTTAAACCTTGTCCCTCTCATGAGGTCATATTTGGCAATGGAGAAAAAGGTGTTGCTGCAGGAGTTGGGAAAGTGCAAGGTGATGGTAGACCTGAACTTGACAATGTTCTGTTTGTCAGTGGCTTAAGTGCAAATTTGATCAGCATAAGCCAGTTGTGTGATGAAGGTTACAAGGTAAACTACACTAAGCATGAGTGTGTGGTTTCTGATGAGCATAATCAGATTGTTATGAAGGGTGCCAGAACCAAAGACAACTGCTATCAGTGGATTTCACTTGAAGGAAATTCAACTAATGATGTTCAAGTTGATGTTATAACATCAAACTATGACATCAGGATGCTAAAAGGTAACTCAGAGTTAGTGAGTCCTGATGTGAACTGTTTAAAAAGAAAGTCTTTATGGAGGGAAAAAGTCATTAACATTCCAAATCAAGCTCCTTGCCTCCTATCCCCCTTTCCCGGTGGTGCAACATCACGCTTTTACAAGGCCCTGTTCTCGCTACGAATTAACTCCTTCGACTTCAAGAATCAACTCTCACTGAAAAGAGCCATGGCGTTTCCATCCAAGAAATCTGAGTGTCAATGTTCCACAAAAGGAAGAGCTAGGGTTTCCACTGACGAAGGTTCAGCATCCGATCCTATGGACATTGAGCCCCTCTCAACCATTCTTCCTGAATCAGGTAAAGCTAGACCGTCTAAACTTGTTTCAAAAAGGGCTGGGACTATTTTTAGAGATAATGAAACGAAAAAGCTAGTTACGAGTGTGCTATTTAGTAATAAAACAGCACCTAGGTCATCCACTTCTCAAACGGTTGAGGAAAGGGTAGACGTGGACAAAAGCTTAGGTCAGATTGTTGAGAAAGGGCTCCCTATCAAAGGTATATCTAGACCACTGAGACAAATGCCTGCGGAACATTTTGAAAGGGAAAAGAGCGACATGCAAAGTGCAGCTATAAATCTTTATAGACTTGCTATATCTGTTATTGAAGATTCTAAAGTAAGAATAGAAGAAGATGATGTGCAGGAGGAAGCTAATGTTAAGGAAGATGTTGGAACATCTCCTGCTGAAACTACTCCTGGTGAAGAAAAGAATGAGGATGTCATCAATGTGGTTGATTTATCTGATGATGAAGTCATTGGAAAAGCTGTTCCAAGTATTGCTAAGAGACTGAAGACAAGGAAAGGAAAGACAGTTGAATCCTCTCCAAAGAAGTCATCTGAAGGCAAGAAGAAAACCGCTGTTGTTGGTCCAACCAAGCCGTGGAGCAAAGTGGCTGTGAAATCCAAAAAGAGGAAAATAAGGGAAGATTCTAATTCTGACCTTGACGAGGATGATGTTCATGACATCACACCTGTCAGAAGGACAATTTTGAAGAGAATCTCTGACAAAGTCCCTGAAGTTCCAGTCGACAACATTTCCTTTCATTATGCCAGCAATGCATCAATATGGAAATTTGTATGTCAGAGAAGACTGGCCCTAGAGAGGGAGCTTGGAAAAGAAACTTTAGAGATGAAGGATATCATGGAGCTGATTAATGAGGCTGGGTTGGTAAAGATTGTGACCAAGTTTCCTAAGTGCTATGAAAGTCTTGTCAAAGAATTTGTTGTCAACATTTCTGGAAATATTGCTGATAAAAAGAGCACTGATTTCATGAAAGTTTATATGAGAGGAAAGTGCATTAATTTCTCTCCTAGTACTATCAATAAGTATCTAGGAAGAGATGATGAAGAGTATAGTGAACTTGAGATGACTGATAATGATATATGTAAAGAGATTACAGCTGGTCAGATAAGGGTTTGGCCATTGAAAGGGAAGTTGCAGGCTAGTAAACTTAGCATCAAGTATGCAATTCTTCACAGAATTGGTGCTACCAACTGGGTGCCAACAAACCACAAGACAACAATCACTGTTGGATTGGGCAGGTTTATCTGTGCTGTTGGGATGAAGATCAAGTTTGACTATGGAAGCTACATATTTGAGCAAGTGGTGAAACATGCTGAAACAAACGCTATCAAGTTACCCATAACATTCCCATCTCTTGTGTGTGGAATCATCTTGGAGCAACATCCTGAAACTTTAACAAGCTCAGACATAGCTTGCCAGAGGAAGACAGCCTTGTCCCTACACCCTAAACTATTTTCTGGACATCATGTTCCAGACATTGTTCTAACATCAACTGCTGAAGTCAAGAAGAAGACTACAAAGGCTGAACTGATCGAAGAATTGAAGACCATGTGCAAAGACCTTGAGGCAGTCATCAGTACCAGTTTGGTTAGAAAAGAGAGACTTGAAAAGCTGATCCAGCAGTTAGAACTGGAAAGTGGTGATGATGTTGAGAACAATGTTAATGGCTCTGAGGAAGATGAAGTTGATGAATGTGAAAATGCCAGTGGGGATAGCTCAGAGGAGGAGGAAGAGAATACTGGAGAACAATCTAGTTCAAATGAAGACTAGCTTATTTGCTTTTGCACCTAGTAGTTTCAGTTTGTAGTTTTTTGGTTTTGTAATTTGAATATTGTGCTGTGTTATGCACTGTTTATGTTTTAGTTTCCTTCTATGATTTGTTTTGCCTGTTTACTAACTGAAAGGCTAACAATGAGAGCTAGGGTATACTGACTATAGTTAATAGGGCTTCTTATAGAAGCTTGCCTAATTGTGGCTAAAAAAGGGGAGAAGATAGCCAAGATAGTCAAGAGTATTATTGCCATATGCTGCTAATGTGATGCAGATATAAAGGGGGAGTTTTGACTAAGCTAGTGAAGATTTCATAGCATTTGAAGAGTGCAGCCAAGCAGACATCAAGGGGGAGAGAAGTGCTGCACATTGTGAACTACTGAACAGCTGTGATGCTGGTTCATGTTTTTGAGGGGGAGCACCAATTGGCTGTTGTCAATAATGAAGATGGTGCTGCAGCATATCAAGTAATGAAGACTATGAGTATTGTCAAACTGCTGCTGATTGAGGTTCAATGTTTTGAAGATTATTCCGCTGCTGAAATCTCTGAAGGTGCAGAGTTCAGAGATTGTTTTAGCCAAAATTAGCCAAAGGGGGAGATTGTTAGTTCCTGGATTGGCTGGAATTTTGGTAAAACAAAGTATATTCAATGTTGATGTCAAGGTGCTGATGTTGCAACATTGAAGTCTTAACACTGAGCTGTGTTAAGTATTTAATTGCTGAAGTTGGATGTCTGATGTCACACAGGTGATGTTGTAACATCAGATCTGCAGAATCAATAACATCAGGCTGTGATGTTTTTAGGGTTGCGTATTAGCTGGAATTGTGGAGAGCAAGCTGTCTCATTGGATGCGAATATCTTGGGATAGATATTTGCTGCTGCATAGGAGATCTGCTGCAGATTTGTAGGAGATTTAAAAGGTTGAAGATTTAAAAAGATTTTAGGAGAAAATCTGTTTTAATATTCAGTTTTAAATAACAAATCTGGGAGATATTGTAGCAAGTCCAAGACCAATTCAAGGAGCTATATAAAGCGCACAAGACCAAAGGAAAAAGGTACAGAAAACATTCAGAAGATCAGAAGCAGGAGGCTTAGTGTCTAGAGTTTGTTTAGAGTGCTTGTATTAACACTATTCTAGGGTTTGAATAGGTGTTGTATTTCTGTCCTCTCTAGAAGCTGTGAAGCAATAGAGATTGGTTGCTTGATCGAAGCTGTGAAGTAAGATCAAGGGTACTCAAAGTGGGTTCTTTGAGTGTTTGTAAGGGATTGAGTGGTGTTCTCATACCTAAGTGGTTTCTTAGGTAGGAAGTCATTAGTAGAGTATAAGTTTAGGAGATTGTCAACGAGTTGTTGAGTCTGTAAATTATATCTACAAGTAGTGAATTCCATCTCTGGCTTGGTAGCCCCCAGAGTAGGTTGGTTGTAACCGAACTGGGTCAACAATTCTTGGTGTTATTTTACTGTTATTGCTGTCCATTGTGCAGAGTGTGTTGTTGTGACATCACACCTTAACATCACACGTCTGATACCAGAATTTCAGTTGGCTTTGTCAATAACAATCATTGGGTTCAGGTAAAATTAAAACCCGATAGTCATTTGCCTCCCGTCACGACCCGGTGGAGAGAGAACTGTACTGAAGAGGCAAGAGCCTGGGAAACAACATATGCATGACAGCTTAGGCACTGGGAGGAAGAAATTACGAAGTCACGTTAATTTTATATGTTATCTTGTTGATGTTATGTATTTTTTACATAGAAAATCATCTTAATTTAATATGTAATCTTGTTGATGCTCTTGTTGATCAAGCACTGTGGGAAAAAAATGAAAATAACAGGTTTTTCAAATTTTTTTCAAGCTCAGGACTGATACCGAAAATTTCAGTTTGCCTGAAATTCCCGGTATACCGAATATTTTATTTCCCCGGTCATTTCACATTTTCTGTAAAATTAGGAAATCCGGTACATTTATACCGGTAAATTGAAAATGTCCGGTGGATGTTACCGGTATTTTCAAAATTACCGGTACTACCTGAAAATTCAGGTAAACACACTAAAAATGACTGAAAAATCTGATAATGGACAAAATTTTCGGTCTGGCACCGGAAATTTCAAAAATCCGGTGTTTTGAACATGGGTAAAACGGACTTTTTGCTTGTAATGGGGGTGTCAGGTACGATGGGGTTTGACGGGTAGAATAATCAAAAACATGCCATAGCCATTTTTGTTTGGCTTCGGCCCATTCGCTTTTACTGACGGAAAATTAAAAAAACGCGAATTTCAAATTCGTCGTCGAACTCCGGCCGTTCATTGGCACCATCGTCGTCATTCGCCAACTGTGTTCTACGTCCAGGTTCGTTGTTTTACGTCAATTATTTCCTCGAATTTTTGAAATTCTATCGTCAAATTTCTACTGAAGAATCATTCTCCACCGCAAATACTTGGTAGGGCTAAAATCTCGTAGTGCTTATGCTTTTTTGTTTTCTGAAATTAAATCGTTGTTTTAGGTTCCACTTTTTACTGAGCGTTAGAATCTAAGAAGAATAAAATGGGTAGTAGCAAGAGTAGGAAAGCAAGAAGAAAACGGAAATCGGATGATTCTGCATCAGAATCAACTTCTTCGCAATCTGATGATTCGGATAGAAGCCAGAGAAGTGGTCATCGCAGTGACAGGCGGTCACGGCGGCGGCGGCGAAATCGACCTGACTCGGGCTCCGATAGTTCTTCTGATGGCAGTGATAGTGATAAAGGTGGGAGGAAGAGAAAATCCTCCAGGAAAATTACTGAAGAGGAAATAGCACAGTACTTGGCTAAAAAAGCTCAGAGAAAGGTTTGAATTTGCTTCTCGGTCTTTTATGAATTGACTTGCTTTTGAAGAGTGTGTTTCATGTTTCATTCTTTTTGGTTATGTGCTCAGGCGTTGAAAGTGGCTAAAAAATTGAAGACTCGTACTGTGTCGGGATATTCAAATGACTCAAATCCATTTGGTGACTCCAATCTTAATGAGAAGTAAGTTCTGCTCTATCTGTGTGTCTTGTGTTTACTTTTGGAGGACTATTGAACAAGAAAACATTTGAATAGCCTTGGAATGAATATTAATCATGGAAGTTTTTTGGTGATTCGTTGCTACTATTTTACATGTTATGGTAGAATGCTTTTAGATTTTTTGTATTGAGGGTGAGGTTAATGTTTAGCAGCAGTTCTTAGATAATCCGTTGTTCATTTTTTTCCCTTCTATTTTATTGGTTCCACTAGGAATGCAAATTTATTGTTTCGAGAATAAAGTAAGTGTAGCAAAGATGAGGATGTTGTGCTGAATGTGTGGTAAGATAATAAGATTAGAAATGACAATATTAGAGAGTGTTGGTGGTGCAGCACCTATAGTAGTAAAGATGTTGGAAAATAGACTTAGGTAGTTTGGATATGTAGAGAAAAGACCGGTAGATTCTACGGTAAGGAGAGTAGATCTGATGGAAACGAGTCAAAAAGCTAGAGGTAGAAGAAGACATAGAAAAATTATAAGAGAAGTTATTAAGAAAGATCTTGAGAATAACGATTTGGATAAAAGCATGGTCCTGGATAGAACATTATGGAAGTTGATCCATGTAGCCGACCCCACATAGTGGAA
This sequence comes from Lathyrus tuberosus, assembly GCA_022829125.1. Taxonomy (NCBI): domain Eukaryota; kingdom Viridiplantae; phylum Streptophyta; class Magnoliopsida; order Fabales; family Fabaceae; genus Lathyrus; species Lathyrus tuberosus. Next base: position 8,464,839 of record JALAZF010000080.1, read on the forward strand.
TAAGGTTTGATTGTTGTTGTTATGTTCTAGAAGCGGTGGCTAGCTTATCTATCTTGAAATTAATGTATTTGTAGCTGAGTGATGCTTACTTACATCATCTTATTTACAAACATACTATTTGTAGGTTTGTTTGGCGGAAAAAGATTGAGCGTGATGTTGGTCAAGGCGTGCCTATTGATGAATTTTCAGTTAAAGCTGAGAAAAAGAGACAGAGAGAAAGAATGGTAAGCAATTTTCTCCAAAAAATGTTTGTGTTAGGGACATATGCATATAGAACGTAGGCTACCATACAATTTTTAAAAATTTCTACTTGTATTGTATAAGATTTAGTTGTTATTACTATATATACAGTTGCCAATTTGCCACTACTAATTATTTTGTTGGTGTGTCCTGGGTTATTGATTTGACTTTTGATGATGTGGTCGATCAAAACAATCAAACTTTCCATCTACCTTTTAACATTCACTAATTTCATGTTAAAATTATAATGCAGGCGGAAATTGAAAAGGTGAAAAAAAGAAGAGAAGAAAGGGCACTTGAGAAAGCACGACACGAAGAAGAAATGGTAAGTTCATTCTTATAATGGTAATAGTTGTCAATTTGATGTTAAAACTTAGAAGTAAAATTCTTTTTTGGGTACCACGTGTCTGTCTTGGCTATATTCTATTATGATTTGCCAATTATTCCTAAACCTTGTTAGTGCATAAACTACATTTTTAAAAAAAAAAATTTATACCCATTATCTTTTCACAGGCATTGTTAGCTAGAGAACGTGCTCGAGCTGAGTTCCAGGACTGGGAAAAAAGAGAAGAGGAGGTATGATTGCTTGAATTGCTTCCATTTGTTGTTATTCTAAAATAAAATAGTATTAGCAATCTGATGATTAAAACAATTTCATTTGCAGTTTCATTTCGATCAAAGCAAGTTTAGGTCTGAGATTAGATTGCGTGAAGGACGTGCCAAGCCAATTGATATCCTTACCAAGCATCTTGATGGCGATGATTTGGATATTGAAATAAATGAACCATACACAGTCTTCAAGGTTAATATTTGGCTTTATAATAGCAATATCTTTGTTTTCCTTTAACCGTTGTAAATTATAATGTAAAACACTTCTCAAAAACTTATTAAATCCTTTCCTAAGTGTGACTAAAAATTTCTAGCTTCGAATGTCAATATTACTGAACAAATTACATAATAATTTGACATTTATGGTGCAGGGTTTGACAGTGAACGAAATGGAAGAGCTTCGTGATGATATCAAAATGCATTTGGACCTTGACAGGGCCACACCAACCCATGTAGAATATTGGGAGGTATTTCCTTTGTCCATATCATGTTTAGTTACGTCATAGTTCTCCATAGAGGTTTTTGATAGGGCAACACCAACCCATGTAGAATGTTTCGGAGCTATGACCTCTGAGCTAACGGTTTTTTTCTGGTTGTTTTTGGGTTCGGGTTCCATCGTAAAATTATGGAATTATCTAAAGATTAAGAGAAAATGTCATGCATTTGTTCTTCTTATATATGCTTGTATACTCTTGGAATTCGGGGTTTAAACCTTACTCAACTGTACAAAACCAATGCGGGTGGGATGCATGGATCTCAACTCGTCCATGACCGGACGTCTTAAGCGTGGACATATGCGGCTGGTATAACAGATCTTGGTCAGATAAGAAATCTAAGATCTAGGTTGGGCTCTAATACAATCTTAGAATTTGAGCTTTAAGTCTAACTGAAAACTAAATAACATATTATAACACAAATATCATGATTTGGGTACCTGAGGTTCATCATATATAATGACGGGGATATATAGGGAGATGTTAACTATAGGATCCAACTAGGAGGGTAAGTTAATTGGAGAATTGGTTTGGGCGTGATTTGTGATAGAGAAATGTTACTCAAGCTTATTTTTTCTTGTAAAGCATAAGACCAGCAATGCCACATATTTAGGATTCAATGTTAGGTGATAAATTAAAAAAAAGAAAGTAAAGTCAATATTGTAGAGGTGAGAATATTAGAGTGGGATGAATGATCATTTATGTATGCTTTGTCTTTCATGCAACTATGCATGTCTTTTTGGTATGTTTATGGAAGCATCGTTATGCAGCTATTTATGCCTTATATAGGCACTGAAGCTCAAACGAATTAGTTGTTTTAATATTCCCCTCTTCTATTTCCTTAACATGTAAATGCTTTGCATCTTGGCACTTAATTAGTCATTTTATAATTCATGTTCAAACTTGAATATTTCTTGGTCAATATCATCATGCAGGCACTCCTACTGGTGAGTGACTGGGAGCTAGCTGAAGCTCGAAAAAAAGATGCACTTGATCGAGCTAGGGTGCGTGGAGAAGAGCCTCCAGCTGAGGTGCTTGCAGAACAGAGAGGTCTGCATTGCAGTGTTGAACCAGATGTGAAGAAGCTTTTGCAGGGAAAGACACGTGCAGAATTGGAGGCTTTGCAGGCGCATATTGAGTCAGAAATGCGTACTGGTGCAGCAAAGCTTGTTGAGTACTGGGAGACTGTTTTAAAGCACCTCCGCATATACAAGGCCAAGGTAATCTTCGTAACATTTTCTTTTTGTATTTTATGTTACTTGTCATAAATTAATGGATTGTTTTACTCAATTATTACTTTGCTGCAATACAGGCTTGTTTAAAGGAAATTCATGCTAAAATGTTACGCAAGCATTTACATCGCCTTGAGGAACCATCAGAGGGTGAAGAAGATAAATTGGAAGATGCTCCTGTAATGAAATCTGAGGAAGATATTGAGGACTATGTTGAATGTATAACTTGCTTGTTACTGTTTAACTATTTGTGAAATATAGACTCTTTTATACACTTCCTTTATTCAAAATTTCATACGATATTTTCCTGTTTTTTTATGCAGTCCAACCTACAAGTAGATCGCTTTCTCCAGAACCCATCAAAGGAGAGGAGGGTCAAGAAGTTGAAGATGAGGCTGGGTCCTTTTCACCCGAACTGTTTCATGGTGATGAAAATGAGGAAGCTATTGATCCTGAAGAGGACAGAGCTCTACTGGTAAATCTTATTTAGCACTTAATCTAATAATCTTGGGAGTTTGTGTGTCTGTATCAAGTATATAGGCTAACTCGCTAACTCGTCCATGATGGTACATTTATAGGAACAAAAACGTTTGGCTGTAAAGGAAGAGCAGCAGAGACGAATTCAGGAAGCAATGGCATCAAAGCCTGCTCCATCCGAAGATAATTTTGAGATGAAAGCCATGAAAGCTATGGGAGCTATGGAAGAAGGAGATGTAATGTTTGGCTCTGGTGCTGAAGTGAATCTGGATTCACAGGTATCTTGTCTTGGTCATTTGTATGTTTTTTACTCTTCGAAAAATGGCATCAACTCTTGTCACTTTCCACAATTCTTAGAAACTTTAATGTTAATTATCATTATGTTGGAAATATTGTTAGTTGGAAATTGGAATACAAAGTTCTGAAATTCTTGAGTTCTATTATAAAGGAGGGCGTGGTTAACAACTTACAATAGGAACATGATCTTGGCTTGAACATTACGATGAATTTGTTTATGTAACTGACCTCACTTAGTGGGATAACACTTGGTCATTGTTGTATATTGTCTCAATATATTGTTATTTTAGGGTGAAAAAAAATGCTCGTTAACTGCATGTTCGTGATAAAGTTTCTTATGTAAATGATAAATGTTGGCGCAGGTTTATTGGTGGCATGACAAATACAGGCCCAGGAAACCAAAGTATTTCAACCGTGTTCATACTGGATATGAGTGGAACAAATATAATCAGACTCACTATGATCATGACAATCCACCTCCAAAGGTTGTACAAGGGTATAAATTTAATATTTTCTACCCAGATCTTGTAGATAAGATAAAAGCTCCAACTTACACCATTGAGAAGGATGGCAGCAATGGTGAGACTTGCATCATAAGATTCCATGCAGGGCCACCATACGAAGACATTGTAAGTCTACTGTTCCTGATGGTTTTGGTTTTTTTCCCTCCAACCAAATTACTTATTTCATGTGTCTTAACAGGCTTTCCGCATTGTAAACAAAGAATGGGAATATTCTCACAAGAAAGGTTTTAAGTGCACGTTTGAACGTGGAATTCTACACGTATACTTCAATTTCAAACGCCACCGCTACCGCCGATAATTTCAGCCACTGGTTGGCTTTCTGGTGAATTTCTCTTGCAAGCTTGAGGAAGCTAAAAAGGCTACCGTTTTGAAGAGTAAAATGTATGTGAAAGTGTTGCCAGTAGAGTTTCTTTTAGATATTTGGAAGACTTGTGTTACTTCCAGCAAAATTTGTCTGCTATTGATGGCACATGTAAGACATGAAATTCAAAGTTGAAGGAATCGGTAATGGTAAACAGCCACTTTCGTGAACATCGGGGGAGCAATTATGAATCAATGGTCTGTGCTTGGAAACAATTGATGTATGGTGCAAGAACACAGCATGAAAACAACTATTATTGTTTATATTTATGTGGTATCGATTCATGAACTTTTGTAGTCCTAGCAATAACAAGTCTTGTATTGAAATATTGAATTGAATACAATTAATCAAGTCTTTTTTAGCAAATGTTTCAGCCTTTTCAATGTTTCTTTTATGCCCAGTCCAGAAACATGTAAAATTCTATGTTCATTCACATCAAAGACTAAGAGCCATCTGGTACGTCTCCTACAAGGACAGATAACTATCTTCTCACAGTTTTTGCTAACATAGCAAAGCACTCTGAATATTAAATCACTGCACTCTGAATGTTAAACCACTGCGTTAGCCTTCAACAATCTTTACAGCAGTCCTGCAGAACCCAAAATCCTTGAAATTAACTACAAGAGTGCTTTAGTATAAGAATACAATTTTTTTTGAAACCATTACTTACCCAAATGGGCTTTGTTTAATGGCAAGCAGTTCAACATCCACCTGCAGAAATTGAACAATTAAACCTAGAACAAAATTCAATTTATGTAGATGCACAAGCATATACTATGTGTCTTGTTATATGGAGCAATAACTGCAGTTCTAGTATCCGACTACAAAAGGTATTCATAACAAAAAGATCAGAGTAGTTCACCTCTATTATTGCATTTGGAGGGATTTCTTGAACTCCCTTGCTTCCATAGGCAAGTTCAGGAGGAACAATTAACAGTCGCTGCAGAAAACACCAACTCAATTACTGCTTCCATTTACAGACTGTCATGATTTCAGTGAAATTTGTAACAAAACACAGATCTGCTTTGTCTTTGAATCACTTCTTACCTGGCCTCCAACTCGCATGCCCTCGACTCCTAAATCCAAACCTTTTAGGACATTTCCTCTCTCAGATTCGCCTACGTCAAATCCATAAGGCTGCAATAATTCAAGCATCTTCTCATTAATCACTCAACAAGTAAATTTTGCAACCAAAACATATCAGGAATTTTTTTTGTCTTCATGTGTTATCATTATGTAACAAGGAAGAACACGCCTTGTTTATACATGGAAGAACCTGTTAACTTATAGAACAATAAGTAGATTTTGGTTGAGTTACTAGGATCGTACCGTTCCTCCTCCAACGCCCATTCCTTGTCTACTAGTCATAAATGTGATTCCTCTCCATTTAGCAACATAGTGAATCTACAATATGATAATCTAATTATTTCCATGTTTGGATTTCAAACCGAGTTATCTGAGTCAGGTCTGTGTATAAACATGCAAAACACTAATAAGTGTGAAACATATTTAACTGAATCACAACCGTACTGCGACACGCGATCCTTTCACAGCTTCAGCTCCATTTCCAACCTTCAAATCATAGTACCTAAACATAAACATATCCGAGTTTTATCACACACTGCTCCATAATCAAAACAATTTTAGATGTAATCAACATATACTTACTTCAAACCATTCGGCAAAGTTTTGAAATCACTTTCAGGAATTTTGGCTCCTCTGAGCTGTATAAAAAAAAAGGAAAAAACATAATTCCTATTACTAGTCACATTTTCAGAACAGAAATGTTACTTCAACATCGTTTCGGGACAACAAAATTCGACAATCTTTCAATGTCCCAAATTGATATTCAAATAACAATTATGTTTTCAAATCATCATTTTTTTAAATAATGGAGACACATACAGCTCTTCTACTAGTGCTAACAGCTTCAGCCACATCACATGCATAGACTCCAGCAACTGATCACAATCACATAAGATATAAACATTTAACAAACCTAACAATCTTGTAATTCAAACATTGAATGTATAAGGAAAACCATCAAATGTATAACAAACTAACTAACTACATGTTGTGAGGAGACAAGTGAGTAATGCTCTTCTTCCTTCAATTTGTGAAGACATGGTAACTGGTTCTACAGGAGCATTATTGGAAGAAGAATGTGAACACCTACATGGTAATAACCTATTTGAATTTTTGTTGTCAAGTTTTTTGTGTGTTCCTGTGGAGTTGAAAAATTCAATTGTATAAGATTATTTATAGATAAAAAAAGTGATTAGGAAAGTTGTAGAGAAGAGAGAAGTTACTTGTGAAAAGATTGGAGGTGAGGAAAGGATTGTGCTGGTGGGTAAGAAGAGAGAGTTCCATGATCTTGGTTTGTTCTTCGTTATTCTATAGTTTATTAATTAGATTTTTGTTGTATGTTTTCTTTTTAGTTTGGTTTGAGAGGAAAAAGAGAAAGAAAATATAGAGAGGATAATGTAGTTAATTCTATCCACAATTTTTATTCTTGACATTGATAGGTATGTCATGAACTAAACCATTAATATCAATATGCTTATAATTTTAATAGGTTCTATACTTCTATAATGATTGATAGTTTTCCATTTCAAAAATAAATGATAGATTTATTGTTTGTTTGAAATTTTAACAAATAAAACATGCAATTAATAGTCATTGAAAGATTTTTCGAGAATTAGTAGAGACAACTTAATTTTTTGAAATTTAACAAAGTGAACTTTCAACTAATAGAATTTTTAAATTTTAACTTAGAAAACGTGCGACCAACAATCATCTGAAAGATTCTTTGAGAATTAACGGAGCAAACTTTCGACTGCAAGCATCAAAAGATTTCTTGAGACTTAAAAAAAATTTAAATTAGCCATCATTGATAGATTTTTTTTTTTAGAATTATCAGAGACAATCTTCAACTAACAATTATTGAAAGATCCTTTGAGACTTCACAAAGTGAACTTTCAACTAACTGTCATTCGAAAAGTTATTTGAGAATTAACAGAGCAAACTTTCAAATTTACTATATCGAAGGATTCTTTTAGACCTAACGAGGAAACTTCCGACCAAACTAAAATGAATGAAAAATCTTTTGAGAGTAAAAACTTTAAAATAGCTAATGTAAGTAACAAATGGGAGGTTCTCTGATAATTAAAAAAGAAATCTATCATATAAGAAAAGTCATTGTTCTTGGAATGACTTTTCTACCCTTCTACCTCCTTCTCATGCCACGTGTCTACCTTCTCCTTACACCAAGACTTTTTACCACATTTTTCTCCTTCTCTTTTTACCACATTTTTATAACATTATTAATTATTAATATGTACTAAAATATGTAGTAATTTTTTTTTCCATTCAGTCTCTCTTCCACTTACTCCATTGTCTCACTCTCACCTTCTCATTCATCGTCTCTCTCACTCTCACTGTCTCTCCCAACTCAACAGTGTTTGTAAGCACAAATTCTTCGGTTTCCCACGATCAGCGTCTCTCTCGAATCCTCGTCTCTCTCTCACTCTCATCGCCTCTCTCTTTCATCGTCAATTTTTTTCCGCAAAAACCCTAATTTTCTTCATTGATTTCGCAGGTTTTTCAGTGATTTCGCAGCATTCAATGTCGTTTTTCAAGCTTTGAGATGAACAAGCGGCTTATTCAGGTTTGTTTTACATAGCGTTTTTCTATGTTTAATTTTTCACGGTGATGCGTTCTTACTTTTTGATTAGGGTTTCTGCCTTCTTCTTCCCCTTTCTTCAACATGGAAAAAAGGCTTCAAAGAATGTTCGCTCTCCTCAACATGCTTAAACATGGTAAAGTTTCCGTTTTTAACCCACCCAAATCATTGTCTATCTAATTTTTAAGATTAGGGTTTTGTCAATTTTGATTTTGTTATATCTTGAATATAATAGTATGCCTGGTGTTTCATGGATATTGTTAAACTAATATGGATTTTGTTAAACTAAATAATAACAGGCGCTCAGCTGACATTTATCGAGACTACAAATATTTCGGAACCTGTGTCTGCGTTAGTTGATCAGTTGGGGAGTAAACAAGTCTAATAAGTTTTCAGTTCCATCTTTGTTTTTTTCATTCAGATTGCTTTTACATCATTCTCATCATTTCCTTTCATCCTGCAATTCTAAGGTACAACTGAAGAAAAGGATACAGGGTTCTGATTTTGATTCATGTTGCATTTGTGTGTGTTTTAGGATGGTGGACAAGATCAATAAATCAATTGGACAAGATCCCAATTCTAAATGTTTGATCAAGGTCCTTCATATGTATGGTTTTGAAAGCTTCAAATTGAACAGGTACTGTTATATTTTACCAGCATAACTACAATCTGAAAAGGAACATCCACAACATTGCATTGCTGAAGATAATGAAATGTATCCACATATGATTGTTTTCAAATTTCATTGTTTTGTAACTTATTTTCAGTTTGTCATGCTCTGCAATTTTGAGCAGGTCTGCACTAATATCACAAACGAAAAGTTGCAGCAACACTTCAATCAGGCAGAGTTTCAGACTAAATTATGCACTTGAAGTTCATTTTTTTCATTTCCGTATCTGAAGTGTTTTTTTGATGACGAATTTCAACGCATGTTCAAAATGGGACAAGAAGAATATACGAAGGACCAGATCAATTGGAGCTACATTGAATTTGAGGACAACCTAAATGTTTTCGACCTTAATGAAAAGGTTTTCTTTCTCCTTTTTCACTTTCTTTAAGGCATTGAACATACCTAATTCATTTTGATTTGGAATTCTTTGTTAAATATATGAAAAAGACCTTTAATATCTTGAATTATCTCCTAGGATTAATGTCTTCTCTTAGTATCTCTTAATATTAGTTTCTAATAGAAACTATAGACAGAGTAATCATTTCCTGCACTTCAATTGAATTGGTGACAGGAAACCAGATTGAGTTGGATGTATATGGATCTGCCCAAGGGGAAACAATGATTGTTTATCTTGCATTTCAAACATTTCCTCTTCATTTGTAGTTTGACAAGAATCTGATATTGACTCCATCCCAACCGTTGGGCTGTACAAATTTTGTGTAAGTCATGATATGTAATTCTAATGTATACTTAAGTTTGTACACTGCAGTCAGCTATTCTGTTAATTGATGTTTGAACAAATTGAATTAGTTAACTATTAGAGAATTGAATTGATGTTGCTATCGTGCATATATATAAAAAAATATGATTAATAAACATTAGAGAATAGAACAAATTTCGTCCATATTACTTTCTTGAACTACAAAGCTTTGCAGTTCAGCCTCAACTACTTCTTCACATACTACAACACAACAAATACGTTTAATTTTTCACCCCTACTATCTTCCCCTTACTTTGTAGTTGATCCTGTACCATTTTGTAACGCAAGTATTTACTTTTTGACTTTTTGTTCTACTGCAAACACACTGCTCAATGTACAAACACACTGCTCAATGTGCAAACACACAAGGCAACAATCGTCTCCTTCGAGGTTTTCACTGCTGCTTCTTCTACCTTTTGTTGTTTGATTTTATTTTTTCATTTTGATACTAAAAATCTCAACTTTAAGTTATGGATGATTTGTCGGTGTTGGTTGCGTCGGACGACGATTACTATTTTGAAAGAGGTTCAGTTTCAACTTTTTCTTGTGATGTTTATATATGCAGATATTTTACAAATTTTATTTATACGTGCAGATGATAGGGTTTCTTACTGTGAAATTAAATTTTAGGGTTTCTTCCCTTTCATGTAAGCATTTTTAAGATTCAGATCTGTGGTGGCGGCAACAGGTTTCCGACGATGAGTCTGGTGGTAGTGAAAATGGGTTTCCGCCAACGAGTGTGATGCTGGTCAGATTCGAAAAGGTTTTTATATGAATTTTTTAATTACATGTTTTGTTATTAACTTATTCTATTGTATTTGATCTGTTTAGGTTTTGAACTTTGGGTTATTCTCGTGGGTTATGTTAATTGTCTTGTAGTGAAGCGTAGACTTGCGTGCGAGATGCTGAAATGTTGGTAATTTATGTTAATTGTTTTAGATATCAACATTTCTTTTTCATTGGCATTTGCAGTATTTATAATTCTTCTTGCTTGATGCTCAATTTGTCTTAATTTACCAACAAGAATGGAAGGGCAGTCCAATGGAGGAAGTGTTTTGATGAGAGAAATAACTTTTTAATACATGCAGAGTTATATGAATGAGAATGGAACTAAATCCATGGAGAAAATCATTAATAGCAAGGTGAGTATAAATTTTGATTACATTTACACCCTCATAGTGACATTTGTTTAGAGTACTTTAATGAGAGAGCTTGATCTTGTGCAGACAAATGAAGAAAGAGTCCAAATTGAGAAAAGACATTCAACACTTGGAGGCTATTGAGGAAAAAGAAATTTCTGTTGCCAAGATTGAATAAATACAGACAGAGAACAAAGATATTGAAGATTTGGAGGCTATTGAGAAAACATATATTCCTGCTGCCAAACAAGTAAGGCTTCATTCATATTCACTCAAAATAGAAATATCCTAAAGACAATTTTGTTTTGTTTATTTACTAGAGAAATAACTGTATATTCTTAGACATAATGTAAACTGTATATTTTAAAGACGAATTTCAGCACATGTTCAAAATGGAACAAGAAGAATGCACGAAGGACCAGATCAGTTGGAGCTACACTGCATTTGAGGACAACCAACCTGTTCTGGACCTTAATTAAAAGGTTTTCTTTCTCCTTTTTCACTTTCTTTAAGCCATTCAAAATACCTAATTCATTTTGATTTGGATTTCTTTGTTAAATATATGAAAAAACCTTTAATTAAGGTGAATTATCTCCTAAGATTAACGTGTTATCTTAGTATCTCTTAATATTAGTTTCTAACATAAACTATAGAGACAGCAAACATTTCCTGTTGTAACTGATTTTCCATTTGTCAAGTGTTGTGTCCTTGAATTGTGTCCTTGGAATTGCAGGCTGTTATTGGAATTGTGTCCTTGAATTGCAGACTGTTATTTGAATATAAACTCACATGTTTTGGTTTGAAAAATTAATTGTTGCACGTTTTGAAAATGGTGACAGGATACCAGTTATGAGTACGACTTGAATGCTATTATGTGAGTGCACCTTGCTTGAAATTCTTCTGTCAGTGAATGTGAATGAATGCAAATGGTAGGTTTTCAAGTTTTGCCTTATTTGTTTTGATTCCTTTGGTCACTCTTTTGAAATAAAATTCAACTAGAGATATTAATTATGTTTTCAAGTGTATTATTATTTCCACTTTCCTATTTTCATAACTGTATTTTTGATGTTCATTATACCACTAATTATTGTTTTAGCTCCTTGTGTTCCAGTATTATAGTTTCAAGGTAATTAATTAATACTTTCAATATACTTAATGGACATCACATTTCCAATTTCTGGGAGCAACTTAACAGTCACATCCCACTACTATATAAAAGGTTCTCTCCTATTCTCACCAACATAAACAAAATTCAATATCCCACAATCTATTTACATGGTAACCAAGAATTCCCTCCAAGTTGCACAACCTACTGAGATGCAGTTGCCGGCTGATGTACAACCAATCACAACCTTGCCACAGCCAGACGTACCCAACCACGCCGTCAATGTCCAGCAAGCTGAACAGGTTCGTATCCTACATAACAAATTTTTTTTCAATCATTTCATACATCTCTGCAAATTTCTTCCTCTCTGTTTGAATGATTTTTTTTTACTTTAACAGACCCAACAAAATGTACTGCCTCCTTTAAGGGGAACACCACCTGCTGACATCCAACTGCATCCGCTGCTTCAACCATCTACGGTCAACCATGTTCAACAACTTCAGGAGGTAGAGCCGGCTGTACGAAAAAGACACAAGAGGAGAAGAACCAGGAGATCAAGACCAATGGCCATAGCCGTTCGAAACTTTAATTACCTTGATGATGAAGAACCGGGCAATGATGTCTTTGATTCAGATGACGACGATGAACGAGACTACCGGTGGGACAACTTTTTGACTGCGAGGAGTTTTAAATTTAATGATTAATGTTTCAAATATTATTTCGATTTCATGTGGACGCATTTTCTACGTTTTTCGTCTTTATATTCTATTGAACATCAATGTTTGTTATTTACTTTTTAGCTTCTCAATTTTACTTTATTTTTTTTTAATACGTTTTTTTATTTAATACATTATTATTAAAATAATACTCTACACAGTTAGATATCAAAATAATATTTTTGGAAGAATGAGGCTAAAAATATTAATGTTGCTTTCTTACCCAATCATATCAATATATCGTTATTTCGCAATTATGCCAATGATAAGAAAGTTATAAATCATATGTACTATTTATGAAAGCAAAATAATTTTAAGTTGTTTTTAATTTATTTTAAAATACCTTTTTAAAAGAAATAATAATTTCTAACGAATTAAAAATTTCTCTATATTTTTTTAATTTATCAAAACAATTATAGTTATCATTGATAAAACAACACTCGAAACTATAAAATACTCAAAACACCAACATTTTTTTCCTCAAATTCATTTTCTAATTTATCAATCAATTACAAATATATTTATCAATCAATTATAAATATGTTGTTTCAATAACTTTTAATTATAATGTTTTATAAATATATTGTTTCAAAAAATATTGTATAATTATAACTTTTATTACAGTCTAACTAATTATTAAAATAAACTATTTAAGACGACACAATGATTCGTCTCTAAAATTTGATAATCAAATTATTCTTCTTGCGAAGAAAATTACAAGAGTTTATAAACGGAGAAAACTCTATTGTTGATACAATGGTTTACAAATGATAATAAATTAAAAAATATATAAATTTTTACTATATGCAATCTATAACTTTTTTTTACAATCATTGTTACATTTGTATTCGAAAATTAAAACAAATAAAATTACGGGACAAATTTTTAAGATTGATAAATATTAAAAATATAACTACGGGAAATTTTTTTAAAATCAACTATTTAAGACGTCACAATGATTCGTCTCTAACATTTGATAATAAAAGAAATCTTCTTAAGAAGAAAATTACAATGTTTTATAAACGGGGAAAACTCTATTGTTGATACAATGTTTTATAAATGATAATAAATTAAAAAATATATAAATTTTTACTATATGAAATCTATAACTTTTTTTTACAATCATTGTTACATTTGTATTCGAAAATTAAAACAAATAAAATTACGGGACAAATTTTTATGATTGATAAATATTAAAAATATAACTACGGGAAATTTTTTTAAAATCAACTATTTAAGACGTCACAATGATTCGTCTCTAACATTTGATAATAAAATAAATCTTCTTACGAAGAAAATTACAATGTTTTATAAACGGGGAAAACTCTATTGTTGATACAATGTTTTATAAATGATAATAAATTAAAAATTATATAAATTTTTACTATATGAAATCTATAACTTATTTTTACAATCATTGTTACATTTGTATTCGAAAATTAAAACAAATTAATTTACGGGACAAATTTTTATGATTGATAAATATTAAAAATATAACTACGGGAAAAAGTGTATTACTGAAACGGGAAAAATGAAATCATTGATAATATAGTAATTTATACGACACATATATATTTTTATACACGACACAAATTTAAATACTTTTGATTGAACTTTATTTGTATATATGAAAAAATAGTGTATCGATGATCCAAATACTTTTATTAATGTTACTAATATTTATTTATACAATTAAATTAATATTTACAAATACTATGTTATTATTTCATCTTTTGTAAAATTAAATTATTACAAACATATTTTTATAACAAATATCAACCGATGTCCGCGGGTATTGATTCTTTTTTTTTTAAATACAAATTATATTTACTAATTTTTATTAATTATATTTTTTGACAAAGTTTTAAATGTATCCAAATGCGCGTCACCGACGGGTACCCGTGCGAAGGCACGGGTATCATACTAGTTGCTTCATAAAAACAAAATGGACAATGTAAATAATGAATGGGAGATCCTATAAGAATTAACAGATATAATAGAAAGTTAACTTGAAATATATGTTGTATTTTTATTGTTCTCAATGATACATGACATGCCTTTATATATAGGCTAATGATATATCTTTTAGAGCTTGAAAATAGGATCAACCCTAACAGACACTAACAAACTAATAACAAACTATTAAATAACAAATCTAACAAATCTTAACAAAATAAGAACAAACTATTAAATTTATCTCTAATACTCCTCCTCAAGTTGGTGAGGATTATGAACACCTAACTTGAACATGAGGTCTTGAAAAACTTTCACGCCTAAGAAATTAGTGAAAATGTGAGCATTTTGTTGTTTGGTGGGCAGATAAGTTGTGCTTATGGTATCTGATTGTATGCGTTTCTTGATAAAATGACAGTCAATTTCAATGTGATTTGTTCTTTCATGGAAGACCAGGTTTGCAACTAAATGAAGAGCTGCTTGATTGTTACAATGCAAAAGCGTGAGTTTGATGCATGAAACTTGCAGAGTCTCTAACAAATTACGTAGCCGTAGTATTTCACTTGTGCCATGTGTCATTGCATGATATTCAGCCTCACTTGAGGATCGAGAGACTGCAACTTGCTTCTTTGTTTTCCATGATATTGGAGCTTTGACAAGTTTCATTAGTTAACCTGAGATGAACTTTTTGGCAATGTGACACAATTCCTAATCTGAGTCACAATAGCCAACTAGTTGTAGATCATTATGTTGTGGAAGAATGATACCTTGACTAGGAGAAGATTTGAGATATTGTAAGACTTATATAACATCATCCCAATGGTCTTGGAGTGAATTTTGCATGAATAGACTTAGAATATGAACTAAGTAGGTTAATTCAAGCCTAATGATAGTTAAGTAAATCAGACATCCAACTAATCTCCTATACCTTGACGGTTCTAAGAGTGGAGGTCCCTTGGTCAAAGCAAGTTTGTGATTTTGTTCCATTGGAATCAAAGAAGGCTTACAACCAAGCATTCCACATTCTTGTAGAATGTCTAAGGTGTATTTTCTTTGACAAAGGAATATCCATTCTGACACTTGTGCTAGTTCCAGGCCTAAAAAGTATTTAAGCAAACCAAGATCCTTCATGCGGAAACATTTACTGAGATATTGCTTGAACTGCTCACAGGCCTCAAAGTCATTACTAGCAATGATAAAGTCTCCAACATATATTAAAACAAAAAAAATTAATCCATGTGAATAAGTAAATAAACTATGATCAGACTAGTTATCTTGGAAACCATATTTTATCAAAGATTAAGATAACTTGCTATACCAATTTCTAGATGCTTGTTTCAATCCATACAATGACTTCTTTAATCAGCATACCAATCTTTGTTTGGAACTCCATATCCTTGTGGAAGACTCATATATACCCCTTATGTCAATTCTCTATGTAAGAAGGCATTGCTAATATCCATTTGATGCAATTTCCATCCTTTCGCCACTGCAACTGTTAACAAGCATCTGACTGTCGTCATTTTGGCCACTAATACAAAAGTTCATTCAAGCCCTCACCTTCTATTGACGTGTAACCTTTAGCAACTAATCTGGACTTATACTTTTCAATCTCACTTATAGCTTTATGTTTGATTTTTTACACCCATCTACATCCTATCAATTTTCTTCCTTGTGGTAAATGAGTTAGTTCCCATGTCTCACTGTCTTCTAGAGCCTTGATTTCTTGAGCCACGACCTCCTTCCAAACTGTATGCTTGACTGTTTGGGTATATGATTGAGGTTCTTCGTTATTAGTGATGGGTGCAAGGTAAGCTCTATGTTTTTGTAAAAACTTATCATATTTTAAAAAATTTGAGATGAAATATGTGATACCTAAAGAGGATTCTGTAATTGATGCCATGCACTTGGAGTTTAAGTTTAATTTTCCGCAATCATATTCTTTTAGATAATTTGGAGGTCGTCTTATGCGTGACATGTTCTAAAGCTTCCCCTCATTTGAGACTTCTCCTTCACTTTCACTTGATGATTCTTTTTGAGAATCATTGGTGACTTCCTCATTCACGTCATCTATGGATACGTGTTCTTTGTCTATAGGATCACTCTCAGTTTTACTTGTGTATTCATGCTTCTTAATGGGTAAAATTTCTACATGACCTGATGTTTGGTCATTATGAGGAATTTACTCAAGGTTTGGTACTTCCAATTTTGTATCATTATAGAGTGAAGACTCATCATTGATGTTATCACTTGATGAGTTATTTCTAAAATTATTAGACACATTCAGTTCTCTCAGCGGCTTGAGCAAAATTTGCTACTTGTTGCCCTCCTGATTTGTTAGATTCTCACCTTTGAGTTCTTCGTGATTCTCAACTTTCTAGATATCCAACAATCTCAAAGCATTTTGCCTTGACATGTCCAATTTTCCCACAGTGATCACACTTTAATATTGAGTGATATTCCTTTCCTCTCTTCCTATCTACACTTGAGTAAAACACATGCATTTTCGACCTTGGAATGTCTTTCCTTATTTGCTGCAAAACAAGATTATTCTCTTTGAATTTGATTATAGACACGCCTAAGAGAGGATAGTGGACAGGTATTAAGTATGGTTGCCTTAATATGAGAGTATTGTTTACTATCAAAGCCTCCAAGAAATAGATGGACTCGCTGTTCTTCTTTCCTTTGTGTCAATACTTTAGCAGCTCCGCAACTGCATCCAAGTAGGGTTCGCAATTCACTCAATTCATCAACAAGACTTTTGAATTGAGTGTAGTAATCAGTTACACTTGTTTTTGTTTGTTTCTGCGTTAAACACAAGTTTTTCCACAATTGATGGATTCTTGGTGCATTGGTTTGAGCAAAACGTTCTTCAAGATCCACCCACACATCTCGAGCCGTTGAGGCATGTGAGATGCTGTTATGTAGATTTGGTTTTGTTGCATTGATCAACCAAGTCGTCACCATTCAATTCGCCTTCTCCTAGTCATGGAACACTTCAAATTGACTTAATGGTTTCTTGATGCTTCCATTAATGAAACCGAGTTTCATCTTCACATGCAAATCCGTCTTGATCGATCTTGCCCATGTGCGGTAATTTTGTCAATTTAGAAATGCTATGACGAGTGGAGTTCCAGGATTATCAGATCTGTTTAGATGATAGGCTTGTGTATTCTTTGTTTCAGATTTGGAGGTATTTTTTCTCCAATTTCTCCTTTGAATCGAAATCATGCTCTAATGCCATAATAGAAAGTTAACTTGAAAAATATGTTGTATTCTTATTGTTCTCGATGATACATGATATGCCTTTATATATAGGATGATGATCTATCTTTTAGATCTTGAAAATAGGATCAACCCTAACAGACCCTAACAAACTAATAACAAACTATTAAATAACAAATCTAACAAACCCTAACAAACTAAGAACAAACTATTAAATTTATCTCTAATAAGATAAGACACTCACACCATATGCAATTGGGAGTCTCTGAGACTTAAAAGAGCAGGAACTCAAAGGATCAAGCAACAATTGGGAGGTACTCTGAGAATTAATAGAGAATAAAAATCCTCAGAAGATAACTGAGACTTTATGAGAATTAACAGATAAGACGCTCGACAAGATACCATTGAGAATCTCTGATACTTAATAGATTAGAAACTCTAAGGATCAGGCAACAACTGGGAGATACTATGAGAATTAACACAGAATAAAAGTCCACAGAAGATGACTGAGGCTTTTTGAGAATTAACAGATAAGACACTCAACAAGATACAATTGAGACTCTCTGAGACTTACAAAGCAGAAACTCAAGGGATCAGGCAACCTTAATCGCATACCTCTTTGACAACATAACCCTTGTGTCGTCATAAACCCTAATGCAAAAATTTCATACCGTCAAAATACCATGATCGAAAATTCAGTATGATTGATCGACATGCCATTGCTTCACCATACTAATGTCGGATTCCGAAGCAAATGAACATGGATCGCTCAAAGGAATAACAATCATTACGTGATTGAATGGACGAAATAGAAACAGTATATCCAATATACCATCTTTGCATCAGAGTTACTTATATCACATATAAAAATTTGATCAATCATATTTTTGTAACTTAAGGACGATCGATATATCGCTGCTTCACCATACTAATGTCGGATTCTGAAGCATAGTCAATATCGATCATCCAAATCGTACACACCTTGATGCCAAAGTTCAACAACTCGATTATAATTAATTTATTTAGTGTTTTAATCGAATTAAAACATAAAGACAAAAAATAAACAGTTATCAGATGCATGGTTTCGTAAGTGGCTCTAATACCACTGAAGGGAAATATGCGATCCAAAACTCAGCGGAAATAAAATTTCCCTTTAGTGATCCTTATGAATGGTCATGTGGTGATGAAAACTTTAATTCTGAATCGAAGGAGTGATCACGAGCGATGTATGATGAACAACGCCTCTACTTAGTCCACACAAACAAATTCCTTCAGTCTTAGTGCTAGATGTTATGATTGAGTGCTTTGAGTGAGAGAGAGAAGGAAAATTATGACTAGGGTATCACAATCCGAATTTCATCAAGTGTGAATGCTTCCGCCCAAGGGTTCTATTTATAGAACCAATTGTGTGGGCTGCAAGCTAAAAAGCTCACTTAAGTGAACGCGCACCATATCTTATGGTGTATCGTATATCACTTATGCGCGTGTTACCTTACCACATTCCGTATTCTACTTAAGTGCACCATACCTTACGGTGTTCTACATTTACTTAAGTGCATCGTACCTTACAATGTTCCTTATTTACTCTACCACTTATTAGTCTGTCTTTATGTGTGTGACCCTGTAGGTTTTCACGACATTGGCAATTATATTAAATCATGCATTTAACATAATAAACGGTGAGCGATATCTAGCAACACACCACTTCTACCCAAGTCACGAAAATGTCATGTGATCTGACAAAACCTTTTGTGATAATACTTGTGTGTATAATTACCCTTTTGCCCTTATGTTTATATTGAACACAAGGCATATACCGTGTCATCCTTGTCCAGTTCAATATTGGGCCCATAGACATTTATCCTGTTATGCAGGATGGACAAATTTCATCTAGGTCACTTATGTCCCTCAGCATGCTTTGTGGAGTACCCATCAACTGTCTTTATGGTCATCCAGTTACGGACACTATTAGATCAACAATAAAGTACTCGACTCTACATCTAGGATCCATAGTGGTTTCAGGTCGAAGGGTGGTATACACCACTATCACGATGAGAGTAACTTACGACACTTTGCATAACATTCTATGTAGTACTCTCATAGCGGGTCAATCCAGTATAAATATTACTCCTAATATTCATACCTATGTTAAAACTTGATAACTCCTTATCCATGATCCATGAGATGTGATCATCAGTCTATCTACATAATAGTCTTAATGCTTTAAGGTTATCCCACTTCACAGTAAAGCTCGACTACAGTTACTTTAAGAACAATGTCTTTATGTTTAATGGGATCTCATGATTAAGTCACACTTAATATTTCATTAAACGAACTAACTATTCTAGGGACTTTATTATTCTGAAAAAACAACCATAATAAAGAAATGCCTTTTATCAGTAATAAGTAATTCAATACAAGTACCAAAAGTATTGGCCTCTAGGGCTTACACCAACAAGTTTGTGTAGAGAAAATATCTTTCTTAGTTGCGGAGGTGATAACTGTTTTTCTTTGGATGAGACTGTGCAGAAAAAAAATTGACTGCTACTTTCCTTTGGTGCAAAAACAAAGTGATTGAAAGTGAATGTTCCTTTACTTTGATGTGTTTGTGAAAGAAACTGACAATTGGTGTTTGTATGGTATGATGTTTATAAGGTTAGTTATTGAATAATTTATAACAAAAATAATTGGAAGTTTCATATTATGTTTAAGCATATAGATCTCTTCATCAATCAATAGAAAAGGTTGGTTGAAATTGGTTGTGAAATGTGTGAATATTTTGGTTTCTTTATAGTTTGTCTAAAGAGGTTACAAGTTTAGGATCGTCCATAAATTTAATAAAGACTTATATAAATTTAATAAGATATTATATATAGAGCTTATGAAACCATACCATACGTGTGAGGTAAAAATGTATGTGCAATAGAAAATTTCGGTTTGATTATCTTTTTATATTAAAACTTTGTTGATTTTCCAATCGATTTTTATTTTGCTGGGAAATCAATTCAAGTTTTTAAGTAAATGTAAATGGGTAGAAATTTAAAATTTAGATAAATGTATTTCTTGAGATTTAGAGAATGTAAAAACTTAAGATGACACAATCTTTAGTGCCTAGATTGTATTCTTCTTTGTCACTGCAACATAAACTGTCTGGTATAACTAGCTTGTCTCAAGATGACCATGGAGTTTTTCTCTTGGCTTCCTGCACGGTTGATTGGTAAACTCCTAAATTATGCCTTATGAAATCCTAAAGAGTAAATACAACATTATGAAATTCTTCTCTTGAAGGCATAAGGGTGAAAAGAGCGTTAATGTTTTCATAAACCGGCCAAGTGTGGAAGGACTTCTTATACGAGTTCATTGTTTTTAGTATCCTTGCTTTGAGTAAAGAGGTCGGTGAAGCGAGATAGAAAATGGTATGAAATTTATTTTTGGTCAATAATGATATAGTCATTCACTCTTAGAGAAGAAATTCTTTTATTGTTTTGCTTGATTTTTGCTGATTTATGGAAAAAACTGTGTTTCTATCTCCATCAGAGTATCTTTTAAGCTTGGATTTTTCTTGGTAAAAGAATTCTTCAATGTTGAGGGCTCTCTCTAAATCAATCTTAGAAAGTTGCTAATGATGTAAAAGGTTGTCATTTGTTTCATTCAGGTTGATAGAGGATTGGATGTTTTCAAGGCGTGATACTGCATTAGAAACAATGTTATGCACATTGCCAAAAACAAGTTTTTTTCCCGGTTTTAACTCAACTTTAAACCTTTTTTTAACTTTTGGCAGAGAATTATTGGTGAGATTTCCAAAATAATTATTGGAGAAATGATAATGATTAAATTCATTTAATGGATTTTTTGGATTACAAATGGTTGTAATGATGATGCAATGGTTCTGACTTTGAATAAAGAACTAAAGTGTCATGGGTTCGGGCAAAAATAAATCCAAGACTCACACTAGTCGGATTCGAACAGAGGACATTCAATCCAAAGGGCACGTGGATGGGTATTAGAGCCACCAAACCACTGTGCCATTAAGGATAATATCTTAACATAATAATATATATCATTTACAAATATCCAATGATTAAAAAGATGTTTTTCTTCATCAAGTGACACGAATTTCTCTATAAATAGAGATACTGTGAACATATAGAATATACACAAAAATAATATGTTTCACAAGCCAAAAATTATATCTAAGTCATTCCTTTATTTTTTTAGTGCACGAGAATAAATTAGGAAACTTAATTCTATAAAATATAGTTGATCGATAGGCTTAATGTGAAAGTGCGATTCATGATAAAGTTTCCAAAGTATCCTAAAGGGGATTTACAGGTTTACCCATTTGCATCCTATTTTCCTAAATTATTGGGGGCGAATCGAACCTAAAGCTTAGTGTAAACACACACTTTAAAATTTATTTTGTGCCACTTTCATCATATCGTTTTCATGTTCTTTTTGTTCATATTTTAGCAGTAGACTTCCAACACAAGATCTAACAATATTTATGTTCGATTTTTCGATTTTCGATTTTGATCCATACTTTATGTATAATTAATATTAAAGTGTGCAACTTTAAAGAAGATGTTACCAACTTTCAATGATGGTGAAAGATACACAATTCATTCAAATAATTTTTAAAATTATGAAATTTTGATTTATTTTTTTGTGTGATTAATTTGTGGATGTAACTTTGATGGAGAGATAAACATACGTGTTTGTTTATTCATAACTATGGTGAAAGGTACATAGTTATTTTAAATAAATATATATCATATGATGTTCTAAATATTTGTATTTATTTATGTTAAGTTTAACATGTGGCAATAAATTTATATATGCATGATTTATAAACCATTCAAGTATGTGAGTTTTGATAATTAAGAATATATTTGGTTTATGATCCGGTGTCAAATATAAGCAATAAAAAAAATTCAACGGTCTTAAATATAAATAAAAGTCATCTATATTTATTACATGCAATGTCATTGTTACAAATATATCCCTATTTTTTTCTTCATATTTCTATATTTTTATCTATTTCCAAAGTAAAAATTAGGGGTAAAACTAGAAAGAACGTAAGACTTAAATGCATTTAGACATTTTTCTTAAAGAGTGAGTTTTTTTTGTAAAGTTGCTTATATATGAGACCGAAGGAAGTATATATGAATGTAAAATACATGTTAAATATTACTCTTTCATGCAAATAATTTATTATTTTGTGCATATATTAGTAACAAAAAATGGTGTAAATAAAATTTTAAAATGTCAAACACATATCATTGTTGTTTAAGCAAGAATTTATGATATTTAAAATTAATTATTTTATATTATGCATGTTTGATAATATGAAAATATTATTTCTTACTCATCTTGATATAAAAGTAATTAGGTTATTGTAAGTTGACAAATATTTATGAAAAAAAAAAGGTCATAGAAAGTATTAGTGATGTTGGTTCATTGCTTATTTTGTATTGTGATTCTTTTTTGGATATACATAGCACATCATTAAACATGAAACTAACATATATAATTTATTATGCATATGTTTGTTATGCAATGAGAATGTTGATTTTAAGAGAATATAAATAAATTATAATGAGTGTTATATTTAAGTTTACGTGGTGTATATGACTTACATGTTAAAATCCCTTTATGAAATAATAGTTAGTCTTAACAAATATTTATGATCACTGTGGATGTTGCCATACATATTTAATGAATTGAATGTGTATTTGATACATTCAAGTGAAAGTAAAACTTCAAATTAAAAAAGATAATTAAATATTTTATTAGCAAATGAAGAATGACATAAAATTTATGTATATAATAAAATAAACGACAAAAGTGTCATGGTGATAGTTTGTCAAAACTATCAAGAATATATATTTATTTTGTATATGATAATTGTACTAAAATGGAAAAAATGTCATGTGTTGATGATAATTGATAAATACTATCAAGAGTACATAAGTTTATTAAAGTTTGAAAAATCTTACAATTCTTTGACGAAAGGATTAACAAGGATATGATGTCTTTGAATATAATTGAAGACAATGAAGATATCATTAGGGATGTGGAACAAACTCATATCTAATTAATCATTGATAGTGAAAACTCAACTCACACTTAATTAACATTAAGTCTTGAGTTCAATGATGAAAGTACACTATTAGAGTGATTCAAGTACTTTACAATAGATACATCCCAAAAGGTAAAAGTACTTGGACCATAAGAATAAATATGGTAGGATGAGGTTTTCCTTTTAATAGACATATAACATATGTTTACTGGAATGCATAATTATGGGTGTATTTCTAACATTGTCTACCTATATGAGAACGAAGTAGTGCCACTTCATAGGGTTCAAGGGCTTGATTCTTGAATTCTCATGAAAAGGATATGAGGCACAAGATTTTATTAAATGTGTCATATTAATAATTCAATCAATGATACTGAGATTTCATATGTGAGTTATGCACGCTTGTTCTAATGAATAATTGGTTCAAATTTTGTCTACCAATCTATTCGGAAATGAGTGAAAACTTAACTTACAATGTAATGGTTTAAATCATACGATACCTTTATCTGAAACCATGGAATTTCTTAAATAATGGGTTTAGATATATTTTTAAAATGGTGGGGTGGGGGGAGGGGTTGTTGATGAGATTTCCAAAATATTTATTTGAGGAATGATAATGATTAAATTCATTTAATGGAATTTGTGGATCACAAATGGTTGTAATGATGCAGAGGTTTTGACTTTGAATAAAGAACTAAAGTGTCATGGGTTTGGCACTTATTTTGGATACTTTTTTTTTGGAATTTATATGTAATTTTAGTAAATAAATGGCAAAAATAAATCCAAGAGTCGCACCAGCCAGATTCGAACAGGTGACGTTCAATCCAAAAGGCGCATTGACAGGTACAAGAGCCGTTAAACCATTGTGACGTTATGGATAGTTTCTGAACGTAATAATATATTTCAGTTGTAAATATCCAATGATTAAAAAATGTTTTCATTCACCAAGTGACATGATTTACTCTATAAATAGAGATATTGTACACACAAAAATATACACGAAAATAATATGTTTAATGAGTAAAAAATTATATCTAAGTCATTCCTTTATTTTTCTAGTGCACGAGAATAAATTAGGGAACTTTATTATGTAAAATATCGCTGATTGATATGCTTAATGTGAAAGTGCGATCATGTTAAGGTTTCCATAGAATCCTGAAGGGGATTTGTCGGTTTGCCCATTTGCATCCAACCTAAATTTGTGGGGGTGAATCGAACCTAAAGCTTAGTGTAAACACATGCTTTGAAATTTATTTTGTGCCACTTTCATCATATCATTTTCATTTTCTTCCTGTTCATGTTTTACAGTAGACTCCTAACACAAGATCTAACAAGAATTTGCATACGGGAGCCAAAAGTTAGAGAGTTCCACACTTTTTTTAAGGTTTGAGGGATCATCATGTTGATCCTACATTTTTAGAAAATTGAAACTAGAGGCAACCTTGAAGCTTTGAAAAAGGAAGTCAAATAGGATAGAGAATTGGTAAAACATGTGTCTAGTGATAGTAGAGACAAAAGTTGTACAACATTGATTAAGTTAAGGATAATTGCATATGACACTATCAAAACTTTTTCCAGTGCAATCGATACCTTTTCTACCATTAGACAAAGTGAAGTTATTACCTTTAGTTGGAATAAATATAAAATTCTTGTGATCAGATTAGCTAAAAATTCTCCCTAGGGATATTGGTAGGAGGATGAGCACCCATGTGCTCATGGCACCAATAATAAATTTAATCTCACCAAATCAGACCCATGGCAAGTTATGCATATCGTAAAGCTGAGAAATGGAGTTCCATAGGTGCTTTATTTTAACGTTGTTTATAGAGGTATAGACTACATAAAATGCAAAAATCATGAAAATTGGAATCTATGATTTTGTGATAAATATTGATAGAGCCGATACACCAAAGGTTGGAGAGGAGATTGTTTCTTGTGAGACTATTGGGTCGAACTCATGATGTGTCGAGGAAAAGCTTTCATGTATTTCGACAGGAGACAAGCATGAAGTCGAAGCTGGGCCGCATGCTGTAGTCGAAGGGTACATATTGTAGTCGAAGTCTGTTCTAATATGTATTGTCGAAATGTTTGTTGAATTGGGCCATGTGTTAAGGATCAAATTGTTTAGGTATCTTAGGCTGCAAGTTATCTAGTTAGTCTATAAATAGGCTAGTACACTCAGTTTGTTGAGTGTGACAAATTGTGATATTCATCTGTAACTATTTGTAACCCTAAATGAGAAAGTGAATATTAAACAGAAAATATTTGCCCCAATCCTTGTTGTTTTTCTTCTTGTTTCTCCGTTAACCCTAACCCTTGTGAGTTTCTTGATCATAAAGAAACTGTTTATACTTTGTGCAAAGGCATCATTTTTCACAACAAATTGGTGCAGTGAGCATGGAGAAGATGTCTTCAACAAAGTATGAGATTGAAAAGTTCACCGGAGTGAACGATTTCGGTCTGTGGCGCTTGAAGATGAAAGCCCTACTAGTTCAGCAGGGTTGTTTGGAAGCGTTGAAGGAAATGACAGCCATGGACGCTGCGTTAACGGAAAAGGAAAAGACTACCATGATAGAGAAAACACACAACGCAATATTGTTGAGCCTTGGTGATAAGGTTCTGCGACAGGTATCAAAGGAGACGACGACATCGGGGTTATGGGTGAAGCTTGAAAGCTTGTACATGACCAAATCGTTGGTAAATCGTTTGTACCTGAAGCAAGCTTTGTATTCGTTCAAAATGAGTGAAGATAAAGCGTTGATGGAGCAGCTGGATGCTTTCAACAAGCTGGTTCTTGATCTTGAAAATATTGATGTGAAGATCGATGACGAAGATTAAGCACTGTTGCTGTTGCGTGCTTTGCCCAGAACGCATGCTCACTTCAAAGAAACCCTCTTGTATTGAAGAGAGTCCCTGACCTTTGAAAAAGTTCAAGCAACCTTGTATTCGAAGGATTTGAATGAAAGAAAGGAGAAGAAACCATCATCATCAGTTGGCGAAGGGTTGTCCGTGAAGGGGAGATCGTCAAAGAAAGATGGTAAGTTTGACAAGAAAAAAGGTAAGGCTCAACAGAAGTCTTGTAGTGGTGATATGGCTGGTATTAAATGTTATCACCGTAAGAAGGAGGGTCACACAAGAAAGGTGTGCCACGAGCGCCTGAAAAATCATGGAGGTAAGGACAATGGCAATGCAGCTATTGTGCAAGATGGTTATGAATCATCTGATGTCCTTGTAGTTTCGAGCAACAACTCTTGTGAAGAGTGGATTATGGATTTTGGATGTACTTGGCATATGACTCCAAACAAGAATGTGTTTGAAGAATTATGTGATCAAGATGGTGGATTAGTGATGCTGGGGAACAATAAAGCTTGCAAGATTGCAGGTATTGGATCTGTTAGATTCAAGCTCCATGATGAGTCAATAAGGTTATTGACTGGGGTTAGGTATGTACCTGACCTTAAGAGGAATTTAATTTCTCTTGGTGAATTCGAAAAGAAAGGATATGTCTTCAAAGGAGAGCAAGGTATCCTGAAAGTCATGAAAGGGTCGAAGGAAGTCTTGAGAGGCGTGAAGAAATAAGGCTTGTATACCCTTAAGGCTGAGGTTGTTAGTGGTTCGACAAATATTACATCCACGAAACCTGTGTCGAAGACAGAATTATGGCACATGAGATTGGGCCATGTCAGCGAAAGAGGTTTGGTCGAATTGGGGAAGCAAAACCTGCTAGGTGGTGACAAAGTCGAAAAGTTAGAGTTTTGTGAATCTTGTGTACTTGGAAAATCCTGTAGGGCGAAGTTTAACAAAGGCAAGCAAAGGGCACATGGATCCCTGGATTACATTCACGCTGATCTTTGGGGGCCTGCAAAGAATCCTTTACACTCAGATGCAAGGTATTTTCTATCCATCGTTGATGACTATTCCAGGAAGTTATAGGTATTCATTCAGAAGATGAAGGATGAAACTTTTGAGAATTTCAAAAGTTGGAAGGTTCTGGTCGAAACTCAAACTAGCAGAAAGGTTAAGAGGTTGAGAACCGACAATGGCCTTGAGTTCTGCAACGAAGCGTTCGACAGTTATTGTGTTGAGTCTGGGATTGCAAGGCATAAGACTGTAGCAGGTACTCCTCAACAAAATGGCTTAGTTGAGAGATATAATCGAACAATTCTTGAAAGGGTTAGATGCATGTTGGTTAGTGCTGGATTGAAGAAGGTGTTTTGGGCAGAGGCTATTTCGACAGCAGCTTATCTGATAAATAGATGTCCCTCGACTGCCCTAGGAATGAAGACACCTGAAGAAGTTTGGTCGGGTCATCCACCAGATCTCGACAAACTGAGAGTATTTGGCTGTTTAGCCCATGCTCACATTAGGCAAGACAAGGTCGAACCTAGAGCTCTGAGATGCATGTTCCTTGGATATCCTGAGGGAGTCAAGGGTTATAGGCTGTGGTGCCTAGAACCAGGTCATAGAAGATGTATCACAAGTCGTGATGTAGTTTTCAATGAGGTCGAAATGGAATTCAAGAAAACTGGGGATGTTGGTCGAAGTGCATAAATCTCTGAAGAGGAGTTGGAACAGGTAGAGATGCCTGTTGAGGTGGAGCATATTGATGCTGAAGTGCATATCCCAGATGAAGTCGAAGAAGAAGAGCAAGATGCTGAAGAGGCCGAGGAAATTGTCGATGACTACCTACTGGCAAGAGATAGGTCGAGAAGAGTCATCAAGCTACCTCAGAGACTTGGTTATGCAGATCTTATAGCTTTTGCTTTAATCTCTGCAAGTGAGGTGCTTGAGGAAGAACCTAGAGATTACAAGGAAGCTATAAGGAGTCGAAACAAGACTGAATGGCGAAAAGCCATGGATGACGAGATGAAATATCTTCATGATAATAACACTTGGGAGCTGATTGAGAAACCTGCAGAAGCAAGGTTAGTCAGTTGTAAGTGAATTTTCAAGGTCAAGGAAGGAATCGAACGAGTGGTGTCGAAGCGTTTTAAGGCGAGACTGGTTGCTAGGGGGTTCACTCAGAAAGAAGGTGTCGACTTCAATGATGTGTTCTTACCTGTTGTAAAGCATAGATCCATTCGAATGTTGTTGGCCATGGTGGCAAAGTTCGATTTGGAACTTGAGCAAATGGATGTGAAGACAACATTTTTGTATGGTGATCTAGATGAAACGATCCTGATGCGTCAACTTGAAGGGTATGCAGAAAAGGGTAAAGAAGATTATGTGTGCAAGCTGAATAGGTCTTTGTATGACCTGAAACAATCTCCTCGACAGTGGAACAGGAGATTCGACAAGTTCATGGCACTTGTTAGTTCTTGGATTGGCTGGAATTTTGGTAAAACAAAGTATGTTCGATGTTGATGTCAAGGTGGTGATGTTGCAACATTGAGTCTTAACACTGGGCTGTGTTAAGTGTTTAATTGCTGAAGTTTGGATGTCTGATGTCACACATACGATGTTGTGACATTAGATCTACAGAATTAATGACATCAGGTTGTGATGTTGTTAGGGTTTGCGTGTTAGCTGGAATTGTGGAGAGCAAGCTGTCTCATTGGATGCGAATATCTTGGGTTAGATATTTTCGCTGCATAGGAGATCTGGTGCAGATTTGTAGGAGATTTAAAAGGTTGAAGATTTGAAAAGATTTTAGGAGAAAATCTGTTTTGAAGATTCAGTTTTAAATAACAAATCAAGTAAGATATTGTAGTAGTCCAAAGCCCAATTCAGGTGGCTATATAAAGCGGACAAAACCAAAGGAAAAAGTACAGAAAAATACAGAGAGAAGATCAAGAGCATAGGCTGAGTGTCTGAAATATTTTGTACGAGTTTTGTATACACCATTCTAGGTTGAATTGGTGAATTATTTTCTGTCCTCTCTTAGAAGCTGTGAAGCGATAGAGAGTTGTGTAACTTGATTAAAGCTGTGAAGCAGAATCAAGTAGTGTTATTCAAAGTGTGTGATCTTTGAAGTGTTTTAGGGATTGAGTAGTGTTCTCATATCTAAGTGGTTTCTTAGGTAGAAAGTCACTAGTAGGAATTAAGTTTAGGAGATTGTCAACTGGGTTGTTGAGTCTGTAAATTAATTCTACAAGTAGTGAATTTCATCCCTGGCTTGGTAGCCCCCAGACATAGGTAGTTAGACCGAACTGGGTGAACAATTCTTTGTGTTGATTTGTTACTGTTATTGCTGTCCATTTGCAGAGTGTGTTGTTGTGACATCGCACCTTAACATCACACGTATGATACCAAAATTACAATTGGTATCAGAGCGGGCATCCTGTCTGTCTCTGGGTGAGATCTAGGGAAGTTACTTTCTGGTGTAAAGATGGACAAAGAAGTTGGAGGATTCGCCAACAGACCCCTTATTTTGGATAGATCCAATTATGACTATTGGAAGCCGAGGATGACTACTTTCTTAAAATCCTTGGACAGCAGGGCATGGAAGGCTATTATTAAAGAGTGGAAAGTACCTGTTGTGTGTGAGAAAGATGATGCTGGAAAAAATAAAGAAGGCACCTCAAAGCCAAAGCCTGAAGAAGAATGGACCAAGGAAGAAGATGAGCTTGCCCTTGGTAATTCCAAAGCTCTAAATGCAATCTTCAATGGAGTGGATTAGAATATTTTCAGGTTAATCAATACCTGTGAAGTTGCTAAGGAAGCATGGGATATTTTGAAGGCCACTCATGAAGGTACATCTAGAGTTAAAATGTCAAGACTCCAGATTCTAACATCAAAATTTGAAAGCCTGAAGATGAAGGAAGATGAGACTATTCATGACTTCCACATGAATATTCTGGAGCTAGCTAATGCATCCAGTGCTCTTGGTGAAAAAATGTCAGATGAAAAGCTTGTAAGGAAGATCCTTAGGTCCCTTCCTAAGAAGTATAAGATGAAGGTAACTGCCATTGAAGAATCACAAGACATCAGCAAGATGAGAGTTGATGAGCTCATTGAATCTCTTCAAACTTTTGAGCTTGGATTGAATGAGGAAGAACCAGAAAAGAAGCCAAAGAATATAGCCTTGGTGTCAAATGATCAAGAAGAAAAAGGAAATAGTTATGAATCCAAGGAGGATATGTCTCAGGCCATAGTTATGTTGGGAAGACAGTTCAACAAAGTGTTCAAGAGGATGAACAATAACTCCAAGCCTAATGTCAAGAACATATCTTCTGACATCAGTAAGTCAAAAGAGAAGGATGAAGAAAAAACTGCCCAAGATAAAGGAGTTAAGTGCTTTGAGTGTGAAGGGTATGGACATGTCAAGAAAGAGTGTCCCACCTTCTTGAAAAAGCAGAAGAAGGGCATGACAGTTTCCTGGTCTGACTCTGATAGTGAAAGTGAAGGTGAGTCAGCAAAGCATGTTAGAGCTTTGACAGGAACTGTTGTCTCTGATGATGATTCCAGTGATGGAGAAATAACCTTTGAGGAACTAGCCTCTACTTATCAAGAGCTTTGCCTAAAGAGTGCTAAAATCTATCAAGAAAACAAGAGTCAAAAGGAACAGATTGCTCAGCTTGAGACTGCTAAAGCTGATTTGGAAAACGAAGTCTCACTGGTCAAAGCTCATCTTAAGCATATGACCAAATCTGTTAGGATGCTGAGCTGTGGTATAGACACACTTGATAAGATCCTTCAGACAGAAAAGTGGCTGGTGATAAGTCAGGTATAGGATTTGTGGCTGAGAAAAAGGTTTCTGCTGAAGCAAGCTCTTTAGGAACAAAGATGGAGGTATCTCAACCATTGTCTCAACATCAAACTAAGAGACAGGGTCCTACACCAAAGAAGGTTGTTTGGCCCCAAAATGTTGAGAAGAAGAATGGTCCTCATCAGAGGAAGATGCAGCCCCAAGGAGCTAGTCAGTATATGCCTCCCCAATATCACAAGAGCATGGAGGCTGCTAGGTTCAAACAGAACATGTCTCATCAGATGTCTCAACATCAGGAAAACTGGTATGGATATGGATACAACAATGCTGTGCCTCATCACTATGGAAGAAGGAAGCCTCATCACCATAGGAGACAGCCTAGGAGACAGGGTCCTCAGTAAGAAGAAGACAATCCAACTATGGAAGAAGGAGACAATATTATGGGTGGCAGCCACAACATTATCATCAAAGTGGCAGAAGATTTAACCACTTCAGAGATGATAGAGTCAGATGCTTCTATTGTGGCAGGTCTGGACATATGCAGTCCTCGTGCTTCAAGCTTCATGGTTATCCAAATTCAGTTCCTCAAACCAGACAGAAGGAGGTCAGGTCCAAGGTGGTGAAATAATGGGTTCCTAAAGCTCAGGTCACATGTCTATTGGCTCATACCTCAGATGGAAATTTTGCCATGGATGCATGGTACTTTGACAGTGGATGTTCAATGCACATGACTGGATCCAAGGAGCAGCTAGTGGAGTTCAATCCTTGCCATGCAAATAAGGTTGTGTTTGGCAATGGAGAAAAAGGAGTAGTAGAAGGAAGTGGAAGAGTGAAGAATCTTGATGGTCTTACTCTTGATAGTGTGATCCTTGTCCAAGGATTGAAGACTAATCTGATTAACATAAGTCAGCTATGTGATGAAGGTTACAAAGTCAGCTATTCCAAGGATGAGTGTCTGGTGACAAACGAAAAGGATGAAGTGATCATGAAAGGAGTCAGGTCCAGAGATAATTGTTATCTGTGGATACCTATAGAAGTCAGCCCATCTATCGATGTTAAGACTGATGTTTTAGCATTAGACTGTGACATCAAGTGTGAAAGGCTGTTAGAGTTAAGTACTCTTAAGTTGAATCCCTTCAAATCTGTAAAAGGAATGCTTATTTGGGGGGAGAAACTCATTGATTGGTCTTTAAAAAATACACAAAATCTGGCGCCTTACCTCAGACCCTCATTTCCTATTATAGCAAAATCACAATCCATCAAAACTCATATCTCCCGTCTGTTCGTCTCCTTCAACAAGAAGAATCATCTCAACCTATACTGTCTCAAAGGAACCATGTCAAAACAGACATCTTCTCCATCGAAAAGTTCATCGGGGAATAAAGCTAGGGTTTCTACAGATGAGTACTCTGAAGACGAAGCTCTGAATATACAACCCATCTCGGTAGTGCTCCCAGAGTCAGGTAAACCTAGACCCTCTAAACTTGCTTCTAAAAGGGCCGCAACTACCTATAAAGACACTGAGACAAAGAAGTTTGTTACGAGTTTCCTATTTAGTGATAAATCAACACCTAGGTCATCCACGTCTCAAACTGTGGTAGAAAAGTTTGATGTTGACAAGAGTATGGGGAATCTAGCTACCAAAATAATGGACAAAGGGATACCTGTGAAAGGAATTTCTATACCATTGAATCAGATGCCGGCAGAAAAGGTAGACATGCAAGGAGATGAGTCTGATCTTCATAGACTTGCTATGTCTGTCATTGAAGATTTTGAAATAGGAGGGGAAGAAGATGATGTGCATGAAGAGACAAATGTTGAGGAAAATGTTAGAACATCTGCAGAACCCACTTCTGTTGGTAATGATAATGCTGATGTGATCAATGTAGATGATCTATCAGATGATGAAGTGATAGCAAGAGCTGTCCCAAGTATTGGAAAGAGATTAAAATCTAGGAAGGGAAAGAAGGTTGAACCCTCTCCTAAGAAGTCATCTAATGAAAAGAGGAAGAATATTGTTGTTGGACCAGCAAAAGCCTGGAGCAAAGTGGAAGTAAATCCTAGAAAGAGGAAGGCTGTGGAGCATTCAGAGTCTGACTATGATGTCGAAGATGATGTCCATGACATCACACCAGTCAGAAAAACCATTTTAAAAAGAATCTCTGATAAGGTCCCTGAAGTGCCAGTGGATAACATATCCTTTCATTATGCTAGCAGTGCTCCCTTGTGGAAATTTGTATGCCAAAGGAGATTAGCTCTGGAAAGGGAACTTGGAAAGGATGTCTTGGAGATGAAAGAAATTATGGACCTCATTCATGTTGCTGGACTGTTGAAGACTGTGACCAGATTCTCTAAGTGCTATAGTGGACTTGTTAAGGAATTTGTTGTCAACATCCCCATAGACATTTCTGACAATAGAAGTGTGAACTACATGAAGGTGTTTGTTAGGGGGCAATGTATTGACTTCTCTCCTGGTACCATTAATAAATATTTGGGAAGAGATGAACAAGAGGGGTGTGAGCTGGAAGTGACTGATAATGAAGTGTGTAGAGAAATCAATGCCACTCAAGTTAAGGTGTGGCCACTAAAACATAAATTGACAGCTAGCAAACTCAGTATCAAGTATGCTATTTTGCACAGAATTGGTGCTGCTAACTGGGTACCTACTAATCACAAAACCACCATAACTGTGGGATTAGGAAGGTTTATCCATGCTGTTGGGAAAAAGGTCAAGTTTAACTATGGAAGCTATATATTTGATCAAGTGGTGAAGCATGGTGCCACCAATGCTATCAAGATGCCTATATCATTCCCTTCCCTTATCTGTGGAATGATCTTAGATCAACATCCTAGAATCTTAACGAGTACAGAGGTAGCATGTAAGAGGGAGTCAGCTTTATCTTTGCATCCCAAACTGTTTGCGGGGAATCATGTTCCAGACATTGTTATGACATCAAGTTATGAAGTTAAGAAGGTCAGTACAAAATCTGAGTTGATTGAAGAACTGAAGGCAACCTGCAAGGATCTTGATATGGTTATCAGTACTAGCACTGTTAGGAAAATGAAGATTGAGCAGATGATCAAAGACTTGGAACAGGGAGAAGATAATGTGAATGGCGATCCTGAGGATTTCGGGTCAAATGAAGGTGATGAAGATGCTGATGGTACCAGCTCGGATGAAGACTAACTTCCATATGCTGTTATTAGATAATAGTTTAGTTTTTTTTGTTTTGCACTTGTTATGTCGGTTTGTAATTTGAATATTGTGCTGTTATATGCACCCTTTATGTTTTTGTTCTATGATTTGTTATGTCTTTTTGCTGACTGTGAGACTGACAATGAGAGCTAGGGTAGTACTAACTGTAGTTAGACTGGCTTGATGAGGTTGTCAAATTGTGGCTAAAAAGGGGGAAAAGTAGCCAAGAGTATCCAAGAGTACTACTGTCAAATGCTGTCAAAGGAGTTGTTTTGTGCTGTTGCTGTTTGCTGATTGCTGATGTTATAGTTCAGAAGTGCAGAAATTAAGGGGGAGTAATTGTTGGACAGTTGCAATACTGGCTTTTGCATTGAGGGGGAGTGATAATTGCTGCTAATAATGAAATATGTGCAGCTGTTTGACTTTTGCATTGAGGGGGAGTGCTCATTGCTGCTAGTAATGAAATATGTTCAGCTGTTTGAATGTTTGAAGAGTGTAGCTGTTGAACTTGGTGATGCAACAGAGTTTTGTGAAGTGATTTGAAGATGCTGCTGCTGCTTGGAGTTTCAAAATCATTGTTTGAAGTTTTTCCACTGCTGAAGTCTCTGAAAGTGCAGAGATTGTTTTAGCCAAAATTAGCCAAAGGGGGAGATTGTTAGTTCTTGGATTGGCTAGAATTTTGGTAAAACAAAGTATGTTTAATGTTGATGTCAAGGTGGTGATGTTGCAACATTGAGTCTTAACACTGGGCTGTGTTAAGTGTTTAATTGCTGAAGTTTGGATGTCTGATGTCACACATGCGATGTTGTGACATTAGATCTGCAGAATTAATGACATCAGGTTGTGATGTTGTTAGGGTTTGCGTGTTAGCTGGAATTGTGGAGAGCAAGCTGTCTCGTTGGATGCGAATATCTTGGGTTAGATATTTTCGCTGCATAGGAGATCTGGTGTAGATTTGTAGGAGATTTAAAAGGTTGAAGATTTGAAAAGATTTTAGGAGAAAATCTGTTTTGAAGATTCAGTTTTAAATAACAAATCAAGTCAGATATTGTAGTAGTCCAAAGCCCAATTCAGGTGGCTATATAAAGCGCACAAAACCAAAGGAAAAAGTACAGAAAAATACAGATAGAAGATCAAGAGCATAGTCTGAGTGTCTGAAGTATTTTGTACGAGTTTTGTATACACCATTCTAGGTTGAATTAGTGAGTTGTTTTCTGTCCTCTCTTAGAAGCTGTGAAGCGATAGAGAGTTGTGTAACTTGATCAAAGCTGTGAAGCAGAATCAAGTAGTGTTATTCAAAGTGTGTGATCTTTGAAGTGTTTTAGGGATTGAGTAGTGTTCTCATATCTAAGTGGTTTCTTAGGTAGAAAGTCACTAGTAGGAATTAAGTTTAGGAGATTGTCAACTGGGTTGTTGAGTCTGTAAATTAATTCTACAAGTAGTGAATTTCATCCCTGGCTTGGTAGCCCCCAGACGTAGGTAGTTAGACCGAACTGGGTGAACAATTCTTTGTGTTGATTTGTTACTGTTATTGCTGTCCATTTGCAGAGTGTGTTGTTGTGACATCGCACCTTAACATCACACCCATATTTTCAGCACACATTGGTTTCACTAGGAGTCAGTTCGATCACTGTGTTTACTTCATATTTCGACCTGGAAACTCACTTGTTATGTTGTTACTTTATGTGGATGACATCCTCATAGCCAACAACAATGTTAAGGATGTAATGGAGGTGAAGGCTGAACTCAGTAAGGAATTCGAATTGAAGGATCTGGGAGCTGCCGCCAGGATTCTTGGGATTGACATCCAGAGAAATAGAAGCAGTTGAAGTTGTGCTTATCTTAAGAGACATACCTACGGAAGCTTCTCGACAAGTTTGGTATGTCGAATTCAAAGCCTGTTGTGACACCTACAAATCCTCAGTTTAAGCTTAGTACTAATCAAAGTCCGAGTACTGAAGCTGAAAGAATCTATATGAGTAGCATTCCATATGCTAGTGTAGTAGGTTCTTTGATGTATGCTATGGTCTGTACGAGGCCAGCCATGGCATATGGGGTGAGCCTTGTGAGCAGGTATATGGCCAATCCTGGAAAGGCACACTGGCAAGCTGTAAAGTGGATTCTCAGGTACATAAATGGGTCTCTGAAAAAAGTCTTGATTTATGGTGGAGCCTGTGATGGTGATAGCATAGTCGAAATCGAAGGATTTGTCGACTCTGATTATGCAGGTTGTATGGATTCCAGAAAGTCTATTTCTGGATATGTGTTTACAATGTCTGGCACAACAATCAGTTGGAAAGCAACGCTTCAGAAGGTTGTTGCCTTATCAACTACTGAAGCAGAGTATATTTCCCTCACTGAAGCTGTGAAAGAAGCATTGTGGCTTGAAGGTTTTGCAAAGGAGCTGAAAATTCAAGGTCGAAGTATCACTGTTAAATGTGATAGTCAAAGTACAATACACCTGTCGAAGAATTCAGCCTATCATGAGCGAACTAAGCACATCGATGTGAGATTGCACTTCGTCAGAGAGATAATCGAGCGTGGTGAAGTCCAGGTGCTGAAGGTTTCGACTGAAGACAATGCTGCTGATATGATCACCAAAACGTTGCCGAGTTGCAAGTTTTTCCACTGTATGCAGTTGATAAAGCTGCATGATGAAAGCTAGTTGATTCCCTGGTTGTTGAGTTAGATCCAAGGTGGAGATTTGTGAGACTATTGGGTCGAACTCATGTTGTGTCGAGGGAAAGCTTTCATGTATTTCGACAGGAGACAAGCATGAAGTCGAAGCTGGGTCGCATGCTATAGTCGAAGGGTACATATTGTAGTAGAAGTCTGTTCTAATATGTATTGTCGAAATGTTTGTTAAATTGGGCCTTGTGTTAAGGATCCAATTGTTTAGGTAGCTTGGGCTACAAGTTATCTAGTTAGTCTATAAATAGGCTAGTACACTCAGTTTGTTGAGTGTGACAAATTGTGATATTCATTTGTCATCATTTGTAACCCTAAATGAGAAAGTGAATAGTAAACAGAAAATATTTGCCCAAATCCTTGTTGTTTTTCTTCTTGTTTCCCCGTTAACCCTAACATTTGTGAGTTTCTTGATCATAAAGAAACTGTTTATACTTTGTGCAAATGCATAGTTTTTCACAACATTTCTGTCATTGAGGGTAAAATCTTTAGGCCAAGTCTTGA
Organism: Lathyrus tuberosus; assembly: GCA_022829125.1. Taxonomy (NCBI): domain Eukaryota; kingdom Viridiplantae; phylum Streptophyta; class Magnoliopsida; order Fabales; family Fabaceae; genus Lathyrus; species Lathyrus tuberosus. The sequence goes on from JALAZF010000080.1 coordinate 8,502,438, forward strand.
AAACCAATTTGTGAAAAAGTTATTGATGTTCATCCATGGGTCCACTATGAAGAAGAAGTCAGGTTTGTAGGTTAAGAGTAACCTTTTGAGGGCTAACTTGTAGGGCAGTTAGCCAAACATCTAGCGTTCCAATATATATAGAGTTCATTTTCTAAGGTTGGGAGAACCAACTTTAGACCTTGTGTCATTACTAATTTTTAAGGGTGTGTTACTCTTTTTACCTTTTCTTTTGGAGCCAATAATTTGGAAAGAATTTTTAATGAACAACAGTTCTTAGAAAGATTCAAGAGATATATCCTCCTTAATGTAGAGTTTATTCACCAAAACTTTATTATTGTTAGTATTACGATCAAGAATGGGAACATGGTCTTGGTTTCAATGTCAGGGATAACCCGTTGATTGTTTTGAGATAATAATTTTAGAATAATGTTGATCAGAGTCATATAATATTTTAGGGTTATCAAGATTCTTATTAACCAACTAAGTGTCATCAACAAAATCAAAAATTGAGGAGGCATTGTCATCATCAAAGATGTCATCGTCATTACAACATTCTCATCTCCACTACACTAATTTTATTCTTGTGTTGATTCTTAATTGCCTAACATTCTGTTTAGTTTAATATCGTCGGCCTTACTGCAGTCTGATAAAGTTTCTCCTTTAGTTTGAGCAGTAATTTTGTGTCACATAAAACCTCTGAAGTTCTCCTTCATTTCAGTCATCTCGCTTGAATTCGATAGTTTATAACCCCTTCTATTTCTCCATCGTTTTGTATTACTGACCTAAGATGTTGTAATGGAGAAGTTGTATGTATCTTCATCATGTGTCTGCACACTAGTCGATACTCTTTCATTCATATCTTGGATAACTAGAATTTTTCCAATCACAACCCCTTTATTTTCTAGGGCTTTTCACAAAATCTCTCCAGACACTCTATCATATCCCTTCTTCAATGTGAATGAAAATTAATTAAGTGCAAGTTTTCTTGTTCCATGCGATACTGCTCCATCACACATTGTAGTAAATAGATTGTTTTCATAGTCGACCTCTTAAAAAAAATCCTAAAAAGTATATTTAAAATTGATTAAATTGATGTGAGGTCCACATAATTTAATAAGAATTGTATAAATTTTAATCAATAAAAGAATATGTTCATAAGTGTGTTCGAGTAGATTAACAACATCAACAATGAATGAGGTTCATTTACCTAACGGCGACTACACCAACTATTTACTACTAAGAAAAATGAAAAATTATGAATAACTATTAAAAATTGTATATCTATATAAGCTCTCCATCACCTCATGTTATACGTCTAGTGTAGAAAAATAAATCATATAAAATTATTAATAGTGTCTGTTTATTATTTTCTTAAATTTTTTGAATTACAGTGAACGAGTATTTATTTGACACATATTAAAAAAGTAGGAATGGATTAGTTGCAATTTCGAAACCCAGTTAATTAAGCATGATAAAACTCACAATTTGCGTGCTCTAACAATTATTATTTAAATGATAAGATCATTTAAAATTTACACTCACGCACACACTCATTTATCGTGAAGTATCAACCCAAAAGCTCACAAATTTCTCTCAAAAAAAAAAAAAAAATACACTTAGTTCAGTTTTCCTCAATAAATGATTGGCATTATTCAATCACATTGACAAATGATATTATATCCTTACACTCATTATATCTCACAAAATTTATTCAAAATATGTTAATAAAGAAAAAGGGAAGAGAGGAGAGAATACAAAATTAATGGTCCATTTAATTTGGTTTTATAAAACCTTTTTTTTTTAATTTTTAAAATTTGAAAATCATAAAACTTGTTTGGTATTCTAGTTTTACAAAACTATTTTTAAAAATTATTTTTTATTTTATAATTTTAAAAATTAAAAAACTAAAATAGGTTTTTGAAGGTTTTTAATTTTGAAAATTAAGTAAAAGAAAAAAAAAACCAAAAAAAAGTGATAAATTTATAATATTATTACTATAAAATAATTTTTAAAAGTTAGATTACAAAACATGTGTTTTTTCTTCAAAACTCTTTTTTAAAATTGATTTACAAAAATAATTTTTAAAAACTAAAAACTAAAACGAGTCCTAAGATCCATTAATTTAGTTTCGATTTTCCATTTAAAAAAAATTTAAAAACTATTTAAAAAAATAAAATAAAATAATATTTGTTTGATAATTCTAATTTTACGAAATCATTTTAAACATGAAAAACTAGAAAACTTGTTTAGTAAACGTATTTCTAAAATATATTTTGTAAAATTAGTTGCATATTGTTTTTTTTTCTCATAATTCACTTCTTTTAGTTTATTGTCTTTCAATTTAATGTAAACAATTGAATAGTTTTTTTTTAAATACAATATTGAAGATATTACTTTAAAAATGAGAATTTTATCCTATCAAATCAAATTAAATTAACACCTAACTTAATTTGATTTGAATTTCATAAAAAATTATAAAAAAATAATTATTTTATATTAATTTAATTTTCCGCTTAAAAATCAAATCATACTTACACCTTATTAATAATTAAAATATAATTATGAATTAAAATTTTTTTTAGTCATTTAAAAATATGTGCACATGTGCTACTATGTTAAAAATGAAATATATATATATATATATATATATATATATATATATATATATATATATATATATATATATATATATATATATATATATATATATATAAATTTTTTAGTATAATTAAACTTATGTCAATTGTCTATTTTAAAAAATCCAGCTACTGAGGGTGAACTGCTGACTTTCAAAATATTAGAATAAAATGCTGTAATTTTACCTATTGAGATCATTCTTCAAAATGTGTGATGATTTCATACTCTCAGTTGTTATCATTGTAACACCCTAAGAATTTTGAGTCTTTAGTTTAAAAAGATAAATAATATTATTCTTAAAAAGGTGTTACATATTCACAACATCCATGCTCTTTCAAATTAATTAAATACTTTCAGCGGAACTCAACATAAACGTATCTTTTAAATTATCTATTCAAAATAAAGTACTTGATTTAATTTACAAAAATCCAAAAAAGTTAACTCAAACAACGATAACTACTCTTTCAGAGTGTTACATATCAGAGCAACTAAAAATTAAATAACAGACAAAGATAAAAGAGCAACTAAAAACTAAACAACAAACAAAGATAAAATAAACGAAGAAAAACCTTAATAATATCTTCCAACTCACAACAGATATTGCTTTCCCTGAGTATCTATAAAACAACTTACAGAACACCACGAACAAAATAAAAGAAGAATGAGAATACACTCAAATATATTAACGAGGAAACAGAATGCAAGGCTAACATCAAATAACACGATCTTCAAACACATAATTCATTTACAACAACAACAATAACCAATTCACAATGCCTTTATGTATGCAATGTGACTCACTATACGACTCAATGCATGTGATACCAATTTGGACATCATAGGTATGTTATTGATCTCGTCCATTCAACAATGGTTTCTCTTCGATCCGGGTCCCCATTTCTGAACCCCACTCATCAATGATCCTCACTTTTGAATCAGCCACTCGTCACTGATCCCCACTTCTGAATCAACAACTTATCTTAGTACCTAAGTCCACATATCAATCAGTGACACATATGATGCATGTCATATAAAATAATACAACAACACTTATGGTTCCACTTCTAACCATACACAACAACATATAAGATAATCATAGTAGTTGTCACTCTGAACTACACATCTCAACATCAACAACTTATAATTACAACTCATATTTTAATTATGCACACATTTTAACAACATATGCTTATACATCCGAATAAAGTATCCACATGACAATTAAGGTATGCCAATGCTATTCACCGTCTCACCGAACACGACAAAACAACAACAAACAGTCGTTGGAATTGGACACAACCTGACGATTTGAATCGAAAGCAACACTCTACGTTGTTACTGCTTGCTAAGCGAGACTCTCCTTCGCTAAGCGAAGGCTTGATAAGTGAGGCTTCATCCTCGCTGAGCGAGGACACCCAGAACAACAAAAATAAGGAAGGCTCATTCAAACAGAAAACAACATATACATATCATACCATGATTAATACATCATACATTCACTTATTAAACACCTATTCAATCTCTTATCATGAATCTAAGGTTATGCTCATAATGCCTAAAGCATACACATGAACTATAACTCAATCAATTAGCACATACAGAGGCATACGAAAATATGTAATAAAATAATGCATGAATTTCATGTTATTCACATCAAGTACAATATGTTTTACACAACTCTTTCCAAAAGAACACATAAACATCAACAATGGTGAAAGTATAAGAAAACCTAGAGGAGGGTAAGGACCCCTCTCTACTCTTCATGCATTTGACACAAACATTAGAGTAATACCCCTTACCTTAATTTTCACCAGCAAACTTCCAACTTTAGTTATGTTTTCTTCTTCCTAGAGCTCTACTTAGGGTTCCTAGGCAGTTGCCTCTTTTTCCACTTTTCCCAAATTCTATGTATCAGATAAAAGTTTCAATCCCACACATTATCTATATAAATGACCTAATTTTATTTTTCATAATTATTAAATTTCCCTCAACTTAAGGACTCTTACTCTTTACCACACCAATTTTGCTAAAATTCTAATTCCACCCCATGATTAACTATTTCTCTTATTTTATTATTTTTTATTTAAATAAAATCAGCTAACTCCCAATAAAGTCCAACAAAGTACCACATAATTAACAAAAATCATATAAAGCATTTTAATTATCCAAATAATTAAATAAAAAACAATAAAAATTCAATTAAATAAATTAACCGAATTCAGGGCATTACGATCATCATCATGAGAATTGATTTCATTTTCAAGGGTATGTGAATTATTTTTAAAAAAAGAAGAAACTTTGATAAGCTTTTCTTTGATATGATCAAATCATAGATCAAACAAGCTAAAGAAACAGCTAAAGGAACACCAACTTTGATGATTGTTGAGTTTTAATTTATAACTGTCATGTGTAATAGTTAGTTAGCATTTTGTTACAAATTGGTTGTTAGTTAGTTACTTTGTGTATGGATGACTTGCTTATCAAGCTATTGTGTAACACATATAAATAACACTTTATAATGTGAAAATACAATCAATGAGAATCATCTCTATTCTCTCTCTTCTTCTCTTCCAAGATGTCAAAACATTAAAGTGTGTGTGTGCCATTACTTTCATCTTGCAATTACAATCTTGCTGCGCATTAACTGCATGTTCATCATAGTGCGTTTGTTATAACAATTGGCATCTAGAGCCTGGTTCAATATAAGGGAAACACGAGTGAAAAGTGAGGGGTTCAATCCAAGGGAAACACTGAGTGATAGTTTCTTGATAAGCAAGATGAATAGCAATGGTTTTGGATCAAATATTCTGGTTATTTATGGCAAGAACTGTGATCGTTAGAGTGCTTTGATGAAGTATTTATTTGGAGCACAAGAAGTGAGTGAAATTATGCAAAATGGCTATGAGGATCTGGTGGCGAATCCAACTGATGCACAGAGAACTGCATTCAAGGAAGCCAAGAAGAAAGACTGCAAAGCTCTGTTCTACATTTAGCAGAATATTGACAATCAACACTTTGAGAAAATTTCTAAAGCGACAAGATCCAAAGAAGCATGAGACATTTTAGAAAACTATTACACTGGTCGAGAAAAGGTGAAGCAAGTGAAGCTACAATCCCATAGAAGAAAGTATGAAATGATGAAGATGGAAGAAGATCAGAAAGTAAGTGATTACTTTTCAAAATTAACAGCCACTGTTAATCAGATGCAAACTTGTGGTGAGAGCATTACATATCAAATGGTAGTAGAAAAGGTGCTGAGATCTTTGAGTCCAAAGTTTGATTTCGTAGTTGTAGCTATCCAAGAAGTAAAGGATGTGAAAACTATGAAAATTGAAAAGTTGTAAAATACATTGGAAGCACGTGAGCTCCTGGTGCTTGATAGAAGTTCTGAGAGATCAGTTCAACAAACACTTCAAGTTCAAACTTCTGAGACGGAGGGAAATCAGAAGAATTTGAAGAAGAAAGGAAAAAGCAAAGCAAATTGGCCCAACAATGAAAAGAACAAGAGTGAAGACAAAGATGAATCTTCAAAGAGAGTTGGCTTTGGCAGCAGTCAGAACAAGAAGAGGGATTTTGACAAAAGTAAGGTGCAATGCTTTAACTGTGACAAGTATGGGAAATTTGCTGATGAATGTTGGTTCAAGAAAGATCAAAAGACTGATGAAGAAGCAAATTTGGCCCGTGGAGATGATTCCAGTACAGTGTTGATGATGGCTACTACCAGTGATGAAAAAGTGAAGAATTAAGAGTGGTTTCTTGACTCTGGATGCTCAAATCACATGACACCACATAGATAGTGGTTGAAAAGTTTTGATACTAGTAAGAAAACAAGTATCAAACTGGCTGACAATAGAAATCTTGTGGTTGAAGGTAGTGGAAATATAGTGATAAGAAGCAATGATGGCAAGAGAATCATTATTGAAGATGTGATGTATGTTCCTGAGATGAAGTGTAATCTCATGAGCATTGGTCAACTGGTGGAGAAGGGATTCTCAGTGACTATGGAAGGTGACTCTTTGAAGTTGTTTGATGCAAAGAAGAATTTGGTGCTCAAATCAAACATGTCAAAGAATAGAACATACAGATGTAACATCTCAAGTGAAAAGATGATGTGCCTGTCTGCAACATTGAGTAAAGATGTTGAAGATCTATGGTACAAGAGGTATGGTCACCTAAACTTTAGAAGTATTAGTGATTTGAATTCTAGAGAACTGGTGTATGGCTTGCCAAAATTGAATGTCAGAAAAGCCATTTGTGAAGTATGTGTAAAGAGCAAGCAAAATAGGTTTTCCTTTATTTCTGAAACACTTAAAAGAGCTAGTGTAGCACTGCAAGTGGTTCACTTTGATATATGTGGTCCTTTTGAAGTATCTTCATTAGGGGGAAGCAAATAATTCATCACACTTGTTGAAGAATGTACAAGAATGATATGGTTGTATACAATCAAGCTTAAGAGTGAAGCTTTAGATATATTCAAAAGATTCAAAATCTTAATAGAAAAGAAGAGTGATAAACCCATTAAGATCTTGAGAACTAATGGTGGAGGGGAATACACCTCAAAAGAATTTGAAGCTTTTTTGTGTCAATCAAGGTATTATGCATGAAGTAACAACTCAATATACACCTTAGCATAATGTACTTGCTGAGAGAAGGAATATAGCTCTACTGAATATGGCAAGGAGTATGAACAAGCAGAAAAACTTACCACACAAGTTTTGGGGTGAAGCAATCACTACAGTTGCTTACATTATGAATCATTGTCCTACAAAGAAGCTGAATTTGAAGGTATCAGAGGAAGCTTGGTGTGGAAGAAAGCCTAGTGTGAAGCATTTCAAGGTTTTTGTCTCTTTATGCTACAAACATTTACCATATGTTAGAAGAAGCAAGCTTGAAGATAAGTGTGAGATTATGATACTTATAAGCTATCATCCAACAGGTGCCTATAAGCTTTATAATCCTATAAATCAAAAGATACATGTCAGTAGAGATGTGATTGTGAATGAGGCTGAGAAGTTGAAATGGGAAGAGGATCCAGTATACAGTGAAGAGAGTCAACAAAGCTACATTTATCCTAATTCAACTGATAAATCAGATAATGAAGAAGTGAACAACAATGATGCAGGTGAACCGGAAGAAGAGGAAGCAACTGTGAGACCTTAAAGAATCAGACAAGCTCCAAGAAGGTTGAATGATTGTGAAGTAATTCCTGATAATGCAGTAAATGATGAAGGTGATATCATTCACTTTGCATTATTAGTAGATTTTGAACCTCTCAATTATAAAGAAACACTAGAGATAGATGTATGGAGAAAAGCTATGATGGAAGAACTCCATTCAATTGAGAATAATCAAACCTAGGAGCTAGTTAACTTGCCAGATAAGAAAAAGAAAATTGATGTGAAGTGGGTGTTCAAACTGAAATTAAATCATGATGGGAAAATTTCAAAGTATAAGGCAAGGTTGGTGGCTAGAGGATTCTTACAAAAACATGGTGTTGATTACAATGAGGTGTTTGCTCCAGTAGCAAGGCTTGAAACTGTAAGGTTAGTTGTGGCTCTAGCTTGTAAGAGAAGGTGGTCACTTTATCATCTAGATGTGAAATCATCCTTTTTAAATGGTTCACTTGAAGAGGTAGTGTTTGTGTCACAACCTCCTAGTTTTGAAGTGCAAGGCAAGGAGAACACGACGTATAGACTCCATAAGGCTTTGTATGGTTTGAAGCAGGCTCCTAGAGCCTGGAACAAGAGGATTGATCAGTTTCTAATTCAAATAGGTTTTAAAAGGTGTTCAGTAGAGTTTGGTGTGTATGTGCAAAGTTCAAGTGAAGAAGAACCATGATAATCTACCTATATGTGGATGATTTGCTCATTACTAGAAGCAAGACATCAGAGATTGAAAAGGTGAGAAACAAGTTGAAATCTGAATTTGAAATGATTGATCTAGGGGAACTCTCATTCTTCTTAGGAATGGAGTTTCTGAAGGTGAAGAATGGAACATTTATGCACCAGCAGAAGTATATAGGTGAACTGCGTGAGAAATTTGAAATGAACAACTACAATTCAATTTTAAATCTATCAGAGACAAACTCAAAATTGGATGAGTGCAGTCAGGAAGAAAGAGTTGATCCAACGTTGTTCAGATAAATGGTTGGTTCATTGAGATACTTGTGCAATAACAGGCTTGACATTTGCCACTCAGTCAGTGTGATTAGCAAGTTCATGCATGATCCAAGGAAAACTTACTTGATTGCTGCTAAAAGGATACTTAGGTATATAAAAGGAACAAATGAGTTTGGTCTGCTATTCCCAAATGGAAGAAAAGGTAAAAGAAGTGAACTCATTGGATACTCAGATAGTGATTAGTGTGGAGACATCACAGATAGAAGAAGTACCTCTGGCTATGTTTTCAAGTTCAATGAAGCAACAACTATATCATGGTGTACAAAGAAGTAACCAGTGACTGCACTTTCATCTTGTGAGGCAGAATATATTGCAGGAACATTTGCAACTTGTCAAGCAACGTGGTAGGATTCAATGATGAAGGAACTAAGACGTGAAGTGATGAAGCCTCTGATACTCAAAATTGATAACAAGTCAGCTATTAGCCTTGCTAAAAATCCAATCTCACATGACAGAAGTAAACACATTGATACAAGGTTTTATTTCATTAGAGAGCAAGTGAACAATGGAATGATTGAAGTGCAATATTGCCCAACTGAAATGCAGCTGATAGATGGTTTTACAAAGGCTCTAAAACTTGACATATTTGAGTTTTTGAGAAAGAAACTTTGTGTTATAAGTGTTCAACAGTTATGAATTAAGGGGGAGTGTTGAGTTTTAATTCATAACTATCATGTGTACCAGTTAGTTAGCATTTTGTTACAAATTGGTTTTAGTTAGTTACCTTGTGTATGGATGACTTGCTTATCAAGCTATTGTGTAACACATACAAATAACACTTTGTAATGTGAAAATACAATCAATGAAAATCATCTCTATTATCTCTCTTCTTCTTTTCAAAGATGTGTTCTAAGATGTCAAAACATTAAAGTGTGTGTGTGCCATTACTTTCATTTTGCCATTACAATTTTGTTACGCATTAACTGTGTGTTCATCATAGTGCTTTTGTTCTAACAATGATAATATGCTTTATGCTTTCGGCTTTAAGTGTTGTTTTTCATAAAAAAGAAAATGGTATGTTTCATATATTTGGTAAAATTAAACAAGATTTTTGTTAATATATATATATATATATATATATATATATATATATATATATATATATGGGAAATGCTAACACACACCCAAAATTGGTGGGTCCCACACAAAAATACACTACATCTATTTTCTTTCTATTTTTTTCTTCATCTTTCTAATGTGGGTCCCACCCAAAATTGGTGGACTCCACACAAATATATACTAAGGTGTATGTTGCTAATGCGCACCTACATGAGTGTGTATTAGCATGACCCAATATATATATATATATATGGGATCAATTTACTCCAAGAGTAAGTTTTTTTAACTTACTCCACATCATACCCTTTAAATTGAATCTAATCTAGTGATTAAATTCGTATTTTTACTTATAATCATTTGATTAAATCTAATTTAAAGGTTATGATTGTGGAGTCAGTTATAAAAACTTACTCTTGGAGTAAGTTGATTCACACTCTTATATATATATATATATATATATATATATATATATATATATATATATACCCATTACTAATAGGTTGGCCAAACTCCCTAAATTGCCCTTTCCACTAAAAAAAATTACACTACAAAAAGGACTTTTCTGTAACTACCTAATTCAACAAAAAGCTTCACTTCTTTTCCCTAACAAGAAGCCACGTGTTCACAACATACTGGTCCCAATTAAAATAATATTCTTCCCTCCAACAATACACTCATCTTCCACATTTCTTTCTCTTTCTCTCACGATTCTTTCTTCTCCTTCTTTCCCCCCTCAAACCCTAACACTACCACCGCCGCCCCCTTCTCTCCATCTCTTTTCACTCTTACTCTCTTTTCTGGTAACCATCGTTCTTCTCTCCTTCTACTCATTCCTCTTTGTTTTTTCATCATTGCTTCAATCTTATTGCTGTAACACAATTCCTTATTATTAATTTCGTTAACAGGTACAAGATTTATCGTTGCCAAGTCTCTGGTATCGAAGATGAGGTATTTATTTCTCTTCACTTTACTCGCTATGAAATAATTTGTTATTTTTTTATTGATAGATGATGTTTAGGTTTCATTTTTAATGCTAATTTATAGGACTACTGCAATGGGTCATTTGCTGAAGAAGATATTGGAAGACATGGTATAAATGTCCCATCAGCGGTGGGAAATGCAAGTGCTAGTTGGGGATTAGAAGTTGCAGTTGCTAATTTACAGGACTACTGCAATGGTCAGTATTTTACAACAAACATGTTCAAATCAACTTTCCATTAAAATGTGAATTAGGATGTGATGAATGAACTAATGAATTCTGGTTTGAAATGTTTGAATGATAACATGCTATGTTCGAGTGAATTGTATGCAAAACTTGGATGGAATTTGAATATGCAATGGTCTTTGAATGACATTTCCCTTTTGCAAATATGTTGCGGATCATTTATTTTGACGATTTTTGTCGCTGGAATTTCATGCAGGTTTGCGGAGACAATTCATGTTGTGAATGGTGAGCACATTATCATCATTTTTACTAATGGCATGGCTGTTGAAGGAAGAAGTTGTAGTTTATTTGTGTTTATTTGTCTCCTTTATGCAATCTAAATCAGTATCATTGTTAACCTTGGTATGTTCACATTTAGGTTACCAAAATTGAAACAGAGAAAATGCTTATTGAAATGGTTGAAACTGAGTTGGGAAAGAGAAAGCAAGAAGGAAAGAATACAGGAGAATTCAAAGGGCAGTCTCACTTTTTTGGGTAATTTATCTATTTTCTTTGAAGTATGACTATGATACTATTTTTTTACTTCGATTTACAAGATTTTAAATTTGCTTATGTAGGTTGATAGTCTGATCAACCAAAATCATTTATTCAAGCGTAGCATTATATTGATAAAAGCTTGGTGTTACTACGAGAGCCGAATACTTGGTGCCCACCATGGACTTATCTCTACTTATGCATTAGAAACCCTGGTTCTTTACATATTTCATGTTTTCAACAATTCCTTTGCTGGACCACTTGAGGTAGAAGACATGACACCACTTCCTTTAAATTTGTGTTTTTGACTATTGATTCAACATGGAGCTGTCTTTGCTTATGTAGGTTTTGTATCGATTCTTGGAATTCTTTAGTAAGTTTGACTGGGATAATTTCTGCGTAAGTCAATAGGGTCCAGTACCAACTATTTCACTACCAGATGTGACAGGTAGGTAGCTACATTGTAATTAAAGTTTCCTGTTTTATATAGATTTAAGTCCCGTCATATATGTATTGATTGTTTTTCTTCTTCATTGCCTAACATTTTTCAATTCCTACAGCTGAGCCTCCTCGAAAAGATGCTGGAGAGTTGCTGCTCAGCAAATCATTTCTTGATGCATGTAGCTCAGTATATGCTGTTTTGCAATTTTGGTCCAGAAAATCAGGGGCAACCCTTTGTTTCCAAGTATTTCAATGTCATTGATCCTTTGCGTGTGAACAATAACCTTGGCCGCAGTGTCAACAAACGTATGTTGATCTTAAAAAATTGTCTTTTTTATACATATGCATCATTGTTGGTTTAATAATTTGGTCATAATTCATTTTATATGGACCTGTCCTTACCTCTGATTTTTTATCGTGACGTTATAACAGTTGTTCAAACTTCAATGTGAATTTTGTAAACCTTTAAGAACTGTGATGCCTGGGCCAATGGTTATCATCTTTTTATATACATGGATGTCTTTTTATGATATCATGTAATCTCTTCTTTTTCTGATACATGGATATGTTTCCCTTCTATTAGTTTTAAGTTTATAATGATGATGATTTTTGATGACTCCATCAGGAAAGAAGTCATATATTACTGCCACTAGACACTGTATGAGGTGGTAATTTGAACCATGATTTATTAGTTTATTTTTTTACTGCCTAATTGAATAAACTTGCATCTCTCAGCATAAATTTGCATTCCAATAGTAAAGCAGTCGCACACTGGCATACAAACATGACAATTGGTCTTGGTGTGAAACTGTGACAAAGTGAAAAATCAACTGAACATAGTTAGTTCTTAGTTTTTTTAGTTAAGGAAACGATTGGTCTTGGTATGCCTGCTCATGATTTAAGACAACTTATGAAACATGTTTGTATTTTTCAATTAGCTCTATCCTACTCTGCTCTATTCTACCTATAACATTAACATTTCAATGATAATTTCCACAATCCACTTTATTTCCCTCATAATGGATAACATGTCTCTGTAGTGTTTATTGTTTGTTGTTTTTCATATATTTATTGTTTGTCGCAAGTGTTGATACATTTCGTTCCAAATCTGCAGGTTGTGGCGGGTGCTACTGTTGCGTCGTATGTGAAGCTATAGGTGTGAAATTGAAGCTTCAATGGTTGGTGATGCGGAATTAAAGCGTCGAGGTGATGTCAGTGTTTGAGTTTATTCGTCGAAGTCGGTGTTGATGCAATTTGTGTTGATGTAATTGACAGTAGCTACTTTGTAGAAATGGTACTCACTTTCAAAACTACATTTTGTTTCACAGGTTCCACTTAGCATCCTTTTGATTCAAGTTCAGTTGGAGGCTGTTCTACGGGGCATGGGAACAGCTATAGGGGAGCTTCCTCCTTACTTTATCTCCAGGGCAGGTATAATGAGCATATTGCACGACATATATTTATCTAAATTTAAAATTTTCTATTATAATCAAACGAAATTACACAAGTTTAAAGAACCATTTTTTTTATATTGCAACACAGTTTGTTGTCGTTGCTTCACGAGACACTTTCATCGTATGCCATGTGCTGCAAATTCAATTCGTATCGACGAAGTTTACAGGTAAGATTTAATTAGTGTTTGGTATAGATTTTAGACTTCAGGTTAGTGTAGACACATTTGGAAGATATTGTTTGCAATTGGAAAAATAAGGTTCAGAAACACTTCAAATTGAAAGGCCAATGCAGTGTAAATTTTCAATTAGCTTAGAGCATTGTTTTTTAGTAAATTTGCATCCATTATCATCGAATCAAAACTTATATTTCTGTTAATTCATCTCAGTCTTTGCTGCAGGCTATTGGTGATAGGAAGGGTATTAACCAGTTTGGTAACTTCCCTGCTCCACTTGACGAACCATTAATTCGACGAGATCCTGATTTATTCCAAGCAGGTAATTTTTTGTTAGGCTAAGTAGAATCATAAGATTAGAAGTACTGTAATTTTATTCTTATATAATTTACAATAGTTTAATTTTTTGTTGTTTTGTAGTATATCTCTGATGTAGTATTTCTTTTTCTTTGCTGAAGGTTGGATATACACCTGATTACATGTTCCTTTTGCAAACAATTTTACGGACATACCTGCATGTAATCAGTTTTTTTCTGAACAAAATTAATTAACTGATGCCTTACCATCTGAGTTGCTTCGCTTTTGTGATTAAGTGATTTTTGTTCTAAAGTTTTAGCATACCGAACTTGCTTAAAATAAAAGTCCAAATTGGAAATGGTTTCTTCATGCTTATGATGTTTTCCTTTCAGCAACATTTATATCCAGCTAATCCACTCTTAATTGTTTCTTTTTTTAGCATCATTATTTTTTTATGGTGTCTCATATTTTGAATTTTGCTTGATTGCAGGCTGCTGTCAATTTTGCTGTCATGATGTCTCAAATGGAGGAAGGATGCCCTGTAACGCCCCAGTTTTTGTCAGTTTTATTTAATCGAGTCTATTTGAATATTTTATTATTATATTATTTTATTCTTGACTTTTATTTGGCAATATAGTATTTTTCATCGATGTTTATGTTTTATCGCGTTTTGAGAGCGTTTGCGAGATATTTGAGCTGAGGGGTATTTTGGCCTTTTGCTTGGGTAAGTTTTATGTTTTATATAAATAGAGAGTGGAAAGAAAAAGAGAGAAAAGAAAAGGAAAAGAAAAGGAGAAGAGAAAGGAGAAGAAAGAAAGAGAGAAGAAGAGAAAAGAGGAAAATCGCGGGAACTCCGTTTCAAGCGCGAATAATCGGGTAAGGGTGAGAAGTTTCAATTATATCATGCTTGTGTATGTATATGTGTATGTTTTCTTGATTGTTTTGGATAGTTTCATATAGTTTTCATTTTAGGTCGAAATGGTAAAAATGGTTAGAAATCGATGTTTTCGCGGATGAATTTCGAAATAAATTGCGTAGATTAGTCGTATGAGGTTAGGCCGAGATTATAGAAACTTGTTTGGTTGAAATCGGTTGATATTGTGAGTTTTGACATTTTTGGGGTTTTGAGAATGTGAGATTTTGGTGAAAATCGAATGTTGTGGAATCGGTGTTTTTTTTATCCTAACATGTTGGTATGTATTTATGGAGGATTACCATGTATTTATTCGGAAGAAAGTAATTGAATCGGTCGGGTTTCCGGAGGGTTTTGTGTAGGGACAGCAGCTTGTTTTTCTGATTTTTAACAGGTACAATCGATTGCAGCAGGATGCAAATCGATTGCACATGCGTAAAAGGGCGAAAAATGTGATTTCTGGGGCCGTGCAATCGATTGCACACAGGTGTAAATCGATTGCACTCTGCTATTCTTTTTCAAAAATTTGGTTTTTTAAAAGTTGCATAACTTTTTCGTCGTTTATCCGTTTTAGCTGTTCTTTATATCGATCTGAAGCTAAAAATATGTTCTATCATTTGGTGAAAAGAAATATTATTTTTAACCGACTTTTGGCCGACTTTACCGATTAATCGTGAATAGTTGTTTTTGATGAAATGAATGTGTGGTTATGAATGTGTTGTGGATATGCTTGTGAAGTGAACCCTTGATTGGGGAATTCTTTGTGATTTGTGGCTTTATGGCAATAATTGTGTTGATGTGAATATATATGATAAGTATTGGTGATGATGGTCTATGGTGTTATGGAGGAATAAATGTGTGTTTTGGGTTTTGATTTCAATGTGCGATAATGATTTGTTGTGAGTAGCATTTGATATGTGAATCCCTTGTGTGAGGAATTAATGATTTTGTGGTGTAGTAATATACATTGTTTGATTGAATATCAATGTATGTGGGTATGATGTTGTGTTGGTTCGTGGTTTGTTGTTGTGGTTTGTGATAATATGCATTGCTTATGTGAAATTCAATGTATGTTGTGCGGTGGCATTTATGGTTTGAAATGCATTGTTTGAATTGTTTTGCAATGCATGAATGTGATGATGTTGAATCATGTGACAAGTTGTTGTAATTGTTGTGGTTGTTGATTTGTGGCCTAAGGGCAAGAAAATGCGATATGTGGTAATTGTTGATTTATGCATGATTATGGATGTGTATGTGGGTGCAATGTGAATGTCATGAGTCATTGTATGCCAAACATCATAATATGCATTGTTGGAACGTCCTGAGTGGCGCTTTGATTCCAGAGGGAATCTGTTATATCATCGCGTGCCTTGAAAATATGAGGCGATGCCTGAGGACTGAAAGCGATGAATCTGCTATAACATCGTGTGCCTCGAAAATATGAGGCGATGCCTGAGGACCGAAAGCGATGGTTATAGACGATTGTGTGCTCCTTTGGAGACTTAAAGCAATCCTTAACGTCGTGTGCCTCGAAAATATGAGGCGATGCCTGAGGACCTAAAGCGACGGGTGAACATCGTAGGCCCGACGGGGTGTTACTTGAGATTCTCAGTAACGAGCGATGGTTCCAATAGTTCTTGAGTGAACTGGTTTTGAGAAATGTTGGAAGTCGGTACCGCATGGCATTTGTATAGAGTCGTTGTGTCGGTCTCTGTGCATTTGCATAAATCATGGATGCATTATGTGTGGAAAATCATGATTTGATTGATTATGTGTGAGAATTGTGAATGGATGCATTATGTGTGGAAAATCATGATTTGATTGATTATGTGATTATGTTGGAACAATTGATATATGCTATGTTGTTGGAAATGTTAGAAATATGTTAAGTATACGTGGCGTGCTATATGTATCGATATGTGATGCTTGTGGTGGGAATAACTGTGTATGTGAGTTTTATGTGTTTTTGCATATTATTATGCAATCTTGGTTTAGTTGTTATTTCTCACCCTTCTGCTGGAATATGCTTTTTATGGCATAGTGCAGATTGTCAGCTTTAGAGGCGTGGAGGCAAGTGGACGAGTTAGATCTTCGTTTGCTTAGGTCTTGGTGTCTGCTCTGATACGTAGCACGGGAGTCGGGAAATGTTTTGTTATATGTATATTTTGTTGAATATATTAAATATTATTTTGTATGAATATGTTGATGTTCAAAACCATTTATTTGTAAAACAAGTCGGTTATGGATCTTTCCGCTTTATTCCATAATTGACATTTCCTTTATATGGAAAAAGTTTCCCCTTTGAGGGTACTCTATTTTATGCTATGTATCAAAATTTATGAGCAGGGATTGTATTTTGTTCATTTAAGTGTGACATCCCTGTTTCCTGTCGGAAAAATAAATTTTTAGTTACTCTGATTTTATTTATGTATTATGTATTCGCGATGGGATTTGGGGTGTTACATTAGTGGTATCAGAGCAGGTCGGTCCGTCCGGCCAAGTTGTTGAGTCAGTTTGTGTGACAGTTGAGTACTGTCATTGTTGTTTGTCCCTTAGTACGTGATATGTGTGTGAAACACTGTCAGTGCTTTCTGGTTTTCTGCTCTTTTGTCTTCAGGATTGAGAATGAGATAAGTGGGGGAGAAGCTTGTACTTCTCCAAGTTGCTTCAGGTGTGGAGCATTAGCTCAGTGTGCCGTTGGTTGCAAGAGTGTAAGTGTTGCTTGGACAGTATTGTTCCCGATTCCGGAGGGAATGCGGAGGTAAGGTTTATGTCAACTGAGGATTTGTGCCTTGGGTAGTTTTGTGTACAGGATGTAAGAAATGTTATTATAGTTTGGTAAAGACGGTTTGTGCCCCATCATGATTGTCGGTTGTCTATTGACAAATTGAGGAACTGATCACCCTTAATCTCTTTTTGATAGCAGACGGGAATTATGTTGGATGGAATAGACGTGTCTTTCCGGCTTTGAAAGTGTGTGAAATGAATTGTTTGGAATTTAAGGAGATGATTACAGATTGTTTTGATGAGTCGATGAAGATGCTAATATCGGAAGATGAAATGGATTAGAGGTTTTGGTATGTTAGTCCAGTTGGGAAGTCGTTGAGAGAGAATGATTGGGTTTTATTTAAGGACTGCTTCACAGAGAGTAGAGATTGAACTTAATTGGACGAAGGTGAATAGTTGAAGTTTATATCTGCTAAGTAAGTAGGAAACTCTTAGTAGATGGGAATAAGATGTTTGTTTTGTCTGTGATGGTAGTGTTCTGGGAATTGGCAGGAAGTCGCAGTGATGGGCCGTCAGTTGGGCATAGTTTTCAGATGTGTTTTTGGATGGAACATTAAGGTGTTGTCTTAGAGAGCTCCAGTATTGTTGGTAACAAAAGGAAGGATGACTAGAATGGTTTGGTTGAGTTTGAGTGAATTACAATTGTTTGGGATGTTGGATAAGAGTGGTGAATTGTGTGAGTTGAGGCTTTGATCGATTTAATGTGACTGGTTAGGTTTGTTATCCTCGGAATAGGTTGTTATTTACTCGGTTAAGCTTGTATGTGAGTAACCAGTTACCCAGTGAAAAGTTTTGCAAAAGCTTTAAGGATTTATATCTTTTGGATTTTATTTGGGAATTGCAACGTACAGTGATGGTATTTGGTGTTAGTAACGCGTCTCTAATGTTTATGGAGTAGAGGAATCGTATCTTCCATATTTAATTGGATAAGTTCGTAGTGGTTTCGATTGAGGATATTTGGATTTGTTATAAACTCAGAGGAAGAATGAGTAAAGTGTTTGAGATTTGAATTACAAGTGTTGAAAAGAGACGAAGTTCTATGCTAAGTTATTCGAGTGGGAATTTTGGTTGAAAAGGGTTAGTTTCTTGGAAATGTTATTTCAGATGAGAGTATGGTTAATGGATCCATCGGAAGTAGATGTAGTTCTACATGAGAGGCTCCGAAGTTAGTTAAGGAGATTAGAAACTTTTGGACTCAGTTGGTTGTTATTACAGGTTATGGAAGACTTTGTTAAGTTCGTACTTCTGGTATCTCAGTTGACTTACAAAGGGTGAGTCGTTTGTTTGGATGTTCGTTGTGAGTAAGTTTTGGTGAGCTGGAGTAGAAATTGTCTACGGTTTCAACTTTGATTTTGTGTGATCCTAATAAACCGGTTGTGGGGTATTGTGATGTGTCTTAGATGAGTTTAGTCAACGTGGTAATGCAAGAGGGTAAAGTCGTGGCTTATGCTTTACGACAATTGAGGATTTATAAAAGGATCTGTATTATTATGGATTTGGAATTGGTTGTGTGGTATTGTGTTGGAATATTTGGAGGTATTATCTTTATGGTTCTAGGTTCGAAGTGTTTGGTAATCGCAAGGATATTGAGTACTTGTTTGGTCTAAAGGAATAGAGTATGAGACAACAAGGATGGTTAGAGTTCGTGATGAGTTATGAATTTGGCTTGGATTATCCTTCGGGGAAAAGCTGTTGTTGTGCCTGAAAAGTTAAGTTGGAAGTTTCTATGCATGTCTGCCTTGATGGTCAGGGAGTTAGAATTATTTGAGCAATTCCGAGACTTGTGTATGGTGTATGAGATAACACAGGAGAGTGTGAGGTTGGTAATATTAAAGTGAACAGTGATTTTTGGCGAATATGAGAAAGAGTTAGACTTTGGACGTGAAATTGATAGTTTTGATGGTTGCGAGTAATCAGAGTGCGCAGCGGAAGCGTGAGCTGGCACATTTTGTATTTACGTGTGGGACTTGTAAGAGTTCATAGGTTGAACATTGAGAACATGTAGGAATGATGAGACCATTGGACGTTTCAGAATGGAAGTGTTAGGTGAAAGGTTTAAATATTATTCATGGGCTACTATGTAGATGGATGTTTTGGTTATATGTTCGATTGGTGAATCGTAGCATTGTTGTAGTATGGTTGTGTGACAAGGATGTTGGTGTCCTGGTTTTGTTGATGTTGTTGAGAACTTGTGGTGTCGTGGAACTTTATGTTCTTGTTTGTGTTGTTGTCTCGTTTCCATCGTGTTGGTTCGAGTGCGAGTGGCTAATTCCTTTGTGGGGAATTAGGGGAGTGTTACCTATGGTAGGCTAACGATCTCGTTGTGTTTTGGTTCAAGAGTGAACCTGTGTGTTAGTAACTTGGGTTTTCCTTGAGTTGTGAGTTGGTCGTCAAGTGCATTGTATGGGCTTTGCATCTTGTCGTTGTTGTTGTCGTCGTTGTCGTGCCGTTGTTGTATCTGCTGTTAGCAAGGTGGTTTGCCAGTTGTGTTATTTGTGATGTACCTTTTGTTGGCATGTTGGTTTGTTGGTCGGATGCGAGGGTCGTATTCGGAGTTGTTCGTCTCAGTAATATTTTCGAGGACGAAAATGTCTAAGTGGGGGAGAGTTGTAACGCCCCAGTTTTTGTCAGTTTTATTTAATCGAGTCTATTTGAATATTTTATTATTATATTATTTTATTCTTGACTTTTATTTGGCAATATAGTATTTTTCATCGATGTTTATGTTTTATCGCGTTTTGAGAGCGTTTGCGAGATATTTGAGCTGAGGGGTATTTTGGTCTTTTGCTTGGGTAAGTTTTATGTTTTATATAAATAGAGAGTGGAAAGAAAAAGAGAGAAAAGAAAAGGAAAAGAAAAGGAGAAGAGAAAGGAGAAGAAAGAAAGAGAGAAGAAGAGAAAAGAGGAAAATCGCGGGAACTCCGTTTCAAGCGCGAATAATCGGGTAAGGGTGAGAAGTTTCAATTATATCATGCTTGTGTATGTATATGTGTATGTTTTCTTGATTGTTTTGGATAGTTTCATATAGTTTTCATTTTAGGTCGAAATGGTAAAAATGGTTAGAAATCGATGTTTTCGCGGATGAATTTCAAAATAAATTACGTAGATTAGCCGTATGAGGTTAGGCCGAGATTATAGAAACTTGTTTGGTTGAAATCGGTTGATATTGCGAGTTTTGACATTTTTGGGGTTTTGAGAATGTGACATTTTGGTGAAAATCGAATGTTGTGGAATCGGTGTTTTTTTTATCCTAACATGTTGGTATGTATTTATGGAGGATTACCATGTATTTATTCGGAAGAAAGTAATTGAATCGGTCGGGTTTTCGGAGGGTTTTGTGTAGGGACAGCAGCTTGTTTTTCTGATTTTTAACAGGTACAATCGATTGCAGCAGGATGCAAATCGATTGCACATGTGTAAAAGGGCGAAAAATGTGATTTCCGGGGCCGTGCAATCGATTGCACACAGGTGTAAATCGATTGCACTCTGCTGTTCTTTTTCAAAAATTTGGTTTTTTAAAAGTTGCATAACTTTTTCGTCATTTATCCGTTTTAGCTGTTCTTTATATCGATCTGAAGCTAAAAATATGTTCTATCATTTCGTGAAAAGAAATATTATTTTTAGCCGACTTTTGGCCGACTTTACCGATTAATCGTGAATAGTTGTTTTTGATGAAATAAATGTGTGGTTATGAATGTGTTGTGGATATGCTTGTGAAGTGAACCCTTGATTGGGGAATTCTTTGTGATTTGTGGCTTTATGGCAATAATTGTGTTGATGTGAATATATATGATAAGTATTGGTGATGATGGTCTATGGTGTTATGGAGGAATAAATGTGTGTTTTGGGTTTTGATTTCAATGTGCGATAATGATTTGTTGTGAGTAGCATTTGATATGTGAATCCCTTGTGTGAGGAATTAATGATTTTGTGGTGTAGTAATATACATTGTTTGATTGAATATCAATGTATGTGGGTATGATGTTGTGTTGGTTCGTGGTTTGTTGTTGTGGTTTGTGATAATATGCATTGCTTATGTGAAATTCAATGTATGTTGTGCGGTGGCATTTATGGTTTGAAATGCATTGTTTGAATTGTTTTGCAATGCATGAATGTGATGATGTTGAATCATGTGACAAGTTGTTGTAATTGTTGTGGTTGTTGATTTGTGGCCTAAGGGCAAGAAAATGCGATATGTGGTAATTGTTGATTTATGCATGATTATGGATGTGTATGTGGGTACAATGTGAATGTCATGAGTCATTGTATGCCAAACATCATAATATGCATTGTTGGAACGTCCTGAGTGGCGGTTTGATTCCAGAGGGAATCTGTTATATCATCGTGTGCCTCGAAAATATGAGGCGATGCCTGAGGACTGAAAGCGATGAATCTGCTATAACATCGTGTGCCTCGAAAATATGAGGCGATGCCTGAGGACCAAAAGCGATGGTTATAGACGATTGTGTGCTCCTTTGGAGACTTAAAGCAATCCTTAACGTCGTGTGCCTCGAAAATATGAGGCGATGCCTGAGGACCTAAAGCGACGGGTGAACATCGTAGGCCCGACGGGGTGTTACTTGAGATTCTCAGTAACGAGCGATGGTTCCAATAGTTCCTGAGTGAACTGGTTTTGAGAAATGTTGGAAGTCGGTACCGCATGACATTTGTATAGAGTCATTGTGTCGGTCTCTGTGCATTTGCATAAATCATGGATGCATTATGTGTGGAAAATCATGATTTGATTGATTATGTGTGAGAATTGTGAATGGATGCATTATGTGTGGAAAATCATGATTTAATTGATTATGTGATTATGTTGGAACAATTGATATATGCTATGTTGTTGGAAATGTTAGAAATATGTTAAGTATACGTGGCGTGCTATATGTATCGATATGTGATGCTTGTGGTGGGAATAACTGTGTATGTGAGTTTTATGTGTTTTTGCATATTATTATGCAATCTTGGTTTAGTTGTTATTTCTCACCCTTCTGCTGGAATATGCTTTTTATGGCATAGTGCAGATTGTCAGCTTTAGAGGCGTGGAGGCAAGTGGACGAGTTAGATCTTCGTTTGCTTAGGTCTTGGTGTCTGCCCTGATACGTAGCACGGGAGTCGGGAAATGTTTTGTTATATGTATATTTTGTTGAATATATTAAATATTATTTTGTATGAATATGTTGATGTTCAAAACCATTTATTTGTAAAACAAGTCGGTTATGGATCTTTCCGCTTTATTCCATAATTGACATTTCCTTTATATGGAAAAAGTTTCCCCTTTGAGGGTACTCTATTTTATGCTATGTATCAAGATTTATGAGCAGGGATTGTATTTTGTTCATTTAAGTGTGACATCCCTGTTTCCTGTCGGAAAAATAAATTTTTAGTTACTCTGATTTTATTTATGTATTATGTATTCGCGATGGGATTTGGGGTGTTACATGCCCTGTGGACTACAACACAATAAAAGAAATACCAAAGAGGAGGCCAGTTTATGTTCCTCTAATTTCAATAACCTTTCTCCCCCTTTTGGAGCTCTAAATAAAAGAATATTGGTGTTGACAATATATAATATTACAGTTATTTCCTTGGTGTTGACTATAAGCTTAGACATGGCAGGTAGAAAATTTACAAGACAACAAGTCTCTCGGATTGAGTTTCTTAGATCTATAATATTGCTGTCGTTAATGCTGTTGTCTTGGACACAATCATGTGCTCATGTCAATGTTTAATAAGCCCCGCTTCTATTAATATTATTCTTTTTTCTAAACATCATTATAAATACATTTCCTTTTATATAAATTATTCTATTAACAATTTATACTTTTAAGGTATGCATATTAAATAATAACTTTCTTTTATTCTTATTTCAAAATTTACATTTTACACAAAATTACTAACACCCGTGTGAACGCACGGGTCTGTTACTAATATATATATATATATAGGGAAATGCTAACATACACCCAAAATTGGTGGGCCCCACACAAAAATACACTATATCTATTTTCTTTCTATTTTTTTCTTCATCTTTTTAATGTGGATCTCATCCAAAATTGTTGGGCCCCACACAAAAATACACTAAGGTGTATGTTGCTAATGCACACCTACATGAGTGTGCATTAGCATAACCCATATATATATATATATATATATATATATATATATATATATATATATATATATATATATATATATATATATATATATATATATATATATTAAAAATGTTGCATTGAACAAGTTTGTATGAATGGTTTCCTATGATTTAGAGTAGGAGATTGAGTGGTGCTGATTAAAAATGCATTAATTTTTAGTTGCCCGATGGAGTGATTTTGTTTTAAATTTGTATTAATTTTATTTGCATTATATTCCTGTGTATGTCACATTAAGAGGAAGTGGAGTATTGATCATGTTGTTCTTAGTTTTTAGGGCGGCGTCAGTTTTCTTTTCAGTATTTTCTTGAATGATGCAGGATAGTTAACGTTTGGTTGAGTTTTGGTTTTGATGTGGATTTGTTTTTTTTTTGTGTAGAGGTTGTGATGGTTTGTAATAATTTTGGAATTTAGTTGCATTATGCTTTGAAAGATACATTTCATTTGGCGCTTCCGGTGTAAGTGGTACTATGTTTCCTTGCTCTAGCATACATTATGCTAGATTTTATAAACAAAGATTCATTTTTTTTCCTTAAAATAAACAGAAATGAAACTCTAGTTTTTTTTTGTATTACTCATTTACTGAAAGTATTTAACTAACAACTAGTTTCTTTTCAGTCTATCTCTTTTTGAAAAAAAAGGTCAATCTAAGTTTACCTCAATTATTATACATAATTTTTCTTGTCTATTAACCAATAACAAGTGATTGGAGTTTAAAAAAAAAAAAAAAAAAAAATCCTTTTTTTAACATATTTGTCAACTCATTTTTAACAACAAAACACCTACCAAAATTATCATTTCTAAAGCAGTATTTAGCAACTCCCAAGACATACAATATTTAACAAAACAACTCAATAGTAAATAACAACTCCCAAGACATACAATATTTAAGAAAACAACTAAATAATATTTAGAAACTTCCTAGACATACAATATTTAACAAAACATTGCGATCTCACTCACCCCCAACGATATCGATCTTAAGTAGAATCGCGTGTTGTAGCCAAATTGTGAAAAAAAAATGTAAAACCATTGATTTTGTGCGATCTTGACCATTTCCGGCCACGATTAGTCGTTTTCCGGCCACACTCACCATTTTCCGGCCACCTCCATTATAAGCAGAGAAGGTTGACAAGATGACGAAGCACAACAATTACGGTTCGGCGGAGACCATTTTCCCACAAATACACTTGCCTACCAAAGTATCATGTAAAAATCTTCAAAATATATAGTATATTTTTTCGTTTTAGTAATATCTTACGATTTTTGTTAGAATTTTATGTTTTACGATCTTGTTACCCCCTCTCGATCTTACAAAAATAATTGGGTAGGATCTTCCAATCTTAGTTACGATTTTATGATTTACGATTTTACTATCCCCTCTCGATCTTACGCAAGATCTCGATCTTGACAACCTTGCTCAGAAGAAACCTTCTTCTGATCAGCTATTGCAACACGAGATATCATCTTATCCTCTTCAAACATTGTAACGCAAGATATCATCTTATCCTCTTCATCCATTGCAACATGAGATATCATATTATCCTCTTCAGCAGTTGCAACACAAGCTATCATCTTATCCTCTGTAGCCATGGCAATATGAGATATTAACTTATCCTCTTTATCCATTTCAACATGAGATATCATCTTATCCTTTTCAACAGTTGCAATATGACATATCATCTTCTCCTCTTCATCAGTAGCATTTTTAGAAACCTTCTTTTCATCAGCCATATCATTCGCCTTTTCCTTCTTCAAAATTTTACTTATAAACCTAGGGTCGACTTGTTTGTACTCAATTGGGGGCACCAACTCTTGAAAAGTTACACCATATGCACTTTTACCAGAAATCCTTACTACATCAGTCTTAATAAAGTATCCTGATCTGTTAGGAAGAAGAAGAGAAGTCTGTTTAAACATATGCCAATGGTCTATTTTAAAAAATCTAGCAACTAAGAGGGGGATGGCTCCACCGCATGATGGTGTGGAGTGAACTGACTCCAAAGAAATTTAATTAAAATGCATTGATTTTAGCAATTGTGACGGTTCTTTAAAATATGTGATGATTTCTTCCTCTCAGTTATCATCATGATAATTGATTTCATTTTCAAGGGTATATGAGTTATTTTCAGAAAATCAAGAAATTTTTTATAAGCTTTTCTTTGTTATGATCCATGCATAGATCAGACTAGTCAAAGAAACAACTAAAGGAACACTAGCTTTGAGGATAATAAATAGGCTTTATGTTTTCTTCTACAAGTGTTGTGTTTACGTAAAAAAGAAAATGAAAATTTTAAGATATTTGGAAAAGTTGAACAAAGTGTTTGCTATTATATATAAAAGCACTACGCCAAAATTGCTTTTTGGCAGCACCACATAGACAACACTTTTTATCAAAAGCGCTGCTATATGTGTTAAAAAAAACACGCTGAAAAAAAACGCTGCCTAAAGGCTTACTTTAGAAAGCGCTGCTAAAAGCCATACAAATGTGACACCTTAGAAAGCGCTTTTAGAAAAGCGCTGCTAAAGGCACACTTTAGAAAGCACTTTTAAAAAGCGCTGCTAAAGGCCTTACGTTGGTCACACATTAGAAAGCGCTTTCTAAAAGCGCTGCTATAAGTAATTAAAAAGAAAGCGCTTTTAGAGAAAAAAACACTGCTAAAGCTAATACATAAGAAAGCGCTTTCCAAAAGCGCTGTCTTATGTTATTATTTCATAAATATTATAAAACTTTTCATTATTTCAGAACGTCCTAATCATTTGTTTTCTTTCTCCCTCTCTCTCGCGACTTCTCCCTCCGCCGTGTCTCCCCCTCTCTCGCGACTTCTCCCTCCACACTGTTCCTCTGTTCGTCTTCTCCGACCGACGTTCCTCTGTCCGTCTTCTCCGACCGGAATTGTTCCTCTGTTCGTATCTCCATCTTCTCCGACCGGCATTCCTCCGTGAGTGTCACTGTTTCTTTTGTTTGTTCTTGAGTTTCAGTGATTATTTAATGTTCTTGAGCTTGCTATATAGTTTCTTTTGTTTGTTCTTGAGGGTTTGTTCTTGAGCATCTTGTTTTGTTTTTGTTTTGTTTTTAGTTTGAATGTGTTAGTTTGAATGAGTGTTGTTATATTATAGGAAATTATATCCATTACAAAAATGAGGGTTGTTAGAAAAATGAGTGTTATAGAAAAATGAGTGTTGTTAGAGTATCAAAGTGCTGATGTGGTTGTTGTCGATTTGGTGAATTAGTGTTGATGTGGTTGTTGTTTGAATTTGATTTTGAAATTGTTGTTGTAGTAAAGTTGAAGATGATAAATAGTGATATTTGTGTAGACTAAGTGTTTGATAAAATACTTAAGTGAATTTTTGAAGTCAAGAATTGTGATAATAATTGTGATGAGATTTGGATTCTTGAATTGGTGTTAATTGTGATAATTGTGTTGAATTGTTAGGTGTCAAGAAGTGCTTATTTTTATAATTGATTTTGATGCTTTTGAGCTCTTTTAATCGCTTTAATCGGGAAACGACTTATTAATTAAGCGATTCTTGCATTTGTGTGAATTTTAGGTCTTTTGATGTGTTTGTGAATTTTTACAGATTTTTGGTGAACAGATCGAAGCTAGGTGCGCGCGGGAACGTGAAATTTGGAAAAGGCGCATGTCGCGATTTAGGCCCCTGCACCGCCCGGCCCTGCTAGGGCGCAGGAAGTTCTCACTGCCCGGCGCTGCAGGGACGATGGTTCCCCCATTTCAATAAAAGTTATAGAATTGTGACTAGCTGCGCCTCTTGAAGACCGCCCGACCGTGAAAGGATCGCCCGACGCTCTGGTGCCATCGCCCGACGCTCTCAGATATTTTCTGAGCTCCACGTGACACTGTAGCTGTCACGTGGCCTCACTTTATGGTCATCGCCCGACTGTGTAATGCATCGCCCGACGCTCTTGTCTGGGGTGATCTTGTTTATAGTCTTATTTTGTGGATATTTTGAAGGAGAATCACTTTTCATTACACTTTTGGGTAACCTAGAAACTTGTGTGAAGAAGAAAACTCCATTGTTACTTATTTTCCTAGTTTCAAAGCTTTTATGCTTCAATCTTTGAACCTTTGAAGATTGAAGTTCCAAAAGCTTTGCAACATTACTTGTCATCCAAGCTACCATGAGAATGAGTAGCTAAACACTCTTGTGTTAAGGTTAGATGTAGTTGATCTTGATCATATGTATTTCTTTTGATCTTTTGTATATGAACAAAGTTTTTGATCAATATAGATGAGGTTATTTGTTCTCAATGATTTATGTGTGGTTTGTATTGCTCTAGACATAGATTTTGCAAATCATGACCTAATAATTTCATCTCTTAAAAACCAAACTCTAGACATAGATTTGGGATTTGTTATTCGCTTTGTGTTGATCTTAACGATTGTTGTTTAGATTGTTAGCGTGAGACATCATCTAATGGTCTAAGCAACGATACTCACGACTTTGCTTTAGACATAAACTTAGTCGGGAGGATACGCGGTTGTATTGGTCAGAAACGAAGTTCATATGCGTGATTAATCAGATATGTGTGAAAAGGATTAGTGAAACCTAACCTTGACATGCTTTTCTAAAAACCTTACAAACTCTTTGCCACAAATTTACTCTTTGCTACCAATTAATGTTAACCAAAATTGAGAACCATTTGAAACTCTTGAACTTAAAACATTGTGACCATTGAACGACAAGCATCTAATATCGCACAATCCCTGTGGAGACGATAAAAACACCCCCCTAATATTGTTTCAACAAAATGGCGCCGTTGCCGGGGATTGTTCAGTGATATTGCAAGCATTGCAATAGTTGTTTTGTTTTAAGCTTGTTAACTTTTTCTCGAACTTGTTAATTTGTTTTATTTAGTGTGCAGACTTTGTTTTATGTGAGGGAAACTACCGGCGGACCAACTTCTGTTCGATCCTGAGATTGAAAGAACCGCTCGTAGAATCAATAGCAGAACGAGATGAAGGAGGCAACTAGCGAGACAAAGGCAAGAACAAGAGGGAAGTTCAACTTCTACACCACCACCATTTCCACAGTTACTTCCAGCTATGGAACATCCACCACCACCACCATCTGCTTCTAGACCATGTACCAACAGTCCGAGACACAATGCACAGTTTGCTCGCAATGCACATAACGGTCGTCATTCAGAAATGAAGACCGGTATTCTCCAACTGCTATATCAGAGTCCTTTTACTGGTATGGATCATGAGGATCCTTTTACACATCTGACAAAGTTCTATGAGATTGTAGGAGCAACTGGTGCGCCCGAAGCTGAAGAGGAATCTCTGTTTAAGAGACTATTCCCGCATTCCCTCATTGGGAAGGCCAAGGAATGGTATCTTGATCAGTCGACGACAATAATGACTGATTGGAATTCACTTGAAGAAAATTTTTTGGAGCGATTTTTCCCACATAATCCTTTCATGGAGGCAAAGACCACAATAGCAGTGTTCACGCAAGGTGCCAACGAATCTCTCAACGAAGCGTGGGAGAGATTCAAATCTATGTTGAGGAAATGCAAGGGGCATGGCTTTGATGAATTGTCTCAAATTCATATTTTCGGAATGGACTTCAACTAGTGCATAAAACCTTGTTGGATGCCACCGCTGGTGGATCCTTGCTGAGCAAAACCACTGAAGAAGCCACTACCATTATTGATAAGATGGCTTTAAATGATCATCAAGGAAGCCATAACCGTGGCCCTTCTCAAAGGACTCCAGGAGTTTTGGAACTGGGGACCAATGATGCTATACTTGCTCAAAACAAGTTATTATCCCAGCAAGTTGAGTTGTTGACGAAACAAATGTCTAAACTTCCTCAACAATTTAAAGAAATCCATGACTCCTCGAGTAAAAATGTGCAGGTCTTGGTATGTGAACTGTGTAGAGGCGACCATCTTACCGGATATTGTCCTCCGGTTGTGGAGGAGGTAAATTATATTGGAAATCAAGGATACCAACCCCGACCTCCTTATCAACAAGGTAACCAAGGTTACCAACAACCGTGGAGACCACAAGAAGCCGGACCGTCAAACCGTCAACAATACCAAAATTACACTCAACCTCCGCAAGCTCCCGTTGGAAATACGAAGATGGAAGACACTCTCACGCAATTTATGCAAATGTCAATGTCAAATCAGAAGAATACCGATGCGACCATAAGGAATCTTGAAACACAAGTCATACAATTATCAAAACAATTGGCCGACCAACAAAAAGGAAACTTTACGGCGAATACTCTACCGAATCCTAAAGAGCATTGTAAGGATATTCTTACAAGAAGTGGAAGAGAGATTGACATGGGTGTAGGTGAATTTGTAGTGGAGGAGGTGGTTGTAGTTGAAAAAGAAAGAGATAGTGATGAGATTGAAGTAGAAAAAAATGTTGAGGGTGATCTAGTTGAAAATGAGAAGAAAAAAGGTGAGGATGATGAAAAAAGAAAGAGAGAAGAAAAATTGAAAAAAACTAGGAAGGGGAAAAAACCGTTGAATAATATTCCAATCTAACATTTACCATATCCTCATGCTCCTACAAAGAAAGATAGTGCGAGGCACTACGCTCGGTTTATGGATATTTTCAAACAATTACAAATAAACATTCCATTTTCCGAAGCTTTGGAGCAAATGCCAAAATATGCGAAATTTATGAAGGATATTCTCACAAAAAAAGAAGAGGTATACGGATCAAGAGACCATTATGGTGGATGCTAGTTGTAGCGCTATCATTCAACATACTCTCCCGAGGAAAGAATGTGATCCGGGACGAGTCACCTTGTCGGTTACTATAGGAAATATCTATGTGGGAAACAGATTGATTGATTTGGGCTCTAGTATCAATTTGATACCTTTGTCGATTGTGAAACGGTTAGGACACATGGAATTGAGGTCCACTCAAATGACATTGCAACTTGCCGACAAATCCACTACCCGCCCTCACGGTGTAGCGGAAGATGTATTGGTTAAGGTGGACAAATTTTTATTTCCTATTGACTTCGTGGTAATTGAAATGGAGGAAGATGAAGACGCTCCATTGATTCTTGGGAGACCGTTTATGAAAACTGCTAGAATGACAATTGATATGGACGACGGTCTTATGAAGGTTAGAGTCCAAGATGAGGAGGTGTGTTTTAATCTATTTGAGGCCATGAAACACAAAAACGACAAAGGTGACTGTTTCAGAATAGATGCAACGGAAGAAGCTATTATGGATGTCACAAAGCAAGTGCATGTAGGGTCCCCTTTGCAAAGAGCTCTTGATGATTCCTGTAGCGAGCGATTTTGGACGCGGTTCTTAAGCGCTGGTCGCTCTCTGCGGTTGAGCTTAAAACTACAGGTCGATTCATTTTTTATCCTATTGTGAGCTGAATAAGGAAGGGAAATAGATGTCTCCAATTAACCCTGCTTGCATACTGAGTTTAAACAGCGGTCTGTTAGGTTACGGATGCTATCAATGTGGGGGGCCTTTGTACTGGTTATTTGTATTTTCGCCAATACGGTTTTCTTTCTTTCTAGGACTTTCTAGCGGGGAACAAGGATTAGGATGTTAGGACTGATTCTTTTGAAATACTGCTTTTGATTGATGGAGATATGGGATTTGGGTTTTTTGTTGATTGTGCTCGCTAAGATCTTTTCTTTCGATCTTATGCCTACGTATTCCCGTTTACCGAAACAGGGAAATCAGAGCATTCGTAGTTCCTTCTATTCTATGGGAGGAAATTGGTTTTTGGTGTCTTGTTCAAAGCCCAAGACGTGAAGCGAAAGGTAGTTTGTATCTTGTTCAAAGCCCAAGATGTGAAGCTGAAAGGTGATTTATGTCTTGTTCAAAGCCCAAGACGTGAAGCTGAAAGGCCTCGACTTTAGAGAGAATTTGTCATCTCTAAAGAGGGGAGAAGGAGAATTACTTTAACTGGGATACGCGGATCCGAGCAATGCCATAATTTCCGAAGAAAGGGGTTTAACCTGAAGGAGAAGACTTTAACTCAGTGTAGAGCAATGCCATCTTTCCTTAGGATTTTCTCATGCTAAAAGAGGGACAGTGGCATGGATATAGATGATCCAGAGGCTTGCCACTTACAGCGATTAGATGAAAGGAAAGGAGTTGTTGATGTTTGTGTACTGTGAACGAGGCACAACTTTGATGCTAAAAGGTTGATTGGATCAACCAGTGGTTTTCTTATACAAAGCCTAAGAGGAGGCTAATTTCTGCTAGGAAAATCATTATACAAAGCCTAAGAGGAGGCTATTTTGTGTCTCGTACAAAGCCCGAGAGAGAGGCTAAAAGATTTTGACCCGACGATGGAGTCTTTTGGTATCTCGTATAAATCCCGAGATGGAGGCTATTGTTTGTTTGACTCTACGAGGGAGTCTTTGTGTCTCGTACGAAGCCCGAGATAGAGGCTAAAAGTTTGACTCAACAAGAGAGTGTTTTTGTATCTCGTACGAAGCCCGAGATGGAGGCTAAAGGTTTGTTTCAGTTGAGTGACAGATCCAATATACTGATTTTAAAAGAGAAAATCAGTTCTTATATGAGCAACAATGTACTCAGGGATTTGATTTGAGGATCAGGGATATTTCCTTCTCTTTGAGGAAACGGGAAATTCAAAGGGTATTGAGACTGTCCGAGTCTGCGGGTTTCCTTCCTATTTAACGAAGGGGTCACTTGAGAATGTCTTTGAGACTCAAGGAAGTTAGACTGTCCAAGTCTAGAGTTTTATCTTTCGTACTATGCTTTGAGAAACAGTAGTAGACTCTATGAAAGGACTGTTCTATGAAGATGACTAGATTCTGTTCCTATACCTCTAGGAGGTCGTCGGGACAATTTGTACGAAGCCCAAGAGGAGGCTGGAAACTTTTAAGAAGCCGACGGGTCCTTGTACGAAGCCCAAGAGGAGGCTATCATTCTCGAAGGAAGAGATCATTATACGAAGCCTAAGAGGAGGCTGTGAATACTTCTAAGAAGCCGTAGTGTCCTTGAACAATGCCCAAGAGGAGACCGATGCTTTTAAGAAGCCCGTGGGTCTTATCATCTCCTTTCCATTAGGAGAGATAACTCTTGTAAAGATAAAAACCACTGGTAAACGTGCGAGGTTTACTATCCAGCGACTTTTAGCTTTTAAAGAGGGTTCCTTAGTTAAGGTCCAAGATTATGACCGTAGTGGGTACCCAAACCCCGAGACATTCAAGGCAAGCTATCCACAAGGAATAGATCAAGTCAGGAAAGTTCGAGAATTTGGAAGAAACTCAAAGATGCCATTCACGGAGAATACATTCATCTTGGGGAGTAGAGCTTCTTGACGATTCCTAAGGAGGACAGCCGAAGAGAAGACTGTATCTGGTGCTCCTATTGGGGATCTAGGCGTCTATTTCTACGAATAAATGAAACGACGTCACCTAGTTCTAGACGTAGTTGCCGGGGAAACTCAAAATATCTATACTATTATTACACAGTAGATATGAGTTTATGAAAGGAGACTTACAGTGAGCAGCCCCACAATACAGTTTATAATATGAAAGCAGTAAATGAAAGCGATAACCACTTACTCGGTTGTAGTGCTTCCATGCTGTTTGGTTAGTTGTTCAACAAAGAAAGATTGAAAACAACAGTATATTCAAAATCAAAGGAGAAAGTGCTTTGAAAAAGAAAGATTTGGGGCTTACAGCTCAAGGAGAGACCCAGGGTTTTATCAGTGAGCGCACTGTTTGACTTTGTACAGCGGGACTTATACAAGTGACTGGGGCCCAAAAAGGTTTTCTGTACAAAGGGATGGGTCTTATACTCTCTCAAGAGGCCCAAAAAAGGTTTAAAGAAAAGAGTGGGGCTTATAACACGAGGGTAGGCCCAAATGATTTTTTCGTTTAAAATGGCGATCGCGCCGAGGTTTTCTTTTAACGCAGAGGGACTTATACAATAAGTGAGGCCCAAAATGTTTTTGGTTAAAAGGGGGATTGGGTCTTACACTCTAATAGAGGCCCAAAGTGTTTTGAATGGGTCTTATAGCTCAAGGAGAGGCCCAGATGATTTTTATTTTTAAACGGGCGACGATCGCGCCGTTTACTTGTACAGAGGGACTTATACAATGAGTGAAGCCCAAAAAGTTTTTGTACAAGGGGGGATGGGTCTTACACTCTCTCAAGAGGCCCAAAGAGTTTTGAAAATGATTTATGAGGGTTGAATTAATCCAAAACCCTAATTTGTTTTCAAAATGTATTTAATTGAATAAAAATTCAATTAAAATGATCAAAAATTGTTTAACACATGGAAAACAAATTGTGATCTTGGATTAATGCTTCAAAAATTAAGTATTGACCTACAAAATAATTAGAAAGCATTAAAAGTTGCAAAATCAATGTAGAAAAAATATTTAAAATGCCAAAAACAATTAAAATATTAATTCTTTGCAAAAATATCAATTATATGAAATAAATAATATTTTTGGGATTTTTTGTTAAAATAAAATATTTTAACATTTTTGTGAATTATTAAAAAAAGAATCAACTCAAAATCATTAAAACTCAGAGAGAAATTAATTTTTGAATCAATTAAACAAAAATCAAAAAATTCAAATATTTGAATATATGAAAATGGCGCCAAGAACAGGCTGAAGAACACGCGCGTGTTCTTGGTTTCTCAGATTTGCATTTTCTATCCAATCTCCATGAATACGTAATCATATCATGTAATCCACATATCATTATGCTCGCCTCAACCTCACGATCATGTCTATGTACTTTAATTTCATTTAAATTAAACATACAACAAGAAATCACGAAGAGACCTCAAGAACCCTAATTTCTGCATGAAGGCTAGGATTTTTGTTACACGATTCAAACAATGCAATTAATTGAGGGAAAACATTCCATGCATGATTATGAACATATGGCCAAATTATTGTGCGAGGAAATATGCATAGATTGAGAGATGACCAAGTATGTGCTTACCTCCAAGTCGTGACAGCAAGAGCAGATGTGATTTGGAGTTGGAGGTGTTACAGACAAGTTGTGATGATCTGGACAGCTTCCCTACACCATATGGAGTGTGTTTGAACACTTGGATTGAATTGAAATGGACTGGATCAGTTTATGGCATCTCAGCTGCAACTTCACTTCAAACTTGTGTGGATGGCAAGTGATTTTGAGGTTTTGATGTTTCAGAAGTAATCTAAGTGTTTGATCAGCTCATATGTGATGTATGTGAGGTGTGTGAGTGATTGGTTTGATTGGAATTGCTCTCAAACTCAAAACCCGATAGCTACCTTGCTAAGAAAGGCATTTTTGCCAAGAGAAAGAGATTTTGAGGAAAGCATCTGTTAGATGGCTTTGGTGTACTCAAACTGACCACAATTGAGCTCTATTTATAGTAGAGCAAGTTTGTTTTGCAAGGAATAGTGCATGGCAGCTGGTAAGTAGGTTTGGCCAATGTTGTCCAATGAGAATTCAAGTCTCCTCTAGCCATTGACTAGAGGTTAGGGCACAGAGCTTTGGTCCCCTTGGTCTTGGATAAGTCTTGACTGATTTCAGATGAGAATGGCCCAGTCCATGCCACCTTGATGGTTCCATTGAATGCCTCATTCCAAATTTGAAGTCTTGTCCCTATTTTGGCAACTCTAGGTTCAACATGCTATTCCTTGTTCCTTGGACCTTGGAGGCTTGGCTCAGTGATTGTCCCCTTTAGATTCAATCCTCTGAGGTGTCCAAGTGGATTGGAGCAATTGCAATTGGCTGATTTTGGCAAATCGAGCCAAAATGCAAATTCTGCCTTGCCTTGACAGATTTCAGCAAGGTAACTTGGCAATGTTGTATCTCATGGTGTAGGTTGAATTTGGCAATGTTCTTGGCCATTTTGGAAAGCTCTTACATGATACAACAACTGTTTGAACAAGTTTGGTTTTGATCTCTTTTGATTCCAAGTGAAAAATCCCCCTACATTTGGCAAAAAGTGAGGCAAAATCTGACTTAGTGAAAATTTCACTAAGTGTTGGAAAAAGTGACTTTTTCACTTTTCAGCCACTTTGATCATTCCATAACTCAAAATCCTTAATGAATTGGAATGACTTGTAGTTGAAGTTTTTGTAGGTGATAATGAGGGCTACAAATCCAACTTTGGATGAGAAAAAATGGCCTTGTGGTTTAGGAGTTATGGTCCTCCAAAGTTGGTACCTTTGCCACTTTATTTTTAACTTAGAAAAATTTCTAAGTTTTATGGTTACCCCTTTTACAAGTTATCTCACTTTTCTTGATTTTTCTTGATGAATGATGATTCAAATCATACATTAACATCATTTTAGGGTTAAAAATCCATTTTGGTGAAAAATCTCAAAAAGTAAAAGTTGACTTTTGTGCACAGTTGACTTTTTATCAGATGAATTCCAAACTGTGCAATTCTTCAGGAAATCATGTCCTTGACCTTAATCAAACTTGATGGACATGTTCCATGGGTGTCATAGGGTATATTCAATCATGTATTAGGGTTTGGGAGCATGTCCAGGTCAAAAGTCAAAGTTACAGTTGACTTTTCCCTTAAAACCCTAATTGTGGTGCAGATGAAATTGAGACTTGTTGCTCAAGCTTCTTGGATCAATCCATTGTTCCAAATGGATCAATATGGTATATTAGAGACCCTCAAATCATCTCTTGAGGTCTTGGCTCATGGTTTGTCCCAAAAGTCAACTTAGGGGTGAATTAGGTCAAGAAACCCTAATTCCTGATTTTTGATGAATGCATCCCCTGAGGCAAAATTGACTTGATGCATGGGTTCATGAGGTTCCATGAAGTATATTAGGTTATGTTTTGGATCATTGCCTTATGCCCAAATGAAAATTTCCATCTGGAGGCCCTGGTCGACCAAAGCCCTAATTTGGTGACACTGTCGATCTTGAGACTTGATCCACCTAGAAGGGAGCAGCCTTGTGCTTAATCCTTGAAGTGGGAGTCCTTTTTGATCCATTATGAATGTTTAAGAGATTAGACAAGTTGAAGATCATGTCATTTCTTGATTGATCCTTTGTCTAAGCACTCAGAGAGGGCTTGAAACCCTAATTTTGATTGTATTGGATGCTCACCCATCTTTGGGGAGACTGATGAAGCATGATGGTTCATCCATATTGTGATGATGATTTACACAATGATGGGAAATCTAAGTGGTCAAAATTTGGGGTATTACAGATGCCCCTATTTAATCTTCTTGGACCCGAAGGTGTGAATGACGAAGGTATTCGAGCATTCGGGGTGCAAGAGGATTAAATATCGGAATATCCGAAATTTTGATGGTGGTTATGAATGGTATCTTACGCATTCATCTTCTTTAGATAAGCAATGATGCTTAGAAAAGGTAAACTTCCCCTCGATCCTGGTCTTCAGCCAAGGAACTGGTCTCAGTTTCTGATTTGAATTTCCCCTCGATCCTGGTTTCCTACCAAGGAACTGGTCTTAGTTTCTGATTTGAACTTCCCCTCGATCCTGGTTTCTTACCAAGGAACTGGTCTTAGTTTCTGGTTTAAACTTCCCCTCGATCCTGGTTTCTTACCAAGGAACTGGTCTCGGTTTATTTTGTCAATAAACTTTACTGACAAGGGACGCTATTCGTAGCGGCTTTCCTTCAAACTTCTCGCCGAATTTTCCTGGGGAGATGCCATTTGACGGAAAAAGTTTGTCAGACTTGCTGGGGAACCCATTCGTCTGAATTGTAGAGGTACACAAACTTCTCTGTTTTGGAGACGCCATTTGTCGATTCTACTGGGGAAAGCGAGTCTCTTGAGAGACTGTTTTCGTTTGGGGTTACATCATACTTTTCTCGGGATCTTCCCGGAGAAATGCCATATGATAGGATCCAATTTTGAGGTGCCAATGACCTTCTCATCAGTGGTTTTTCAGAGCAAAATTGGTGTGCTGCCGAATCTCTGATCACGAGGCTTTCTCTGTGGATTTTCCTTAATCCGGGAAAGCAAGGATATCATCTTCAATGGCGAAGAGTGATGCTTATTGAAAGTTTTCTCTGGCTTTCCAGAGGTTCAAGTTATCAAAGTGGCCAAGTGCCGACTCTGATCTAAAGATACACTGGTGGCGAGATTGTGCAGACGCAACACTTCCTGACGAGGAAAGAACTGACAAACTCGATTGAGAAAACTGTTTATCACTAGGGGACAAGACCGGCTAGAGTGATAATGATGCAATATGAAATGTAAATGCAAATAAAAAATGCATGAAGTACGTATGTATATGCTGACAAAACAGACGCGACATACAGACTAATGGATGAACACAATTGGATACTCGGCCATCGCGGGGCGAAGAAGTACCGTTGATTCAAAATAGCAATTCCACCTCGCTTAGGAGAGATAGTCCCGTTGGGAGCTATGTTGATCGGGCTTAGGAGATGAGAAGTCGGCCGAGGCGTGTCAGACGAAACAAGGTCTCTGACACAGTTGATCCCTTCATTCAGGAGTACTGGCTTAGAAGGAGTACTTTGATTCTGCACTTTGAAATCCGCTTACTTCGGGAGAAGCGATCGATGTTCTTCTGATGTTCAACAGTCAAAAGAAATGCCATCTTTAATTTAAAAGCAGAAAAAGTTTAACAAGTAAATTTATTTTTGTTTTATTTCAAGAATCGCTGATTAAGTTTAAACAACGTCGTTCTGTAAAGCTAAAACAAGTAAAGAATTACAAACAAAAGCACAAGGGCTCAAATTTTATTGATAAGATGGAGATCAGCCAAACGCGTGATTCCAAAGAGTATATACAAAGTTAGAAAATGGTAATTTACAGGGAAAAGGGCTACGTTGAAACATAACGACCACTATCCTTCTACCAACTTTGAATTCGGGATATCCTGAGCTTCCGTCGAAGATGACCTTTGACTGGAGATTCCTCCGATAGATGATGCTGTAACTGCTGCTGAGGGACTTGCCTCTGTTGAACATAGCTACTTGCCATTATCCCTAATTTTTTCCTGAACTGTACTATGAGATTTCCAATCCATCGGGATGATTTTTTTTCATGTCTCTAACTTTTGCCTGGACCGCCCTTTCGGGTTTTCAATCCACCGAGACGTTTTTTTTTTAGTTTAGGCGAAGTATTTCTTGACTACATCAACATTCGTGGGGTAGGCAAATTCCTCTCCGTCCATGGTTGCAAGTCTCAAGGCGCCGCCTGAGAAAGCTTTCGTGACCACATAGGGGCCATCATAATTTGGGGTCCATTTGCCCCGAGAGTCAGTGAGAAATGATTGTATCTTCTTGAGCACGAGGTCTCCTTTTCTGAAAATACGAGGTCAGACCTTTTTGTCGAACGCCCTTTTCATTCTCTGTTGATATAACTGACCGTGGCATAGTGCCGTGATTCTCTTTTCTTCGATCAGGTTCAGTTCTTCGTGTCGACTTTGACACCATTCAGCTTCGGTGAGCTGAGCTTCCATCAATACCCGGATTGATGGGATCTCTACTTCTATGGGGAGTACTGCTTCCATGCCATATACTAGAGAGAAAGGGGTTGCCCCTGTTGAAGTGCGGACAGATGTACGATAACCGTGAAGAGCAAAGGGTAGCATCTCGTGCCAATCTTTGTAGGTTACAACCATCTTTTGAATAATCTTCTTGATGTTTTTGTTAGCCGCTTCTACCGCTCCGTTCATCTTGGGTCGGTAGGGAGATGAGTTATGGTGTTCGATCCTGAACTCTGTGCACAACTCTTTCATCATCTTATTGTTCAAGTTAGATCCATTATCAGTAATGATCTCGCTTGGAACACCATAACGGCAGATGATATTGTTTTTGATAAATCGAACTACCACTTGTCGGGTTACATTGGCGAATGACGCTGCTTCAACCCACTTGGTGAAATAGTCAATGGCTATCAGGATGAACCGATGTCCGTTTGAAGCCTTGGGCTCAATCATACCAATCATATCGATTCCCCATATGGAAAAAGGCCACGGGGAAGAAAGAACTTTGAGATGTGATGGCGGTACATGAATTTTGTCGGAGTATATCTGACACTTGTGACACCTCCTCATGTACTTGTAGCAGTCGGATTCCATTGTCAACCAATAGTACCCGGCCCTGAGAATTTTTCTCGCCATTGTGTGTCCGTTGGCATGAGTGCCAAAGGATCCTTCATGAATTTCTTTCATGAGCATGTCTGCTTTTGGTCTGTCGACACATCGGAGCAAGACCATGTCAAAATTTCTCTTATAAAGAGTGTCACCGCTCAGGAAGAAGTTTCCAGCCAATCTTCTGAGGGTTTTCCTGTCTTTTCTGAGTGCCCCAGATGGGTACTCTTGTTTTTGAAGGAAGCATTTGATATCGTGATACCAAGGTCTGTCGTCTATGACTGCTTCAATCGTGAAGATGTAAGCGGGCCGTTCAAGGTGCATGATGTCGATCTTAGGTATGTCATTCCATCGACCTACACTAATCATGGAAGAGAGAGTGGCTAATGCATCAGCCATGTGATTCTCATCACGAGGGATGTGATGAAAGTCGACTCTGTTAAAGAAGGGTAACAACCTCCTTGCATAGTCTTTGTAAGGGATCAATCCCGATTGGTATGTGTTCCAATCTCCTTTTACCTGGTTAATAACCAGGGCTGAATCGCCGTATACGTCCAAGTTTTTGATCCTTAAATCAATCGCTTCTTCGAGACCCATGATACATGCTTCGTATTCGGCCTCGTTGTTCGTACATTTGAACGTAAGTCTAGCAGTGAAAGGAATGTGGATACCCTGAGGGGTAACAATGATTGCCCCAATTCCGTTTCCATAATGATTGACTGCTCCGTCAAAGATAAGTCCCCACTGGGAACCTGGTTCTGGCCCTTCATTGGGTAGCGGTTCATCGCAATCTTTCATCTTTAGATACATGACATCTTCGTCTGGGATGTCAAACCCGATTGATTCTTGATCGTCAATCGGTTGATGAGCCAAATGATCGGCTAAAATACTTCCTTTAACGGCTTTCTGAGCATGGTACTCTATGTCATATTCTGATAGTAACATCTGCCAACGGGCAATCCTTCCCGTGAGAGCAGGTTTTTCGAAAACGTACTTGATTGGATCCATTTTGGAGACCAACTAAGTAGTATGACGAATCATGTACTGGCAAAGACGTTTGGTTTCCCAAGCCAAAGCGCAACAAGTTTTCTCAAGCATTGTGTACCGAGTCTCGCAGTCGGTGAATTTCTTGCTTAGATAGTAAATGGCAGACTCTTTCCGTTTAGTTTCGTCTTGTTGGCCAAGTACACATCCCATTGAGTCCTCTAGGACTGTGAGGTAAATGATCATTGGTCTTCCTTCCACTGAAGGTGATAGAATCGGCGGATTCAACAGGTATTCCTTAATACTGTCGAAGGAGGTTTGGCAATCTTCTGACCAAACGCAATCCTGGTTCTTTTTCAGTAATTTGAAAATCGGCGCACATGTCGCGGTCATAAGGAATATGAATCTGGAGATGTAGTTCAAACGTCCCAGGAATCCTCTGACTTGTTTTTCAGTTTTCAGAGAAGGCATTTCTTGAATGGCCTTGACCTTGTCAGGATCAACTTCAATTCCTTTCTGGCTGACGATGAACCCTAGTAGTTTCCCTGAACGGACACCAAAGGTGCACTTGTTGAGATTCAAGCGGAGCTTGAATTTTCTTAGACGTTCGAACAATTTTGACAGATGTTCAACGTGCTCATCCTCTGTTCTTGATTTTGCAATCAAATCATCGACATATACCTCGATTTCCTTATGTATCATGTCATGAAACAGAGTAGTCATGGCCCTTTGATAGGTTGCCCCGGCGTTCTTCAAACCGAACAGCATTACCTTGTAACAAAAGGTACCCCATGGGGTAATGAACGAAGTTTCTCCATGTCTTTCGGCGCCATTTTGATCTGGTTATAGCCCGAGAATCCATCCATGAAGGAGAAAACTTTGAACTTTGCTGTGCTGTCTACCAGCATGTCAATGTGTGGTAAAGGAAAGTCGTCCTTTGGACTTGCCTTGTTTAGATCTCTGTAATCAACACACATTCTGACCCTTCCATCCTTTTTGGGAACGGGTACGATGTTGGCTAACCATTGAGGATATTCAGATGTAGCGAGGAAACCCGCGTCGATCTGTTTCTGTACCTCCTCCTTGATTTTGATGGCCATGTCCGGGTGAGTGCGTCTCAACCTTTGCTTTACTGGCGGACATTCCGATCTTAGCGGTAAGTGATGTTCCACGATGCTGGTATCCAACCCTGGCATATCCTGATAGGACCAAGCGAATACATCGGGGAATTCTTTGAGAAGCTTTATCAAACTCTCTTTGGCAGTTGGACTGAGCAGTGCTCCGATCCTGATTTCTTTTCTCTCTTTTCCTGAACCCAAGTTTACCGTTTCCAACGGCTCTTTGTGAGGTTCAATGGACCTTTCCTCTTGTCTGAGTAGTCGGGAGATCTCTTCTGGAATTTCGTTGTCAACTTCTTCTTCAGCCTCGAATACCGGGAACTCAAAGTTGGAAGAAGGCATCGGGTCGTATGTTTCAACTGGGTATAAAACAAGCAATCTGCCTGACGTGATGATTCGTGTTTAGAAGAGATAGAGAAAATGCAAGTGTGTGCAGTGTTTTGATTTTACTGCTTGTTTTTATTATTGAATGTTTTTTAGGATTACCATTTTCTGAAAAAGCAAAAAGAGAAAACAACAATTAATGCGGAAATTACAGAACGATGTTATTTTATTAATGAACAAGTCGAATCTGGAAACTACAGCCCTATAAAACAAAACTCTGTCGCTTTGGGTAAAGCGAAGAGGGAAATTTATAGAAAGCGAGCCCTATCAAAATATCCGTTTCACCTGGGCAGGGCGAAAGGTTTAAAGATGGCAATTACTTTAACTGACGAACGACCTTTGGAACCTCGACGGTAACCCATTGGCGGCGAACTCCTCGGTGAATCACAAAGTCTGGCACCTTCCTTGATTTGTCTTCAGAAATGACGCTGATTTCTGGTGGAGTAGGATCATTGGAATCTGTCTCCCAAGCAGAATTGTCGTAGGAGGATTCCTCTGTTGCATTTTGCATAGCATTGGTGCTCTCAGTTGTATCTCCCCATCCAGTTGACTGGATATCTTCGAGCCTGATACGAGAGCTTTCGGGAGCAGTGTACTTGACCATAAAGTCGTATTTTCCACTTGGTTGTCCCAGAGTGTCCCAAACTTCTTTGGAACTGGAGGAGTCATCCCTCTCGATGACGTTGACCTCAGGAAAAGCATAGTTGAT
The DNA here is from genome assembly GCA_022829125.1 of Lathyrus tuberosus. Lineage (NCBI taxonomy): Eukaryota > Viridiplantae > Streptophyta > Magnoliopsida > Fabales > Fabaceae > Lathyrus > Lathyrus tuberosus. The sequence continues at coordinate 8,545,493 of JALAZF010000080.1, forward strand.
GAATTCAAGTCCTGCAAACGTTGCGAATTCATCGTTATGTTGAGTAATTTCCGAATGACCTGAGTGTTGATCCCATGACAAGGCGGGGATACAGGTATTCTGTTCAATGACGCTCAGCTGAGTTTCATTACTCGGCTGACTTTCTTGCCCCAAGTTTCCTGGATAAGGTTGCCACATTGGCAGACCATCCATCGGGCCATAGTAATTGTGATCAAAGTTTTCTTTCATCAGAGTGTCATCCTCTAATGAATTTGGCGGAGCACGACATCCTTCCGGATCACAATCTCCGTAGATCATTTCGACATCTGATCTTGGTATAAATCTCGAACTTTCTGTAGGAAAGCAAAAACGCATAGGCACCTCTTCCTGAGACATATAGCCGTCCTTGTTAAGGTAGGACTTCCATTCTTCATCTGTGTCAGAGGGATCTTCCTCATTGATAGCATGAACTGTCTGAGACACTGGGTGAAGAAAACCTCCACTGCGGAAGAGGTTTTGAAGGGGATGAAGACTTTCATCGTTGGCGGCTGTCTGGGTACAGGTCGCAGAAAAACCAAGACCCTTCTTTGCTTTATTGTCAATAGGAATGACAAGCCGTCCCCATCCTTTTGTATCGGTACTCTCGACCACTTTGATAGCATCTTTGTATGAAGAAATTGAAGTTCCTTCTTCGGATTGATCGTTCTTGCTCACCGATAGTGCTTGGAACTGAGTTCCAATAACCTCCTCAGGTTCTACACAAGCAGATGATGATAGGTTACTCACAAGCAAGGCTTGTTTCCCACAAACCATGACAAGTTGATCATTCTTGACGAACTTTAGCTTTTGGTGGAGGGTTGAAGTAACCGCTCCAGCCTGATGTATCCAAGGTCTTCCTAATAAACAACTGTATGTTGCCCGGATGTCCATGACCTGGAAAGTGATTTGGAAAGTGTGAGGACCAATAGTTATGGGAAGATCTACTTCGCCGATAACTGTTTTTCTGGATCCGTCGAATGCTTTGACGACGACCTCGCTGACTCTCATCGGAGGGCCCTTAAATGATAATTGCATCAAAGTAGACTTCGGCATAACATTCAGGGCTGACCCTGTGTCTACCAGTACATTGGCTAAAGCATCGTCCTGGCAGTTAACTGTGATGTTGAGCGCCATGTTATGACGGCGACCCTCTTCAGGTAATTCCTCATCACTAAATCCCAAATTATTGCAGGAAGTGATGTTAGAGACAATGCTATCAAACTGTCTGATTGTTACATCCTGTTCCACAAAGGCTTGCTCCAAGACTTTCTGTAGAGCCTCTCTGTGTGCTTCTGAACTGAGTAACAGTGATAATACTGAGATCTTTGAAGGAGTCTGTAACAGTTGATCAACAATGTTATATTCACTCCTTTGGATGAGCTTTAGCATCTCATCTTTGTCTTTTGAAAAGTCGGGATTACTAGATTGACCGACTGGTGGATCAGGAATTTTTGCCCGAAGTTCCTTTTCTTTGTTGGATTCTCCAACCCCTCGGTTGAAGATTCGACCGCTCCGTGTTACACGACTGATGTCTGCAATATTCAAGACGGAGGGTAATGGAATTTCCTTTCCATTCTCGATTATTGTTGCACCGTATTTGTAAGGGATTGCCTTAACTGATTCATACGATAGTGGCCCCGGTAGATAGATGACTATGGGGACTTTCTGATTTTTCTGACCATCGTAAGTAATCTTGATCCGTTCCTGGTTGGGAAATTTAGATTCGTCAAGTAGAGGGATGATGGCAAAAACATCCCTGGTCCTGTGATGACCAGAGATCGTGACAACATCCTCAACTTGCTCGGCAAGGTAGTTCGGCGACCAAATGATGGGTCCTGAACCGGGATATGGACGAATTTCTCCATGATCAACCTGACCCTGAAGAGCTTCTCTCACAAGGTAACACCCTTGGTTACTTTCCGCACAGACGTTACAACTGTCATAGTTGTGTGGTGGCACCTGGCCACGCCCACTTTGAATACAATGTAACCTCACTAGGTTACCTTCCATTGATCGGACATCCTGACTTTGACGACGAGTAGGATTCCTGTTATTGATACTAATTTGCTGAGTATCTTCGTCCATATAGATTGGCATCCACCAGTGATTTAACAAGTGCTGAAGTGCCTCCTGGACAAGGGTACAACCTCGATCGTTTTCGCAACCCACTTTATAATCTTGATAGTCATGTGCTATTAAGAATCCAAGTCGGACCTGCTCAGCATGTAACTCTACCAGGTTGGTATCCATTATGCGGATGTCAAAGATCTGAACCATGTTGATTTGATAGGAGTTCCTATCATGGTAGTCTTGGATCCATCCCAGATCCATCTGACGTTGGAGGGCCTCTTGTATGAAAGAGCATCCCTGTTTGTTTACCGAGCAAATCAGACAGGAACTGTAATCGTGCCGTGGCAGATTATGATACTGGCTTTGCCTTGAGTGCATCGCCACCAAGTTGACATTCATCGCACGGATGTCGTGGTTTTGAATGACGTTGGAATTCGTGTAAACCATGTTAACTCCACGAACTCGGTGCTCTTGGATCCCTCCAAGATCCATTTGTTCCTGTAGAGCTGATTGCACTACCGAACATCCTTAGTTATCTTTAGAGCAGATATCACACTGGTGATAATTATGAGGTGGCTCATGGCCATATCCACTCTGTCTATAATGCATCTTGACCAGATTGGTCCCCAATAAGAGTACATCGTGAATTTGATAGACATCGTTAGTCTCTTTCTCAATCAGATTGACTGCAGCTTTCTCGTGTTGAGGCAGCGGGTTCGTAAGAACATTAGGATTCGTATCTTTGAAAGATAAGAGCCCGCTCCTAACAAGCTTTTGCACGTCGGATTTGAAATTGAGACAAGTCTCAATGTTATGCCCTGAACCTCCTTGATGATAAGGACACGTTTGATCCGCTTTAAACCAAAAAGGCGGATTTTTCGGAACTGAAAGGGGAGACTTAGTCTGAATATGCCCCTTAGCCAGCAGTAACGGAAACAGCTCTGCGTACGTTACGGGTATAGGATCAAATCCTGGTGGCCGTGTTGTACGGTTGTTGTTATATGGAGGACGAGCCTGCTGAAGAGGCTGTTGTGTCCTTTGCTGGTCAGGTTGGCTCTGCGCAACCTGAGGTTGATACGTAGGAACAGGCGCGGGGCCGATAGCAGGAGTAACAGCTGCTACTGGCTGATAATGACGCCTTTGCTTTTCGAGAGAGATATTCCCAATATCTTGCTCTTTTTTCTTAGGGAGAGCACTACCGTATTTTTTAGTACCGTTCGTTGATCCAGTGTCTTTTACCAAACGCCCTTCTCGGACGGCTTCCTCAAGACGTACACCCATGCCGACCATTTCGGTGAAATCACTGGGTGCATTGGCGACCATTCGGTCATAGTAAAATGAGCTTAAGGTCTTTAAGAAGATCTTTGTCATCTCTTTTTCCTCAAGAGGTGGACAAATTTGAGCGGCAATTTAACGCCACCTTTGAGCATACTCCTTAAAGGTTTCCTTTTCCTTTTGCGACATTGATCTGAGTTGATCTCTGTCGGGTGCCATGTCCAAATTGTATTTGTATTGTTGGACAAAGGCAGTACAAAGATCTCTGAATGTACTGATCGTAGTACGGTTTAAACCCATGTACCATTTGAGTGCGGCACCGATTAAACTATCCTGGAAGTAGTGAATCAGCAGGTCCTGATTCTCCGTCTGAGCTGACATCCGCCGAGCGTACATCACCAGATGGCTCTGAGGGCAAGAGTTACCCTTGTATTTTTCAAAGTCGGGCACTTGGAACTTGTACGGGACTTTCACATTTGGGACCAAGTAGAGGTCTGCGGCGCCCTTTCCAAATAAATCCTGACCGCGAATGGCTTGCAGCTCTTTCTGCATTTCCAAGAACTGTTCCTGGAATTCCTCCATTCTGTCAAATATAGTTTCCTTCTTACCAGAAGGTGTTGGTGGAATCTGTCCTTCCGGGACAGTGTGCACCACAGGGGGTGGTACCGTGACTATGACAGTAAGTCTTGGCGCCTCCCGAAGTTTGTAACCTTCAGGAGTCTTCAGTATGCCCTTGGCATCTTCGCTTTCCCGAAGTTTGTAACCTTCAGGCCCAGCGGCTTCTGTTGCGATTCCCTGATCTTCAGTGATCGGTGGAACATATCCTTCCGGGATATAGTTAACAGGCATGCCCCAAGGACGATCTTTCGGCATCTGATACCTAGGATCATACTTTTCTATGATGGGCGTTGAGGTGATCTCTGAGATCACAGTTCTTTATAGCTGAGCTTCTGCCATGGCTTGCATGTCGTTACGAAGCTTTCTCATATCCTCTCTTAGAGCGTCGATCTCTTCTTTCAACTCTCTGTTTTCTTCCTCAAGATCATCCATCTTTTTCTGACGATTGGCCCGAGTATTATACGAATGAGACAGTTTGACTCTAGAATCGAGACACAAACTTGAGATTCGTAGGTAAGGAGAATACGCGATGTGAGAATGATGAATGCAATGATTATATTAATTGTTATTTTTTTGGTTTAATCAAAATAAACTTCGACAATTAGATTGCAAATATCAAACAGTGGGGAAACCCCTTTTTATTGAATTCCGAAGGATTACAGAAATGGAAATACAGTAGATTACAAAGTGCAGAAACAGAAACCTAAACTAATGGGTCCCGAGTCCTCTCTGAAGAGAAACCGGGTGCTGACTCTGGTATCTTCCTTTTCTTTGACCCGGGCTCTTGGGCCGTTGTCGGGTTGTCATTTCTTTGCCAAGTGAAAGGAGTGAGCAAATTCCTTTGGTTATCTTGATTCTCTACAACATGTTGCTCCAAAATTTCAATCAGAGCATCTTTCTCTTTTAGTAATTGCTGTATTTGGATACACTCTACGTCGAGGGTGCGATACTTGTTCTACCAAGACCTTCTTTCCTTTTGAACTTTGTTGAGAGTAACCTGAAGCTTTTTAGTTTCCGTCATGAAGTACATGACAGTTTCCCTCGGTGGAAGAATTCCGTAACGAGGATAAGGCATCTTTAGCTTGAGAGCTCTGGTTTGTACCCAATGGAGATAAGGCTCCACCGAGACACAGTCCGGTTTTCCCAGAGACTCTCGTCCTTTCTTATGAACATGCTTCCAGGCCTGCACTATTTCCATCTTTAGTGCTCTGTCGTTTTCTCCTTCTTTGAAGAAAAGACCTTCCAGATGAACACCCAATGGGATGTGTCTCATCGGGTATCCAAATTGACGAAGAACCAATACCGGATGGTAGTTGATTCCTCCCTTAGTTCCTATGAGGGGAACGCTGGGGAAGTTTCCACAACGGTCAATGATTCTAATTCCCTCATAAATCCTATTACACCAATCTATATCGGAATTGGTGAGAGACATGATCTTCTGCGACCAACGTAAGACACTCTTGCAATCCCAAAAAGCAGCAGACTTGGGCAAGTGCGAGATAAACCATTTATAGAGCAAAGGTACACAGCATGTGATCTCCCCTCCGCTGTACAAATTTCCCAAGTGTACAGAATGATACGCATCTGCGAGCAAAGTCGGCACAGGGTTTCCAATGAGAAAAACCTTAATAGCGTTGATATCGACGAAGTTATTGATGTTGGGAAACAAAAATAACCCGTAGGCGAGCAAGTCAAAGATGCTTTCAAAAGCAGTCCCGTTCCCTATACTAGCGAAGTATAGAGCCTTTTTTGTCAAGAACTGTGCTGGCAAACCTTGGATGCCACCCTTAGTGGTCATGTGAGTCCTGACCTCAGACTCGTCCAAATGAATTGCTATTGCAATAGTCTGATTCTTTGGAATTTCTTCCAGTCCAGAAAATGGAGCTCGATCAGTGATATGTAAATCAGTCAGATGAGAATACTCCTCCAGCGTTGGTGATAGCTGGTAATCCGGGAATGTGAAACAGAGATAAACCGGATCGTAGAACTGAATGAGCGCGTCCATGATCCCCTTAATCACATGGACTCTTAACAGTGGTAGCAAACCACCGTGCTTGGCTCTGAAAGCCTCTGGGTTAACGATCATCCTTGCTAACCTTCTCAAATCCCCTAGTTTTGGAACCTTGAAGGTATACTGGCGAGTTCTCCTTCTACCGAAATCCATTAGCGTAATCTTTTTCTCTGATATTTGCAATCACAGTCTTAGTTTAATTTGAAAAACAGAGAGACTAGAAGAGAAGTTTTTTGAATGTTTTAATGTTTTATTAAATGGATGCATGAATGCAGCACACAAAAACATAGAAAAAACATGGGGTCAAAGGGTCGTTGTCATGAAGTCAAGGCTCTACCCATCCCCAAAGGTTTATACTAGTGACCGGTAAATAGCAAGTGTACTATTTATCAGTGTAGTAATAAAAGGGGTTTTCCCCGAAGTCGATCTCTTGAGGACTGTCAGAATTTATAATGCCAAATGTATTTTCAATTAAACAAAAGTTTCCTTGGTAAGAGTTGATGAGTAGTAATTTTAACAATGAAAAGAAATGTAAATATAATTAAGGTCTTAGACGATTATGAAAATAATGCTAGGAGAGGTGTATGAAATCCCTTATAATAACAATTTTTCCTATGTGTGCAATAATACTGTAAATTTTATTATCACCGCCTCTTTAGATTAGTTTTCCAAAATTCCTTTAGAGAAAACCCTTTGGTATTCTCTCTATACCCCAATTCCTTGGTGGTATATAGAGAATCCCAAACTTTTTGTTTAACAAAAGTAATGCGGTTAAAATACGATATCCCAATTCCTCGGCGATATCAAATATGATATTGTTATACGAAAGCGTTAAAATGGTTTTCCAACCTAAATTCAACCGTAAATCAAATCCAATTTTCCAATAAAGATTTGTATAAAGAACATCGTATAGCAAGATTAATAAAATAAACAGTACAATTACTACTAAAAAGATTCAATTGTCATTACATAAGGAAATCAGGGACACCCCCCTAGCATTGGGGGGTTTAGCCTCTCATGTTCATAATTAAAACAAAAACAAGGGAAAGATACAAGAAAGACATTACAAAGAGTGTAGGATTACTTTGATCTCAATTGCTTCCGCCAATTGATGATCTCCGTTCTCCCAGATTTCTCCCAAGCATGAACTTTTCTCGTACAATTGTTCGTAAAACCCAAGATGATCTTTTCCCTCCTCTAGACCTAACTTAAATAACTTTGATCTGTCATTACATTCCAGGAAATACCCAAAATACCCCTCAGATAACTGTTTAAGCAAAGCAGGAAAAATCACAAATTTTGGTCTCCAGGGCTCCTGACACGGGCCGTGTCCCATGACACGGGCGGCCGTGTCAGGCATACTTTCTTGCTGCCTCGTGGTTCTCTCTTCAGGTCTCCTGACACGGGCCGTGTCCCATGACACGGGCGGCCGTGTCAGGAATACTTTCTTGCTGCCTCGTGTTTCTCTCTTCAGGTGCCCTGACACGGGCCGTGTCCTGTGACACGGGCACCCGTGTCAGGCTTCTATGATGCTGCCGAAAAATCATCTTTAGGCTCCGAAGCTTCATCGCGCGTATGTTCGATCATTGATTCTTCATATATACCTGAAAAGCACAGAAACTAATACCAAATCAAAGCATAAAAGGCCTATGAAAGAAATAGCATTGAAACTTAGACTAACTTAAATAAGAACATGAAAATAACCACATGAATTCAAATACAAGCAAAACATAACTGAAATAAGACACAAAAAGGCACAAAAACATACGAGGGAAAACCACTGATCAAATTCCCCCAAACTTAAACTTTTGCTTGACCTCAAGCAATAAGCTTGCATAAAGAGTTAAATCGCCAGTGAACTGTAAAGAAAAACATTCATGAGTGGAGGTGGTAGTACTCATACGTGAGTTTTTCGTTCCAAGTTGCTCAACAAGGAATCTTGGTACTTCTCCGTCAACAACAGTATCGCACAAACACTACACCGCGTTGAAACCACGGACCTCAGCCCCCTTTTCGGTTACCTCTCCAACTATGCTTTGGGCTTAAGTCTTTCCTCGATTTTCAACCCCTTTTGTTCGGACAATCACTTTTAAGGCATCAATGATGATTTTTCCTTACATGTACAAAATTGATCAAAGTTTCTTTTTCTAGGCACCCTTATTTTTCTCGCACATTGGCATTTGTCTGTCCACTAAGGGACGACTCTTAGGTTCAACCGCCGTTAGGCTAAATAACCGGGTGAGGGTTACCCAACTTAGAAGGACAAGTCGTCTAATTACCATTATTCACATTTTTCGGTGCCTTGACTCTATTTTTTATTTGTACACGCAATTCTTATAGGTATGCCAGACTGTCATTTTAAACTACTCGGGGAATACTTCTCAGAATAAAGCACTATGGCACAAATCTACACGTTAGACTTGTTCCCATACTCAGAGGATCTGGGGTGTTTGTAATATACTGACGTTTTCAAATTTTTCCAAAAGTTCTCACTAAGCTTCTTTTCTCTCAAACTCTATATACTTTCTTCTCCCTCACTCAAAAATATAAGACTTAACAGAACCTGTAAAACTTTTCAATTCGGAGGACGGGTATCACAGTGGTTTTCTGACACAACTTAAAACATAAAAAAAAACATAACTATAAACTCAAAAGAAAATTTGACACAAAACAAACACAAAACGAGTAAAACCCCCCCACACTTGAATTCAACCGTGACCTCACTGTTGGTAGACAATTGTGAGAGGGGACTTACATAACTCTACTGAGAAGGGGGGAAGTGCAACTTCATCTGCTGCATCCACTCATGCATTTCTTGCATCATCTCTCCTTGCCGAACCTGTTCATCACCTTGGCGAGAAAGTTGATTCCTTTGGTGGGACTGCTCCTCCCTGATTTCACCAATTTCATGCTGCAACCATGTCCACTGATCTGGTGTCATAGAAAAAGATCTTGCTCCAGTGTTTGATGCTCCTTCCTGAGGGGGGAACAGTCTGATAAGGGTCAGGTTCCACCCTAACACCTTCTTGAGCTGGAATACCTGCATCAACATTATCCCCATCCTGCTCGTCCGTAACAATTACGACGGCACCTCCATAAATCCAATTATCAGTGTCCTGAATCCCACTTCTGTGGGGTTAGGTAAAGCCATCAAAAATTGACCAGAACATAATAAAGAATAATTCCCATTATTAAAAGCAATCATACGCTGTTGGATCAGCGCATTCATGTCAAGACGGGTGTTACCTGACACCGGAGTCTCATCAAGTACAGCTTGGTCATATCCCAAGTGCTCGGCTATCTGGGTAATCATACCCCCAACAGAGATTCCTCCCGAAGGAGCTCGACCAACTCGTCCTAAATAATCAGCTGCAAAGGCTGCAATGCTTACCTGCATATTGTTAGCCATATCATATAAGAAGAACAACTCTCTCTAGGTCGCCACCCCCGGTGCTGTCACCACGGCCAAACAAAGTGTAAGCCAGACATTTCTGCGCATAACGAAAACACGGATTCTGAATCCCAGAGGCCTTGGCTCCCTTGGCTACATATTCTGGTTGGCCGGTGATTACTCTCCAGAATTCCCTCGCTTCAAAGTCTTCAGGCACAAATCCAGGGCCAACCGTCGGAAGTTTCAAAATATTCCCTACCTCTTCCACGGTCAGCTCATGGTCATTATCATACAACCTGAAACTCATAGTCCCATAAAAATGGTAAAAAGAGCCTGCTGTCCATTTCTTTTTCAATTTAAATTCAATAGTACTAAGAAATTCTAAAGTTATGCGTTCATAAGTAGGTGCTTCATACTGCATAAACTCCAGCATTCCTAGTGTGCGAAACATTCTATCTATCTCAGTATTCAGCCCCAGAGTAGATAAAGTTTCATAACAGATATACCTGGTGGGGGTGATTTTGCGTTTAACATGCAAGGCGTACCTCCGCTCATGATCTTCGGTGTAAAAAATAATGCCGTGAGCATTCGGCTGGCGGACATTTCGCTTTCGCGAACGGGAGGTTTCGTCCACGACCTTCTTACCTTTGTCTCCTCTCTTCGGGGGCATTTTCGTCACCCTAGAAATTAAGAAAAACTGAAAATAGGAATTAGGAAAAAATTTTACCGTAGACTTGATGAGGAAGACGAGGGGAACAACTTTTGTGAAGCAAGGTAGAGGTTTAGGTGAGTGGGTGCTAGGAAAAATGAGGGTTATGTGAAAATGGGTAATGGGGTTTTAGGTTTTGAAATGAGAGTGGAGGAAGAAGATGAAAGAGGTTAGTAAAAAAAAACTTAAAATAAAGAGTAAAGGTAAATAATGAGGATAAATTGCATGGGGGCCACCAAATCAAATTCAAAATAATAAAATCTTAAAAATAAATGCATGAATAATGAAAAAAAACAAAAATAAAATAAAAAAAATTTGAATTCCGCCCTTCCTGACACGGGCCGTGTCCTATGACACGGGCGACCGTGTCAGGTAGGCTGTCAACAAACCTTCGCCTTTTACCAACCAGCAACCTAGGGGGCCTGACACGGTCCGTGTCCCGTGTCACGGGCGGCCGTGTCAGAGCACCTCTTCCCCGTTTATATATATATATATATTTTTTTTTTTCGTTTTGCAGTTTCTCTCCTCCCGTTATGCTGGACTTTTTCCTTTCTGATTATCTACATGAACCCTGCAAAACAACTAAATAAACACACACACCCTTCATTAATTTTGATAAACTATGGGTTGCCTCCCACAAAGCGCTTCGTTTAACGTCGCATGGCTCGACGGTCGTCCATCCCATTATGTAAGACGAGCGACATCCACCTGACCAGTTGGTTGACCTTGGAAGTAGGGCTTCAACCTCTGCCCATTCACCTTGAATACATCTCCATTAGCTTGGTTCTTTATCTCAACCGCGCCGTGTGGAAACACTTTATGCACAATAAACGGTCCTGACCATTTAGATCTCAATTTTCCAGGAAACAACTTCAGACGTGAATTGTATAAAAGAACCAGTTGTCCTTCCCAAAAGTCTTTTTTTCTGGATTCTTTTATCATGCCACTTCTTGGTTTGTTCCTTATACATCTTGGCATTTTCATATGCGTGGTTCCGAAATTCTTCCAACTCATGAAGTTGAAGAATCCGGGAACTCCCAGCCTTAGATAGGTCCATGTTCAGGAATTTGGTTGCCCAAAATGCTTTGTGTTCTAATTCTAACAGTAGATGACAGGCCTTTCTATAGACCAACTGATACGGTGACATACCGATTGGTGTCTTGAAAGCTGTTCTATATGCCCACAGGGCATCATCCAACTTTGTCGCCCAATCCTTCCTCGAAGAACTTACAGTCTTCTCCAAAATTTGCTTAAGTTGTCTATTCGAGACTTCTACTTGGCCGCTTGTTTGGGGATGATACGGAGTGGCAATCCTGTGTTTAACATTGTATTTTTTTAGCAACCTCTCCATTAGGTGATTCAGGAAGTGCGTTCCCTCATCACTAATCAATGCTCTAGGTACCCCAAATCTCGCAAAGATATTCTCCTTTAAGAACCTCACAATAACCTTAGCATCATTTGTAGGTAAAGCCGCTGCTTCCACCCATTTGGACACATAATCCACTGCTACTAAGATATAATTTTTTCCGAACGATGATGGAAATGGCCCCATAAAATCTATCCCCCAAACATCTAACAACTCAACTTCCAGCATGGAGTTTTGGGGCATCTGATTCCTTTTGGAGATGTTCCCCGTCCTCTGACATTTGTCACATTCTTTAACTAATGCTTGAGCATCCTTGAACAATGAGGGCCAATACAACCCCGACTGAAGGACTTTGGATGCGGTTCTGTCACCACTGAAGTGTCCTCCATAATCTGAGTCATGACACGCTTTTAGCACATCTCTCTGTTCTTCCTCTGGCACACATCGTCTAACCAATCCATCTACTCCTCTTTTGTAGAGAAACGGGTCATCCCATACATAGAACCTGCAATCATGAACAAACTTTTTTTTTCGGTTAGAGTCAAAATCGTCAGGTATGATACCACCCACCACATAGTTCGCCTAATCTTCAAACCACGGAACGCCAATAATAGCTAGGATGTGTTCATCAGCAAACTCATCCTTTATTGGACGCTTGTCTTCGGTTTCTACAATGGGTGACATCCGAGAGAGGTGGTCAGCCACAGTGTTTTCACACCCTCTCTTGTCACGAATCTCCACATCAAACTCCTGAAGGAGTAGAATCCATCTCAAAAGCCTTGGTTTGGAATCCTGCTTAGCAAAAAGATATTTCAAGGCAGCATGGTCAGTATAAACAATCACTTTTGAACCCAACAGATATTGCCTGAATTTATCAAAGGCGTATACCACCGCCAACAATTCCTTTTCGGTAGTTGCATAATTCATCTGTGCAGGGTTCAAAACGTGACTAGCATAATAAATAACATGAAGAAGCTTTTCTTTTCGCTGCCCCAATACAGCCCCTATGGCAATGTCGCTCGCATCGCACATGATCTCAAATGGAAGAGACCAATCGGGGGAAATCACGATAGGTACCGACACAAGTTTATTTTTAAGTGTCTCAAATGCATCGGCACACTCTTTGTTAAACACAAAAGCTCTATCCTTAACTAAGAGAGTGGTTAGAGGTTTGGCTATTTTAGAAAAGTCTCTTATGAACCGGCGGTAAAAACCCGCATGTCCTAAGAAACTTCTTATACCTTTTTCATTCACAGGAGGGGGAAGCTTTGAGATTACCTCCACTTTGGCTTGGTCAACTTCCATCCCCTTATGTGAGATTTTGTGACCGAGAACAATACCTTCACGCACCATGAAATGGCACTTCTCCCAGTTGAGAATCAGGTTGCTCTCCTGGCATCTTTGTAAAACAAGAGAAAGGTTAGTTAAACAATTATCAAAGGAAGAGCCAAATACCGAAAAGTCGTCCATGAAGACTTTCATATGCTTTTCAAGCATGTCAGCAAAAATGGAAGTCATGCACCTCTGAAAGGTGGCCGGAGCGTTACATAGCCCGAATGGCATTCTTCTGTAAGCAAAGACTCCATAAGGGCAAGTAAAGGCTGTCTTTTCTTGATCTTCCAGCGCAACCGCAATTTGGTTGTACCCTGAGTATCCATCCAAGAAACAGTAATAATCATGCCCCGCTAACCTCTCCAACATTTGATCAATGAAGGGCAAAGGGAAGTGGTCTTTCCTGGTAGCTAAATTCAACCTACGGTAATCAATACACACTCGCCACCCTGTGATCGTCCTCATAGGAATCAACTCATTTTTCTCATTTTTTATGACGGTGGTTCCTCCTTTCTTGGGTACCACATGAACAGGGCTCACCCACGAGCTGTCAGATATTGGGTAAATCAAACCCGCATCAAGCAATTTCACCACTTCTTTTCTAACAACTTCTTTCATGGAAGGATTAAGTCTTCTTTGAGGTTGGACCACTGGTTTATGGTCATCCTCCATGAGAATTTTGTGCATACAAATAGTAGGACTGATACCCTTCAAATCCTCAATTTTCCAACCCATAGCTCCCTTGTACTTTTTAAGAACTTCAATCAACTTATCTTCTTGGAAAGTTTTTAAGCTAGCACTTATGATGGCTGGACATTTACCTTCGGTATCGAGGAAAACATACTTGAGGCTTTCGGGTAGTTCTTTCAATTCAGTCCCCTTTTTAGTCTCTTCACCACCTTCCGCGAGTTGAGGTGTCCTAAGATCTTCCCATCGGTGCTTTTGCGGTCCCTTGAATGGGGGTTGAGCTTCCATCATGGCAATCACTTCCAACTCTTTTTCACCGGCTTCTTCACTGTCTTCAAAAATCGACAAACTCAACACTTTTTCCAACGGTAATTTTTGTGCACTTACCGGATTTTCATTATCAATCACTTGATCTATCACCTCTATAGTATGGCTTGTACCAATATCATTCTTATGCTTCATAGTGTTTCGCACATCAATCTTCAACTCCTCGTCATAGACCTTAAGAGTCATCGTGCCCTCTTCTATGTCTATCAAACATCGTCCGGTCTCCAAAAATGGTCTTCCCAAAATGAGTGGTATTTCTTCGTCCTCTGGCATCTCTAAAATAACAAAGTCAACCGTGAACACAAACTTATCAATCTTCACTAGAACGTCTTCTACTATTCCATAAGGCCTCTTAACAGAATGATCGGCAAATTGTAAAGTCATCCTAGTGTCTTGTACAGTCCCAATCCCCAACTTTTTGTATATGGACAACGGCATAAGGCTAACGCTCGCCCCCAAATCAATAAGGGCCTTATTGAAAGACCTATCTCCAATAGTGCACGGAATGGTGACCGAGCCTCTATCTTTCTTTTTCACTGGAATCTTCATTCCCTGCAAAATAGCACTACACGTTTCGGTTAGAATAATAGGTTCTGTATCGAAGGATCTCTTCTTGGAAATGATATCTTTCATGAACTTGGCATAAGTAGGCATTTGTTCGAGCGCCTCCAGGAAAGGAATATTGAGTTCAAGCTTCTTGAACATTTCCAAGAATTTTTCAAATTTTTTTTCGTGTTGCCCCTTCTTTTTGTTTCTAGTTGGAAAGGGAAGCTTGATGCTCTGTTTGGGTTCAGTGCTCTTCTTCTTGGTTACTTGCTCAGGTACACTCACTTCTTTATTCACAACCTCATTTTCCTTAATCTCCAACTCAACTTCAAGCAGCTGGTCTTCCCCCTCAGATTCTTTCTCGGTGTCCTCTTGAGGTTTGGACCGTCTCGTGGATACTGCACTAACATTACTATGCTCTCGCGGGTTGGTTACCGTTGAACTTGGAAGAGTACTCTGTGCTTTAGAACCTGCTAACTGTTGAGCTATTTGGCTCATCTGGACCTCTAGATTTTTTATGGAGGCACCTGTATTCCTAAGATTACTTCTTGTCTCTTCTTGGAATTGAGAGCTTTGAGCTGCCATCTTCTCAATGGCGATTTCCCAATCCGCTTTCTTTTGGACCTGTTATTGAGGTTGGTAGTACTGTTGAGGTTGTTGCTGATATTGTTGCTGTTGTGGCGGTGGTTGCTGTTGTTGAGGTTGCTTCTGACCATTTCCTTGTTGATCCTTCCAGGAAAAGTTTGGATGATTTTTCCATCCTGGATTATATGTGTTGGAATACGGGTTGTTCTGCTGTAGCCACACAATGCATGGCAAAGTGAGGACCTCCGCAAATTTCACAATTCACCGCTTGAACTGGTTGCACTTGTGCTACCGTATGTTTATCTATACTCATTTTCTTTAACCTTCTCTCCACTTCAGCCGCAATCTGCTCCTCCATTTTCACAACCTGTTCTGTCAGCTTCAAGTCAATTGTTTTCTCAGGTTGGCTAACACTGCGATCATACAGCTCCAGGTGCTCATTTGCTGCAATCGCTTCAATGATATTTTTAATACCAGTGGCTATTGAAAAATTTGTAGAACCACCGGCAGCTGTGTCAATGAGCTGTTTTGTCTTCATCCTTAACCCATTCACAAAATTCTGCATTTGTTCGGTTGCGTCCATATTATGGGTGGGACATGCAACCAAACACCTCTTAAATCGCTTGTAAGCATCTCCGAGTGATTCCCCTTCTTTCTGCTTGAAATTAACAATGTCATATCTTTTTCGGATGTACACAGATGCAGGAAAATACTCGTTCAGAAATGTAGTCTCCATCTCTTGCCAAGTAGTAATACTCCCAGCGGGTAGTGAATAAAACCATTCTTCGGCGTCATCGGATAAAGTGAACGGGAACATCACTAACTTCTTCGCTTCTTCAGAGTGTCCCTCAATCTTCAAGGAAGTACTCATGGTAAGGAATCTTTGCAAGTGCTTGTTGGCATCTTCATTGATTCTTCCTGAAAACGGCTTACTCTGAAGCTGTCGGATGGTGGACGGGTGCAACTGGAACTGCGCAACAGTAACTGGTTGATTAATGATTGTCAACCGTACTGCTGGAGCGTTTGCTCGACCATAATCACCGAGAAGTCTTTCGGCAGGTGGATCTTCCGCCATGGTAATAGTTTCCGGCTCTGAGTCAGTACCGGAATCTGTATGCTCTGAATGTCCTGAAACTGACTCTTCTTTCTCTGGCTCAACACTAATTGGTTCTGACACTGATGCTGCCAGTTTCTCTATTCTTGCTTGACGGCGTCTGGCGTGTAAGAATCTCTCGGGTTCTGCGTCAAAAGAAAGTTCAGCTGAGGCCTTACCTCGCATACAAAGGTTAGAAAGTGATTAGAACAAATAAAAATAACAATGAACAAAAACAAACAGAATTAAATAATTTTGGTCACAGAGTGACAAAATTTCAATTGAAATAAAATCGACACTATGAATTTGGTAATCCCCGGCAACGGCGCCAAAAACTTGACCGGTAAATAGCAAGTGTACTATTTATCAGTGTAGTAATAAAAGGGGTTTTCCCCGAAGTCGATCTCTTGAGGACTGTCAGAATTTATAATGCCAAATGTATTTTCAATTAAACAAAAGTTTCCTTGGTAAGAGTTGATGAGTAGTAATTTTAACAATGAAAAGAAATGTAAATATAATTAAGGTCTTAGACGATTATGAAAATAATGCTAGGAGAGGTGTATGAAATCCCTTATAATAACAATTTTTCCTATGTGTGCAATAATACTGTAAATTTTATTATCACCGCCTCTTTAGATTAGTTTTCCAAAATTCCTTTAGAGAAAACCCTTTGGTATTCTCTCTATACCCCAATTCCTTGGTGGTATATAGAGAATCCCAAACTTTTTGTTTAACAAAAGTAATGCGGTTAAAATACGATATCCCAATTCCTCGGCGATATCAAATATGATATTGTTATACGAAAGCGTTAAAATGGTTTTCCAACCTAAATTCAACCGTAAATCAAATCCAATTTTCCAATAAAGATTTGTATAAAGAACATCGTATAGCAAGATTAATAAAATAAACAGTACAATTACTACTAAAAAGATTCAATTGTCATTACATAAGGAAATCAGGGACACCCCCTAGCATTGGGGGGTTTAGCCTCTCATGTTCATAATTAAAACAAAAACAAGGGAAAGATACAAGAAAGACATTACAAAGAGTGTAGGATTACTTTGATCTCAATTGCTTCCGCCAATTGATGATCTCCGTTCTCCCAGATTTCTCCCAAGCATGAACTTTTCTCGTACAATTGTTCGTAAAACCCAAGATGGTCTTTTCCCTCCTCTAGACCTAACTTAAATAACTTTGATCTTTCATTACATTCCAGGAAATACCCAAAATACCCCTCAGATAACTGTTTAAGCAAAGCAGGAAAAATCACAAATTTTGGTCTCCAGGGCTCCTGACACGGGCCGTGTCCCATGACACGGGCGGCCGTGTCAGGCATACTTTCTTGCTGCCTCGTGGTTCTCTCTTCAGGTCTCCTGACACGGGCGGCCGTGTCAGGCATACTTTCTTGCTGCCTCGTGTTTCTCTCTTCAGGTGCCCTGACGCGGGTCGTGTCCTGTGACACGGGCACCCGTGTCAGGCTTCTATGATGCTGCCGAAAAATCATCTTTAGGTTCCGAAGCTTCATCGCGCATATGTTCGATCATTGATTCTTCATATATACCTGAAAAGCACAGAAACTAATACCAAATCAAAGCATAAAAGGCCTATGAAAGAAATAGCATTGAAACTTAGACTAACTTAAATAAGAACATGAAAATAACCACATGAATTCAAATACAAGCAAAACATAACTTAAATAAGACACAAAAAGGTACAAAAACATACGAGGGAAAACCACTGATCAACTAGGCTGATTTTTGTACCTGTACTCATTATCATCAGCTCCTCCCAGGAAGGCAGACAACAAGCGGATCGCCAGCGAGTTGTGTGCAATCTTAGAGTAAGTGCCATTCACCGAGAATAGATCACCAGCCTCAAATGAGGGTAGTATCGCGTAACAGCTATTTCCGATAGCTTCCGCACTACGAAAAAGGTTGGCTTTTCTTAAGTGTATACTCAATCTCACCACATGCTGCATCACACGCATTCCCAGTAGCAGAAAAATAAACAGGTATAGCAATTAGGAAAAGCAGTATATATATTTGTCCTAATCATCCTAGACTTATAAAGCTACGATTCTTAAGTTCCTGACAGAAATGGGTTCCCCGGCGGAAGCCCCAATCTGTGGTTCCCTGCCTAAGAGATGGACCAGCATAGGTCAATCTTTCTCTTCGGTAGAGTTCCCATTTTACGTGGAAAACCGGGATGATGCCCTAAGGCAAAAAGATCTTGGCAAAGACTCCCCAGCAGAGTTGCCATTTTACAAGGAAAACAGAAAGAAAGAAAAACAAGCGCCCCACAGTGGGCGCCACTTTTCTGTTGGCGGCCACCGCCACGAAAATGACTTACCCAAGGTTTAAATTGTAAGAAGGAAAGAACAGGCCCCACGGTGGGCGCCACTTTTCTGTTGGCGGCCACCGCCACGAAAATGACTTACCCAAGGTTTAAATTGTAAGAAGGAAAGAACAGGCCCCACGGTGGGCGCCACTTTTCTGTAGCGAGCAATTTTGGACGAGGTTCTTAAGCGCTGGTCGCTCTCTGCGGTTGAGCTTAAAACTACAGGTCGATTCATTTTTTATCCTATTGTGAGCTGAATAAGGAAGGGAAATAGATGTCTCCAATTAACCCTGCTTGCATACTGAGTTTAAACAGCGGTCTGTTAGGTTACGGATGCTATCAATGTGGGGGGCCTTTGTACTGGTTATTTGTATTTTCTCCAATACGGTTTTCTTTCTTTCTAGGACTTTCTAGCGGGGAACAAGGATTAGGATGTTAGGACTGATTCTTTTGAAATACTGCTTTTGATTGATGGAGATATGGGATTTGGGTTTTTTGTTGATTGTGCTCGCTAAGATCTTTTCTTTCGATCTTATGCCTACGTATTCCTGTTTACCGAAACAGGGAAATCAGAGCATTCGTAGTTCCTCCTATTCTATGGGAGGAAATTGGTTTTTGGTGTCTTGTTCAAAGCCCAAGACGTGAAGCGAAAGGTAGTTTGTATCTTGTTCAAAGCCCAAGATGTGAAGCTGAAAGGTGATTTGTGTCTTGTTCAAAGCCCAAGACGTGAAGCTGAAAGAGCTCGACTTTAGAGAGAATTTGTCATCTCTAAAGAGGGGAGAAGGAGAATTACTTTAACTGGGATACGCGGATCCGAGCAATGCCATAATTTCTGAAGAAAGGGTTTTAACCTGAAGGAGAAGACTTTAACTCAGTGTAGAGCAATGCCATCTTTCCTTAGGATTTTCTCATGCTAAAAGAGGGACAGTGGCATGGATATAGATGATCCAGAGGCTTGCCGCTTACAGCGATTAGATGAAAGGAAAGGAGTTGTTGATATTTGTGTACTGTGAACGAGGCACAACTTTGATGCTAAAAGGTTGATTGGATCAACCAGTGGTTTTCTTATACAAAGCCTAAGAGGAGGCTAATTTCCGCTAGGAAAATCATTATACAAAGCCTAAGAGGAGGCTATTTTGTGTCTCGTACAAAGCCCGAGAGAGAGGCTAAAAGATTTTGACCCGACGATGGAGTCTTTTGGTATCTCGTATAAAGCCCGAGATGGAGGCTATTGTTTGTTTGACTCTACGAGGGAGTCTTTGTGTCTCGTACGAAGCCCGAGATAGAGGCTAAAAGTTTGACTCAACAAGAGAGTGTTTTTGTATCTCGTACGAAGCCCGAGATGGAGGCTAAAGGTTTGTTTCAGTTGAGTGACAGATCCAATATACTGATTTTAAAAGAGAAAATCAGTTCTTATATGAGCAACAATGTACTCAGGGATTTGATTTGAGGATCAGGGATATTTCCTTCTCTTTGAGGAAACGGGAAATCCAAAGGGTATTGAGACTGTCCGAGTCTGCGGGTTTCCTTCCTATTTAACGAAGGGGTCACTTGAGAATGTCTTTGAGACTCAAGGAAGTTAGACTGTCCAAGTCTAGAGTTTTATCTTTCGTACTATGCTTTGAGAAACAGTAGTAGACTCTATGAAAGGACTGTTCTATGAAGATGACCAGGTTCTGTTGCTATACCTCTAGGAGGTCGTCGGGACAATTTGTACGAAGCCCAAGAGGAGGCTGGAAACTTTTAAGAAGCCGACGGGTCCTTGAACGAAGCCCAAGAGGAGGCTATCATTCCCGAAGGAAGAGATCATTATACGAAGCCTAAGAGGAGGTTGTGAATACTTCTAAGAAGGCGTAGTGTCCTTGAACAATGCCCAAGAGGAGGCCGATGCTTTTAAGAAGCCCGTGGGTCTTATCATCTCCTTTCCATTAGGAGAGATAACTCTTGTAAAGATAAAAACCACTGGTAAACGTGCGAGGTTTACTATCCAGCGACTTTTAGCTTTTAAAGAGGGTTCCTTAGTTAAGGTCCAAGATTATGACCGTAGTGGGTACCCAAACCCCGAGACATTCAAGGCAAGCTATCCACAAGGAATAGATCAAGTCAGGAAAGTTTGAGAATTTGGAAGAAACTCAAAGATGCCATTCACGGAGAATACATTCATCTTGGGGAGTAGAGCTTCTTGACGATTCCTAAGGAGGACAGCCGAAGAGAAGACTGTATCTGGTGCTCCTATTGGGGATCTAGGCGTCTATTTCTACGAATAAATGAAACGGCGTCACCTAGTTCTAGACGTAGTTGCCGGGGAAACTCGAAATATCTATACTATTATTACACAGTAGATATGAGTTTATGAAAGGAGACTTACAGTGAGCAGCCCCACAATACAGTTTATAATATGAAAGCAGTAAATGAAAGCGATAACCACTTACTCGGTTGTAGTGCTTCCATGCTGTTTGGTTAGTTGTTCAACAAAGAAAGATTGAAAACAACAGTATATTCAAAATCAAAGGAGAAAGTGCTTTGAAAAAGAAAGATTTGGGGCTTACAGCTCAAGGAGAGGCCCAGGGTTTTATCAGTGAGCGCACTGTTTGACTTTGTACAGCGGGACTTATACAAGTGACTGGGGCCCAAAAAGGTTTTCTGTACAAAGGGATGTGTCTTATACTCTCTCAAGAGGCCCAAAAAAGGTTTAAAGAAAAGAGTGGGGCTTATAACACGAGGGTAGGCCCAAATGATTTTTTCGTTTAAAATGGCGATCGCGCCGAGGTTTTCTTTTAACGCAGAGGGACTTATACAATAAGTGAGGCCCAAAATGTTTTTGGTTAAAAGGGGGATTGGGTCTTACACTCTAATAGAGGCCCAAAGTGTTTTGAATGGGTCTTATAGCTCAAGGAGAGGCCCAGATATTTTTATTTTTAAACGGGCGACGATCGCGCCGTTTACTTGTACAGAGGGACTTATACAATGAGTGAAGCCCAAAAAGTTTTTGTACAAGGGGGATGGGTCTTACACTCTCTCAAGAGGCCCAAAGAGTTTTGAAAATGATTTATGAGGGTTGAATTAATCCAAAACCCTAATTTGTTTTCAAAATGTATTTAATTGAATAAAAATTCAATTAAAATGATCAAAAATTGTTTAACACATGGAAAACAAATTGTGATCTTGGATTAATGCTTCAAAAATTAAGTATTGACCTACAAAATAATTAGAAAGCATTAAAAGTTGCAAAATCAATGTAGAAAAAATATTTAAAATGCCAAAAACAATTAAAATATTAATTCTTTGCAAAAATATCAATTATATGAAATAAATAATATTTTTGGGATTTTTTGTTAAAATAAAATATTTTAACATTTTTGTGAATTATTAAAAAAAGAATCAACTCAAAATCATTAAAACTCAGAGAGAAATTAATTTTTGAATCAATTAAACAAAAATCACAAAATTCAAATATTTGAATATATGAAAATGGCGCCAAGAACAGGCTGAAGAACACGCGCGTGTTCTTGGTTTCTCAGATTTGCATTTTCTATCCAATCTCCATGAATACGTAATCATATCATGTAATCCACATATCATTATGCTCGCCTCAACCTCACGATCATGTCTATGTACTTTAATTTCATTTAAATTAAACATACAACAAGAAATCACGAAGAGACCTCAAGAACCCTAATTTCTGCATGAAGGCTAGGATTTTTTATACACGATTCAAACAATGCAATTAATTGAGGGAAAACATTCCATGCATGATTATGAACATATGGCCAAATTATTGTGCGAGGAAATATGCATAGATTGAGAGATGACCAAGTATGTGCTTACCTCCAAGTCGTGACAGCAAGAGCAGATGTGATTTGGAGTTAGAGGTGTTACAGACAAGTTGTGATGATCTGGACAGCTTCCCTACACCATATGGAGTGTGTTTGAACACTTGGATGGAATTGAAATGGACTGGATCAGTTTATGGCATCTCAGCTGCAACTTCACTTCAAACTTGTGTGGATGGCAAGTGATTTTGAGGTTTTGATGTTTCAGAAGTAATCTAAGTGTTTGATCAGCTCATATGTGATGTATGTGAGGTGTGTGAGTGATTGGTTTGATTGGAATTGCTCTCAAACTCAAAACCCGATAGCTACCTTGCTAAGAAAGGCATTTTTGCCAAGAGAAAGAGATTTTGAGGAAAGCATCTGTTAGATGGCTTTGGTGTACTCAAACTGACCACAATTGAGCTCTATTTATAGTAGAGCAAGTTTGTTTTGCAAGGAATAGTGCATGGCAGCTGGTAAGTAGGTTTGGCCAATGTTGTCCAATGAGAATTCAAGTCTCCTCTAGCCATTGACTAGAGGTTAGGGCACAGAGCTTTGGTCCCCTTGGTCTTGGATAAGTCTTGACTGATTTCAGATGAGAATGGCCCAGTCCATGCCACCTTGATGGTTCCATTGAATGCCTCATTCCAAATTTGAAGTCTTGTCCCTATTTTGGCAACTCTAGGTTCAACATGCTATTCCTTGTTCCTTGGACCTTGGAGGCTTGGCTCAGTGATTGTCCCCTTTAGATTCAATCCTCTGAGGTGTCCAAGTGGATTGGAGCAATTGCAATTGGCTGATTTTGGCAAATCGAGCCAAAATGCAAATTCTGCCTTGCCTTGACAGATTTCAGCAAGGCAACTTGGCAATGTTGTATCTCATGGTGTAGGTTGAATTTGGCAATGTTCTTGGCCATTTTGGAAAGCTCTTACATGATACAACAACTGTTTGAACAAGTTTGGTTTTGATCTCTTTTGATTCCAAGTGAAAAATCCCCCTACATTTGGCAAAAAGTGAGGCAAAATCTGACTTAGTGAAAATTTCACTAAGTGTTGGAAAAAGTGACTTTTTCACTTTTCAGCCACTTTGATCATTCCATAACTCAAAATCCTTAATGAATTGGAATGACTTGTAGTTGAAGTTTTTGTAGGTGATAATGAGGGCTACAAATCCAACTTTGGATGAGAAAAAATGGCCTTGTGGTTTAGGAGTTATGGTCCTCCAAAGTTGGTACCTTTGCCACTTTATTTTTAACTTAGAAAAATTTCTAAGTTTTATGGTTACCCCTTTTACAAGTTATCTCACTTTTCTTGATTTTTCTTGATGAATGATGATTCAAATCATACATTAACATCATTTTAGGGTTAAAAATCCATTTTGGTGAAAAATCTCAAAAAGTCAAAGTTGACTTTTGTGCACAGTTGACTTTTTATCAGATGAATTCCAAACTGTGCAATTCTTCAGGAAATCATGTCCTTGACCTTAATCAAACTTGATGGACATGTTCCATGGGTGTCATAGGGTATATTCAATCATGTATTAGGGTTTGGGAGCATGTCCAGGTCAAAAGTCAAAGTTACAGTTGACTTTTCCCTTAAAACCCTAATTGTGGTGCAGATGAAATTGAGACTTGTTGCTCAAGCTTCTTGGATCAATCCATTGTTCCAAATGGATCAATATGGTATATTAGAGACCCTCAAATCATCTCTTGAGGTCTTGGCTCATGGTTTGTCCCAAAAGTCAACTTAGGGGTGAATTAGGTCAAGAAACCCTAATTCCTGATTTTTGATGAATGCATCCCCTGAGGCAAAATTGACTTGATGCATGGGTTCATGAGGTTCCATGAAGTATATTAGGTTATGTTTTGGATCATTGCCTTATGCCCAGATGAAAATTTCCATCTGGAGGCCCTGGTCGACCAAAACCCTAATTTGGTGACACTGTCGATCTTGAGACTTGATCCACCTAGAAGGGAGCAGCCTTGTGCTTAATCCTTGAAGTGGGAGTCCTTTTTGATCCATTGTGGATGTTTAAGAGATTAGACAAGTTGAAGATCATGTCATTTCTTGATTGATCCTTTGTCTAAGCACTCAGAGAGGGCTTGAAACCCTAATTTTGATTGTATTGGATGCTCACCCATCTTTGGGGAGACTGATGAAGCATGATGGTTCATCCATATTGTGATGATGATTTGCACAATGATGGGAAATCTAAGTGGTCAAAATTTGGGGTATTACAATTCCTTTGAAGTATTCTCCGATGAAGAGGAAAGAGCACTTGATGAGTGTTTAAAGGAACTTGAATCTTTGGAGGAGTTGCAACCTTGGGAATGTGAAGAGGAAGTGCAAAAAAAAGAGGTGAGTGATGCGAAATCTCAACTTGAATTGAAGGTGTTGCCTTCAAATTTGAAATATGCTTTCCTGGATGACGATGGTAATAAACCTGTTATCATAAGCAACATTTTATCTGACAATGAGGAAAACCGGTTAATTCAAGTTTTGAGGAAAAATCAAGAAGCAATGGGATGAACTCTTTCCGATCTCAAAGGCATAAGTCCCTCTTATTGTATGCATCGTATATTTATGGAAGAGGATTTCAAACCGGTCGCTCAACCGCAACGCCATTTGAATCCAACGATGAAAGAAGTAGTAAGAAAGGAGGTTGTAAAGCTCTTGGATGCTGGTATGATTTACCCGATTTCCGATAGTCCTTGGGTAAGTCCGGTCCATGTTGTGCCAAAAAAATGAGGAATGACCGTGATCCGTAATGAAAAAAATGAGTTGATCCCGACAAAAACGGTGATGGGGTGGAGGATGTGCATAGACTATAGGAGGCTAAACACCGCGACAAGGAAAGATCATTTTCCACTTCCTTTTATGGACCAAATGTTAGAAAGATTGTCGGGCCAACAATTCTATTGCTTCTTGGATGGTTATTCCGGGAATAACCAAATTACAGTGGACCCGGATGACCATGAGAAAACGGCATTCACTTGTCCTTTCGGAATTTTTGCCTACCGAAAGATGTCGTTTGGTCTATGCAACGCACCGGCAACGTTTCAACATTGTGTGCAAGCTATTTTCTCCGATCTTATTGAAAAGACGAAGGAGGTTTTCATGGATGACTTCTCCATTTTCAGAGCGTCTTTTAATCTTTGTTTGAGAAATTTAGAGGTTGTGCTTGAACGGTGTGTTGAGACGAATTTGGTATTAAACTGGGAGAAGTACAATTTTATGGTTACGGAGGGAATAGTGTTGGGCCACAAAGTCTCCTCCAAAGTTCTTGAGGTTGATCAAGGCAAAATTGAAGTGATTGAACAGTTGCCTCCTCCAACTAATGTCAAAGGCATTCGAAGTTTTCTCGGACATGCAGGATTCTATCGGAGGTTCATTAAGGACTTCGCGAAGATAGCAAAGCCATTGAGCAATTTGCTCAACAAAGATAAGTTTTTTGACTTTGATGAATCTTGCATGTTTGCTTTTAATGTTTTAAAGAAAAGTTTGACTACCTCACCCATAATCATCGCACCTAATTGGAAATTGGATTTTGAACTAATGTGTGATGCAAGTGATTATGCGGTGGGTGCAGTTTTGGGTCAGCGGAAAACAAACTTTTTTCATGCTATACACTATGCGAGCAAAGTTTTAAACGAAGCTCAAATTAACTACGCAACAACTGAAAAAGAGTTGCTTGCGATAGTGTATGCATTGGAAAAATTTCGTTCCTATTTGAATGGGTCGCGAGTTGTCGTTTACATGGATCACACGGCGATTAAGTATTTTCTCACCAAACCCGATTCTAAACAAAGGCTAATTCGTTGGATCCTCTTGTTGCAAGAATTTGATCTAGAAATTCGTGACAAGAAAGGATCTGAGAATTTAGTGGCGGATCATTTATCTCGCCTTGTAAACGTTGACGTGACCAAAAAGGAATGTGAGGTCAAAGAGGAGTTTCCAGATGAAAAATTGTTTAGGGTGTAAGTTAGACCATGGTTCGCCGACATGGCTAACCACAAAGCCGCCGGATTAATACCGGATGGTCTAACTCACCATCAAAAAAAGAAATTTTTGTCGGACGCCAAGTCTTTTGTTTGGGATGAACCACATTTGTTTAAACTTGGTGTCGACAACCTCTTGAGAAGATGTGTGTCAGTAGATGAAGCCACGAACATACTTTGGCATTGTCACAACTCTCCGTATGGAGGACATTTTAACGGGTTAAGAACGACATCGAAAGTCCTTCAATCGGGCTTTTATTGGCCTTCTTTATTTAAAGATGCGCATGCGCATGCCCAAAGTTGTGACAAATGTTAAAGAAGTGGTGGAATTTCAAAGCGGCATGAAATGCCTTTACAAAATATGTTGGAAATTGAAGTATTTGATTGTTGGGGAATTGACTTTGTTGGACATTTTCCATCTTCATTTTCTAACGAGTACATTTTGGTCGTTGTTGATTATGTTTCCAAATGGGTTGAGGCAATAGCATGTGCTAAGGCCGATGGAAAAACCGTAATAAATTTTTTGAAAACAAACATTTTTGCTCGATTTGGTACTCCGCGAGTGTTGATAAGTGACGGAGGATCCCACTTCTGCAACACTCAGCTTGAAAAAGTTTTGGAGCAATATGGTGTTAAGCATAAAGTTGCAACACCATATCATCCTCAGGCTAATGGGCAATCGGAGGTGTCGAACCGAGAAATAAAACGAATTTTGGAAAAAACAGTTTCATCCTCAAGGAAGGATTAGGAAAATAAGCTTGATGATGCTTTGTGGGCTTATCGGACAGCTTTTAAGGCTCCGATTGGTCTCACCCCTTTTAAAATGGTCTACGGTAAGAATTGCCATTTACCGGTCGAGTTGGAGCATAAGGCATTTTGGGCCTTGAAATTTCTGAATTTTGACCCAACTCTGAGCGGTGACAAAAGAAAAGTGCAATTGCATGAATTAGATGAATTGCGCCTCCAGGCGTATGATTCCAATAAGCTGTACAAAGAGCGTGTAAAAACTTACCATGACAGGAAAATTGTGATCAAGAAGTTTGAAGTGGGACAGCTGGTCCTACTTTTCAATTCTCGATTGAAATTGTTTCCAGGTAAATTGAGGTCTAAGTGGTCGGGTCCATTTCGGATTCGG
The DNA here is from genome assembly GCA_022829125.1 of Lathyrus tuberosus. Taxonomy (NCBI): domain Eukaryota; kingdom Viridiplantae; phylum Streptophyta; class Magnoliopsida; order Fabales; family Fabaceae; genus Lathyrus; species Lathyrus tuberosus. The sequence goes on from JALAZF010000080.1 coordinate 8,572,802, forward strand.
GAAATCAAGTCATATGGGGCAATTGTGATTGAAGACCCAACGTCAAAGGAGAATTGGACTATTAATGGTCAAAGGTTGAAAGTTTATCTAGGTGGTGATTTCGAGCGGAATCCCTCCGTTGTGCCGTTTTGTGATCCTTGAGGTTGCGTTGGACCGTCGAGCTTAGCCGACGTTAAACAAACGCTTGTTGGAAGGCACCCCAACATTGTAAGTAATTCTTGCTTTTCAATGTTTTTATTGTTGCATGCCTTTTTGAATGAAAATTGAGCTTCTACATGTTTGAAGTTGAGATTGCATAGAGTGCAATAAAAACTGGTCTGCAGCACCATAGCAGAAAAATCTGCTATCTGGTGTGGAGCGCCCGACGCTGGTTTATACCTCCCGGCGGTGCGTGAAAAATTGCAGAGGCCTCGCCTTTGATTGGCCAGGCGAGTGAGTTTTGGGTGGGAATTTTGAACGTTGGCTGATAAACTTATTGGTTTAGTGCTCCATCTGAATTATGTTTTTCCATTTTTTCCCCTGGCTATTTAAAAAGGCTTGAGAGAAAGTTTTGAAACTTTTCTCTCATTCTCTCCCGTGAAAACCCTAGCTCTCACTCTCTCACTCTTTGCTCTCTCACTTTCTCTCATTTCAGATCCTCCAACCTTCAAGGTATGCATGTAGTTGTGTTTTTTTCCCTTTGTTTTTCTTTTCTTAATCATGGATAATTGTAGGAAAAAATGTGGTTAGGTTTGTTAATGGTTGACATAGGTGATTGTCTGCTAGATATATTTCTTCAACCTTGCATGTTCTTATTGGTGCTCTCTGTGTTGGTTATTAATTTTGGGTTGAAGAAGGATGGGTTTGAAAAGAGCAGGGCTACCATGAGAAGTTGTTTCTGATATCGCTAGTACCGCCCGGCGGTAGAGGGGCGCAACAGTGCTCTTGCGTCGCCCGGCGATGCTCAGGCGCCGACCCTATTTTGCCCAGTTTTGGGATTTTACTGTTGCTTCGTTTTTGTTTTCGTATGACTAACAGTGCTAATGCGAATGTTTGTGCTGTGCTGTTTGTGTTTGAATTGTGCAGATGTCACACTGCTTTGCTCCTCAATATGCTTCTAGGAGGAAGCAAAAGAATGTAGCCTCCTCATCAGATATTCCATTAGAATTTGACAGCAGTCGGTTTTTGTCTGCCGAGCATGAGGCGAGGATCAAGTCGCTGGAGGGAAGAACTGTGCTCTCTGAAAAGAGGTTTGCAATCAACCGTCAGGGGGACTACCGGAGAATTCAGGTGATCTTCGAAAAGAAAAAATGGGATAAGCTGTTGAACCCGGCTGATCGCGTGTGTTACCACCTGATCAGAGAATTCTATGCCAACGCGCTTCAGCCCGAAGAAGAATTTTACAGGTTTAAGACCTTCGTAAGGGGCAGGGAGATCAGTTTCAGCAGGGATGCCATTAATAGGATCTTGGGCAGTCCGAGTAGCTTGGGAAGTTTACAAACCGATGATTTTGTGAAGCTTTCTGCAGCTAAACATGATCATAAAATGGTTGCCAGTTATATTCTCAAACCAGGGTGCAAGGTTGATCGGAATGCTAAGGGGGAGCCGATCAAGTATAGTCGGAAATTCATGACTCCTGAGGCACATGCCGTTCTCCTATTGCTTTGCTATAATGTAAAGCCGCGACATCACCGATCTTCTGTCCCTCTTGATACAGGACTCCTTATGTACTGTATCATGGAGGACAAAGAGGTGGATATCACTCAGATCATTGCGTGGGAGATGAAAAATTTTGTGGATAATACTCGGAGGCCGGGAGCGCATGATGATGCTCCCATCATCTTTCCTTGTCTGGTTCAGGCTTTAATTTATCAGACTGACATTTTGATTCCAGGTGTGATTAATGAAAAACTCAAATTTCTGGTGGATGACAATTACTTGGATCGGTTTTGCAAGCCCAAGGAAGAAAGAAAGAAGAAGAAGGTTGCTGAGTTGGGAAGTAGTTCAGGTGTTCAGGAAGATGCGAGTGACTCGTCCGTTTTCGATATGAAAGCGGCGTTTAACTACACTTGGGACATGGGTGAGTCACTCCATAGGTCTAATCAGTTTAACTTTGATTGTATGCAGCAGATGTATCATTTTCAGACGCACCCTGCGGAGTACACTTCCTTTCCTTCAAGGGAGGCATTCTACGCCTATGCGAATTGGCCTGGGGACAGGCGCTCATTTTTTTCAGAGGGGGCAAGCACCGGAGGTGTTGTTGTGGATGATAATGATGATGATGATGATGATGATGATGGTGATGAGATGCAGGACGATCTCAATGATATGGTTAACTAGGCTGCAAAGTGAAGGATTTTATTTTGTTTTTTCATTTATGTTTTCAGTTTTTTAGTATGTACTTTTGGATCGCTTCGGCGAGGATAATGATTGTAGTGTTTTGTCGCTTAGGTGAGTACAATTTCGGTGTTTTTAACACCATAGTTTATAATATTCTGTTTTTATGATGTGGTTTAGTATAAATTCTGTTTAGTTTTTTTTATAGGTATAAATTCTGTTTTATTTATTTATTTATTTTTATGATGTGTTGGCGCAAAGAAAGTTATGTTTGCCCTTAAGTTTTGAAAAATTTTGTGTGAGAGCACAAGAAGAATGAATGCTTTGTTAGCATTAAACATTGATGGTAATGATATAATTCTCAATTTTGTGCACAATCAAAGTGTAAATGTGTTATGTAGAATTTTAACATGGTTGGGAGTTAGTGCTTTACACAAAATTATGGTAATGCATTATGTTGTATATACTTGTTCATTTGTGAATCAATTAGGACAAAGCCACAAAAGTGAGATGCTTTCCATTGTTCACCAAAAAGAGAGTCAAGTAATCGTTGTTTTACTCGTCTTGTTCATGTTTAATCTTGTGAGTTGTTTAAATGATTGGAAACTTAGAAATGATCAAGGCAATTTTTTAGCACTATGAGGAAAACCACCGTTCCAAAAATACTTCTGAGTAGCCTTGTGAGTGTGCGCGTATTTGAAACTCTTTTTGAGCCTAAAAAGAAAATTTTTGTTTAACTCATGAACCCGAACTTTAACCTTGTTGAAGAGCATTTCGATTTAAGTGTATAGTATTGTTGAAGTTAGGGAGATTGGTTCATTGTGAAAGGAGAAAAAGGAATGGTGGATACAATGCATTCTCAAATGAATTCAATAAGAGAATGAAAAAGAAAGAAAAGGAAAAATCAAAAGAAAAGAAAAGTATAAGAATCAAAGCAAGAAAAGAGAATGCATTGTGAGAATAAGTGTTGGAAGTTTGAGCAAGAAGGTTTGTGTTTAAAAATAAAAATGCTCTTCATGAAAGTTATCCTTTCTTGATTCAATGGTCGTGTACATATGTCCCTTGTTTTTAACCCCGACCCTGTTACAACCATTAAAGTCCTTTGTGAGAGTGTTTTAACGAGTTCGGATGTGGCATGATTGCTTGTGAGAGTGTTTTGTCCTGTGTGAAACAATGTACATTGTGTGTTGATAATAAGTGAATGTAGGTGATTCAACTTGAACTTGTATGTACTTGATGTTGCATTATATGATGTTGTGTTTAGAACTTTAATTCATAATCATGTTTTGATTCTATGTAACTTTGTGAAAATACTTTGTGCGTGTATGTGTCGAGTTTGAACCATTAATGTTTTTGGTTGATTGGGTGGTTGGATTCTTGCTTGTTGTTTTTGACTATTAAGTTTGTTTGAAGGCAAACAAATGTGCAAGTTGGGGAGAGTTGTTAGGTGTCAAGAAGTGCTTATTTTATAATTGATTTTGATGCTTTTGAGCTCTTTTAATCGCTTTAATCGGGAAACGACTTATTAATTAAGCGATTCTTGCATTTTTGTGAATTTTAGGTCTTTTGATGTGTTTGTGAATTTTTTAAGATTTTTGGTGAACAGATCGAAGCTAGGTGCGCGCGGGAACGTGAAATTTGGAAAAGGCGAGTGTCGCGATTTAGGCCCCTGCACCGCCCGACCCTGCTAGGGCGCAGGAAATTCTCACCACCCGGCGCTGCAGGGGCGATGGTTCCCCCATTTCAATCAAATTTACAGAATTGTGACTAGCTGCGCCTCTCGAAGACCGCCCGGCCGTGAAAGGATCGCCCGGCGCTCTGGTGCCATCGTCCGACGCTCTCAGATATTTTCTGAGCTCCACGTGACACTGTAGCTGTCACGTGGCCTTACTTTATAGTCATCGCCTAGCCGTGTAATGCATCACCCGACGCTCTTATCTGGGATGATCTTGTTTATAGTCTTATTTTGTGGATATTTTGAAGGAGAATCACTTTTCATTACACTTTTGGGTAACCTAGAAACTTGTGTGAAGAAGAAAACTCCATTGTTACTTATTTTCCTAGTTTCAAAGCTTTTATGCTTCAATCCTTGAACCTTTGAAGATTGAAGTTCCAAAAGCTTTGCAACATTACTTGTCATCCAAGCTACCATGAGAATGAGTAGCTAAACACTCTTGTGTTAAGGTTAGATGTAGTTGATCTTGATCATATGTATTTCTTTTGATCTTTTATATATGAACAAGGTTTTTGATCAATATAGATGAGGTTATTTGTTCTCAATGATTTATGTGTGGTTTGTATTGCTCTAGACATAGATTTTTCAAATCATGACCTAATAATTTCATCTCTTAAAAACCAAACTCTAGACATAGATTTGGGATTTGTTATTCGCTTTGTGTTGATCTTAACGATTGTTGTTTAGATTATTAGCGTGAGACATCATCTAACGGTCTAAACAACAATACTCACGACTTTGCTTTAGACATAAACTTAGTCGGGAGGATACGCGGTTGTATTGGTCGAAAACGAAGTTCATATGCGTGATTAATCGGATATGTGTGAAAAGGATTAGCGAAACCTAACCATGACATGCTTTTCTAAAAACCTTACAAACTCTTTGCCACAAATTTACTCTTTGCTACCAATTAATGTTAACCAAAATTGAGAACCATTTGAAACTCTTGAACTTAAAACAACCATTGAACGTCAAGCATCTAATATCGTACAATCCTTGTGGAGACGATAAAAACACCCCCTAATACTGTTTCAACATGAATCCTATAATTTTTTATTTGTTTCGAGATTGTGAAGTTGTTTGAGAATTAGATTGTGAATTTTTTATTCTTGAAGAGCTCATAACTTATGCATGTCAAAGCCTCTTTTGGTTACTACTTGTTGCTAATTCATGAGATGATGGAATTGTAGTTTGGATAGAAATGTGATTCACTTTCTTTCAATACTAAAACTTCAATTCAAATTAGAATTCCATCAACTTTTGGAATTGTATTTCATGCTTGACACCGACACTTTTGTTGTGAATTTTCATGCTTGACATCTGTGTAAGATTCATGCATTTTTGAGCCGATTTTTCATTGAAATAGTTGCTGCCCCGTGCACGGGAATGATACTTCCGGTTGGATTTAATTCGAGCCATATAGTTTTTTGAGTCCGTTGGCATGTTTGTAGGCCATCGTGCAATTTTCATGCGATTCCATTCTGATGATTTGTGCGCCTATTTTTGAATTTAATGCTATTCGACTCCATTTGATGTGTACATTTTTGTATGATATATGTTTAAGTCTTTTTGGTCATTTACGGACTATTGCGCTTGAGTTTGTTTGTTTTCGGATTGGTTTTGTATGCGTTTCAAACAATTGCGTCACCGCTGCCCGGGTTTCAAAGTATTGGTTCCGATGTTTGTTCGGATTGCATATTATCATGTTGCTACTTGTTTTGGAGTTGTGAATTGAATGTGCAAATTCCGGTTGCATTTCCTTGTTGTTTATAGTATGAACTGTGTAGAATATAATGATGTAGTTGTCTGAGGTGTTATTAACTTATTGAATTTGCTATATATAGGGGTTACTTGTGAACTGCGCAATACTTTAACATGAGCACTTCCTCAAAAAACTCCGCGACTAAGAAGGTGACCGAGAAAATGAAGAAGGACGGTCCAAATGTTGCAATATTTGATGCATCATCAATCGGAGCAACCTTGTCCGGGAAGAAATCTGTGACAAAGATGAAATCCCTCACAAAAGACCGCGCTCCGAAAAGTGATTTTGGTGCAGATGTTGATGAGGACTGGGATGAAGACTGGTTCAATTTTCTTCATTCAGGAGGCTGGAGAGAGAGCGATTAGCTTCTAGAGGGGAAGCTGTATTTTGTTGTTGTTTTGATTGTCCCCTTATATGGGTGTTAGTGATTTTTCTGGCCTTCAGGCTCTCTTTTTAATTGTATTGTACAACGATTTGGCTCATCTGAGGCATTTTATATAATATGTCGTTTTTCCTCCTGCAAGGTGAAATTCTGGTATCAGATGTGTGATGTTAAGAGTGATGTCACAACAACACAATCTGCTAAATCAACAAGACAGTAAAACAGCCAATCAACACAATGAATTGTTCACCCAGTTCGGTCTAACTACCTACGTTTGGGGGCTACCAAGCCAGGGAGGAAATTCACTATTAGTAGTATTAAATTATAGACTCAACAATCCCAGTTGACAATCTCCTAACTTAATCACTACCCAATATCACTTCTACCTAAGAACCTCTTAGATATGAGATACCACTCACTCCCCCTAAATCACCACAGTGATACAATTCAAAGATTACAAAGTATAGAAGTCACACTTCCAAAACACAACTTGATCTTGCTTAAAAGCTTTGATCAAGAACAATACACTCTTGCTTAAAAGCTTTAGAGTGGACAAATTACAACTCAAACAATCACACCAATTCAAGCATCAATGATGAATGAATGGTTTACAAAACACAGACAAAAACACAGTTGACACTCAGTCTTTAATCTCTTGTCTTCGTGCCTTCCAAGTAGGGTTGAGGCTGCTTTAAATAGAAACTCAGACTTGGGCTTGGACTCCTCCAAATATCTGATTTGATTTGAATTTAAAAACAGATTTTATAATCAAATCTTTTCATATCTTTCAGTCCTAAAAACAGCAACAAGATCTGCTCCATATCTGATTACAACAGAAATGATCTAATCCAAGATCTTCGCCTGCAATCTCTTAATCAGATCTTCTAATAACTAATTAAAACACGCGTAGCCCTAACAAAACACAACAGACTGATGTTCTGATGTTCTGTCAACTGATGTCAAGACATCATGTTCAACATCAGCACACAAAACTGCAATCAGATCTTCTAATAACTAATTAAAACACGCGCAACCCTAACAAAACACAACAGACTGATGTTCTAATGTTTTGTCAACTGATGTCAAGACATCATGTTCAACATCAGCACACAAAACTGCAACCCTAAATAACTTAACATAAACTGAATGTTAAGAACTCATGTTAAGACATCAGACAAATGACATCTTCAACAACAACATTGTTTTACCAAAATTGCAGCCAATACAAGAACTAACAATCTCCCCCTTTGGCTAATTTTGGCTAAAACAATCTCAGCCTACACCAGAGATACCAGCAGCGAAAAAAATAATACAAACAGCAGCAACAACTTCCAAAGCTGCACAACACAAAACTTCCAAAGCAGCAACAACTTCCAAAGCTGCATAACACAAAACTCCCCCTCAAAACAAGAACCACAGCAAACAGCTAGGCAACAGCAAACAGCAACACTAGGCTAACTCTCCCCCTTTTTAGCTACAATTGGCCAACCATCAAACAGTTAGTCCCTCTCACTACTGTCAAAAACTGCCAGTTAATCCTAGGCTAGCTCTCCTTGTCAGTCAAAAGAAGGCATCACATGACAAGACAAATCATAGAACAAAAACCAGATAAACATAACAGTACCATTATCCAAGATACAAAATAGACACTCAAGGAGCAGAAAAAGATAAAACAAAAAAATTGAAACAGTACAGCAAGCTTAATCAATCTTCATCATAATCATCAATAGAAACATCTTCATCATCCTCATTCTTAGTTATTGAATCACCTTTCTCAGAACCTGAACCTTCAGCATTGACATTTGTGTTGACATCCTCATCATCTCCATCCTGTTCCAAAGACTTGATCAACTGCTCAAGTTTCATCTTCCTGGCAGTGCTGGTGCTGATCACCACATCTAGATCCTTTCAGGAAGACTTTAATTCTTCTATCATATCAGCTTTGGTACATGCCTTCTTGACACCAGAACCTGATGTTAAGACAATATCTGGGACATAATTCCCTACAAACAACTTGGGATGCAAGGATAATGCAGACTCCCTCTTGCAAGTAGTATCTGAAGTAGTCAATATTCCAGGATGTTGCTTCAGGATCACTCCACAAATGAGAGAAGGAAATGCTATAGGCATTTTAATAGCATTTGTTGAAGCATGCTTCACAGTCTGATAAAAAATGTAGGACCCATAATCAAAGTTTTTCTTTGTCCCAACAGCATAAATCATCTTCCCCAAGCCAACAGAGATAGTAGTTTTGTGATTAGTGGGGACCCAATTTACAGCACCTATCCTGTGCAGGACAACATATTTGACACTAAGAAGACCAGCAGACATCTTTCCTTTCAAAGGCCAAACCTTCACTTGAGTTGCAGTGATCTCCTTGCACACCCCATTGTCAGTAACTTCCAGCTCTCTATAACCTTGCTCATTTCTTCCTAGGTAGGTGTTGATAACCTCAGGACAAAAATCAATACACTTACCTCTCACATATACTTTTCTAAAGTCCACACTCCTTCTGTCAGTAATGTCCACAGGAATATTTACAACAAACTCCTTAACTAGCCCATCATAACATTTGGAGAACCCAAAAACATTTTTCATCAACCCAACAAGTTTAATCAGCTCCATAACTTCCTTAATCTCTAGAGCATCTTTGCCAAGCTCTCTTTCCAGAGTCAATCTTCTATGACACACAAACTTCCACATGTGAGCACTTCCAGCATAGTGAAAAGAGATGTTGTCCACAGGTACACCAGGAACTTTATCAGCAATCCTCTTCAAAATGGACCTTCTCACTGGAGTGATGTCTTGAACATCCTCATCAACATCAAACTCAGAGTCAGAGTCTTCCCTTATCTTCCTCTTTTTGGATGAGCCAGAAACCTTGCTCCAAGACTTTGCAGGGCCAACAACAGGAGTCTTCTTCTTTTTGCTTTCAATTCTCACCTTAGGAGATGAATCAACAGTCTTCCCTTTTCTAGACTTCAATCTTTTTGCAATACCTGGAATTGCATTGCCAATAACCTCATTGTCTGACAAATCCTCAACATTCACAACCTCAACATGCTTATTTCCTTTGGGGCTAGAAGAAACTTCCCTAGCAGGTGGTGTTCTAACATCAGGTTCAACATCAACCCTAGCTCCAACATTAGGATCAACATCAGCTTCAGCTTCAGTTACAGCATCTTCAATGACATAAACAGCCAACCTGTGAAGATTGGTTTCAGCTGGTTGCATGTCATCCTTTTTACCTTCAGATTGCACAACAGCCATTTGAGCCAAAGGTCTTGATATTCCAGCCACAGGAATCTCTTTCTCAAAAATCTTAGTGATAATTTGACCTATACTTTTATCAACATCTACAGTCTCTTCCTCATTCTGATTTCCAACAGCTTGAGGAGTGGAGGTCCTAGGAGCAGATTTATCTCCAAACAGAATGCTAGTAACAAACTCTCTACTTTTCCTATCATCAAATTTTTCACCAGCAGAATGATCAGAAGATTTACCAGATGTATCATGAGAAGGCCTTTTTGTTTGCAGCTTGTCAGGTCTTGTCTTAGAAACTGGAATCACTGAGAGAGGGGCTATATCCAAAGCTTCATCCTCAGAAACCCCTTTCGTCGAAACCCTAGGTTTTGTATGTGATGGACTCTTGGATGCAGACCTCTTGGAGGGAGACGAAATTTGTTGAGACATTGTTCCTCTGTAGCAACTGATGAACAAAAATGTGTTGAGACTTCTATTCTTTAGAGAGAAGATGAACAGACTATGTGAATGAGAATTGATGTAGCGTGTGGAGGCAAAGTGAGGAAATGATTGCATAGGGTAGGAGGGCTGCTTTTGTTGAGCACTTGAAAGCCAATAAATGTAATTCCACCACCAAAATGTATAACATTTCAAATTTTTGAATTTTAATAAATGTTCAACACAAGTCATTAACATCTGTTGACTTTTACACATACCCAGTTTTCCTCTTACGACATCACAATGTTCAGCACATATATCCTTAGAGAAACTGTCATTACACCTCCTTCCTGTATGGTCAACCTCAATGATCTTGCTTTCCCTAAGATTAACACTAGAGTGTTTAGTTATCCTTGGAATGTCACAGTAGGATGTCATGACATCATGCTTGGCATTGCGATCAATCAGACTTTGTTTCACCTCTAGATGTTCTCCCTTTTTATCCCATAGATAGCAGTTGTCTTTGGACTTAGCATCCTTCATGACAACTTCAGCTTTCTCATTAGTGACAATACATTCAGTTTTAGTAAAGTGAACTTTAAGTCCTTGCTCACATAGTGGACTAATACTGATCAAGTTGGCCTTCAATCCTTTGACCAATAACACATCATCTAGTCTAGGAGCACCTGCACGGTTCAGTCTTCCCACACCCTTGATTTCTCCTTTGACACCATCTCCAAAAGTTACACAGCTGGAATAATGTTCAACATTCAACAATAAACTCTTCATACTTGTCATGTGCCTAGAGCAACCACTATCAAAATACCAGTCCTCTTTGGCAGAACTAGTTAAGGACATCTGAGCTAACAAACAAGTGGCATCATCCTTGGGAACCCATTGCTTAACAACAGTAGGACTATCCTGATTCTGTCTAGGTTGGGGATTAGGTTGAGGATATCCATAGAGCTTGAAACATAAAGATTTCAAGTGACCAAATCTTCCACAATAGTGACATCTCCAGCTTTGAAACTCTTCTCTGAAGTGATTAACATGCCTTCTCTCTAAGTATTGAGACTGTCTCCTCCCATAGTATTGAGACTGTCTCCTATGATAATGAGGTTATCTTCTGTAATGATGATTAGTCTGTATTTTCCCATGATAATGGGGCTTTCTTCTGCCATAATAGTGAGGCACAATATTATTAGGCCCATACATTTTCCCATGATGTTGAGACATAGGTTGGGACATGTTATGTTTAGGTCTAGATACATAACCATTCCCATGGTGTTGAGTCTTCTGATGAGGTACATATTGCTTGGGTCCTGACACATGAGCTTTCCCTTGATGTTGAGACATCTGATGGGACAAGTTCTGTTTGGTACCAGAAGAACTAGCATCTGAAGAAGATTTCTTTTCACCATTAAATCCTAGACCAGTCTTATCACTTGCTCCTTTTCCAGCCTGAAGGATTTCATCCAGAGTGTTAGTTCCACTATTCAACATTCTGATGGATTTGGACATTTGATCAAGCTGGGATTTTAACAACAGAACTTCATTCTCAAGTTCAGCTTTATCAGCCTTAAGCTGGATTATAATTTTCTTCTGCTTCTCCCTTTCTTGACAAACCTCTTCACTTTTCAGACACAACTCTTTATAGGAGGTTGCTAGCTCTTCAAAGGTCAGATCATCATCACTAGACTCTCCATCAGAAGCACATATTCCAGTCAATGCCCTAACATGCTTGGCAGTCTCTTCATCATTCTCACTCTCAGTATCAGACCAGGAAACAGATAACCCTTTTTTCTGCTTCTTGAGATATGTAGGACATTCTTTTCTGACATGACCATAACCTCCACACTCATAGCATTGAACTCCTTTGTCAAGATTAGGCTTCTCCTCAGCTGTAGTTCTCTTGTTGATGTCAGCCGAGATGTTCTTAACATTTGGTCTATAGTTCCTGCCCATTCTTTTTAACACCTTATTAAACTGTCTTCCTAGAAGAACAATGGCATGAGACAGCTCCTCCTGAGACTCAGGACTATTATCTTTCTTAGCATCTTCAGAACTAGATACCAAAGCTATGCTTTTGGTCTTCTTTTCAGGTTCCTCATCCATCCCTAATTCAAACGTTTGAAGAGAACCAATCAACTCATCCACCCTCATCTTGCTGATGTCTTGAGCTTCTTCTATAGCAGTCACCTTCATTTTATATCTCTTGGGAAGGGATCTAAGAATCTTCCTTACCAGCTTCTCTTCAGTCATTTTCTCTCCAAGGGCACTAGAAGCATTTGACAGCTCAAGAATATTCATGTGAAAATCATGAATGGTCTCATCATCCTTCATCTTCAGATTTTCAAACTTTGTTGTCAGCAGTTGAAGTCTTGACATCTTGACTTTGAAGGTTCCTTCATGAGTAGTTTTCAAGACATCCCAAGCTTCCTTAGCCACTTCACAAGTGTTGACCATCCTAAAGATGTTCTTGTTAATACCATTAAAAATGGCATTCAAAGCCTTAGAATTTCCAAGCGCAAGTTCATCTTCTTCCTTGGTCCAATCTTCCTCAGGTTTCAGCTTTGATGTTCCATCTTTTTCAACAATAACAGGATGTTTCCATTATTTTAAAACAGCCTTCCAAGCCCTGCTGTCCAAGGACTTCAAGAAGGTAACCATGCGAGGTTTCCAATAATCATAATTTGAGCCATCTAGAATAGGGGGTCTATTCACAAATCAACCACTCTCCTTGTCCATAGTACCGGAAAGTAACAGCCCTAGATCTCACCCAGATGTAGAGCAGGATGCCTGCTCTGATACCAATTGAAATTCTGGTATCAGATGTGTGATGTTAAGAGTGATGTCACAACAACATAATCTGCTAAATGAACAAGACAGTAAAATAGTCAATCAACACAATAAATTATTCACCCAGTTCGGTCTAACTACCTACGTCTGGGGGCTACCAAGCCAGGGAGGAAATTCACTATTAGTAGTTTTAAATTACAGACTCAACAATCCCAGTTGACAATCTCCTAACTTAATCACTACCCAATGACACTTCTACCTAAGAACCTCTTGGATATGAGATACCACTCACTCCCCCTAAATCACCACAGTGATACAATTCAAAGATTACAAAGTATAGAAGTCACACTTCCAAAACACAACTTGATCTTGCTTAAAAGCTTTGATCAAGAACAATACACTCTTGCTGAAAAGCTTTAGAGTGGACAAATTACAACTCAAACAATCACACCAATTCAAGATTCAATGATGAATGAATGGTTTACAAAACACAGACGAAAACAAACTTGACACTCAGTCTTTAATCTCTTGTCTTCGTGCCTTCCAAGTAGGGTTGAGGTTGCTTTAAATAGAAACTCAGACTTGGGCTTGGACTCCTCCAAATATCTGATTTGATTTGAATTTAAAAACAGATTTTATAATCAAATCTTTTCATATCTTTCAGCCCTAAAAACAACAACAAGATCTGCTCCATATCTGATTGCATCAGAAAGGATCTAATCCAAGATCTTCGCATGCAATCTCTCAATCAGATCTTCTAATAACTAATTAAAACACGCGCAGCCCTAACAAAACACAACAGACTGATGTTCTGATGTTCTGTCAACTGATGTCAAGACATCATGTTCAACATCAGCACACAAAACTGCAATCAGATCTTCTAATAACTAATTAAAACACGCGCAACCCTAACAAAACACAACAGACTGATGTTCTGATGTTCTGTCAACTGATGTCAAGACATCATGTTCAACATTAGCACACAAAACTGCAACCCTAAATAACTTAACATAAACTAAATGTTAAGAACTCATGTTAAGACATCAGACAAATGACATCTTCAACAACAACATTGTTTTACCAAAATTGCAGTCAATACAAGAACTAACACAAGGAATTACCCTTTTATGTATATGCTAGCCCCTCGAGTACTTAAGTCAAGATGACTTAGAGTGGTTGATCATGAGGTACCAAGCGTTATTTTTTTGCCTTTTTGTTTTCTGAGACTTTATATTTGGGGTATGAAAAAGCGCTGCCTAAAGATGCTAATAGAAAGCATAAAAGGCCAGGAAAAGCGCTGCTAAAGGCCCACTTTAGACAGCACATTTCCAGAAAAAGCGCTGCTAAATGCCTACTTTAGAAAGCGCTTTTCAAGAAAAAGCGCAGCTAAAGGCCTACATAAGGCAACGCTTTTGCATAAAACAAAAGCGCTGTCTTTACCTATAGCAGTGCCACCTTAGGCAGCGCTTTTAAGCGCTATTAAAAGCCAAAAAAAAGCGTTGTATTTTCCCTTCCGTGGCATAGTGAAGGTTTAAAAATGTTACATTGAACAAGTTTGTATGAAAGGGGTTTCTTTGTTTGGAGGAACATTGATATGTGGCTTTTTTAAAAAGCTATCATTCTCATACTCAAGCTCTAAGAAACCGGATTCCTTTCTGAATTAATAAATTGCACTACGAAATTTATATTTTTTATATGAAATTTAAATTTGTCATGTTGGGTTTCTTTTCTTCTATGGGGTATGTGTGATCATATTATTCATATAGACATATTCTTCAAATAATAAAACATGATCTCAATTTAAAGAAAAAGTATTTTTATAAAAGAATTTAATTGGTATGCACTGACAGTGTAAAAATATTTTACACTGTCAATCAATCACCTTCATGCATCCCGCCACATCAGACTGTAAAATTTAAATTAATTGTATGACATGGCAGATTAATATATTCCTATTGGTTGACAGTGTAAAATTATTTTACACTGTCAGTGCATACCAATTAAACTCTTTATAAAACATGATCATCTTATTCATACAAACATATTCTTCAAATAATTTAGTCAAGTGTAATTTCAAAATAATAATTTTATTTTAATAAATGATCTTCACTTTTACTTGGTGACTCATCTTCTCTGATATGTATGTTCGTTCTTTCTTGTTCGATCTCGGGAAAATATTCATGAATCATTTTTAGAGTGTCTCATACTTTCTTGGTTTATTTACAATTAAAAACAGAAAGATACTCTTTGGTTATTAGAGCACTCACCATCAACTACTTATCTTTATTATTAAGTTTTACTTTTATCATATCATCTTCGGTCCAAAAATTATCTTGGATGAATATCTAATGTCTCTCTCACACTTATGATGTATTGCTCTTGATCCAATGTGAATGCCCTTCCTCATGACCCATCATTGATATCAGAGCTGATGGTTCCACTAAGAGATTGATTCCTTGTATCAGAACTCTTCCTAACAAGATAACAGTTAGGCAGCATGTCCCGTTGAAGTGCCTGTGTCGTGGTAAGAGTTTCAATGACGGTACAAGTGTATGTGAACGAGAAAGCTTCCACTTGAGGGGGGGCATAATGGATGAACTCACACTTTAGGGGGATATTATTAAGATATAAGTGTGAGTTAGAAATTTGACATTACTTGAAAATGCGGAGGTTAAGAACTTTATAAGTGAGGATCTATATAGCCAACACCTTAAAATGTTGGGTGACTATGTGGTGTGTCTCTCACTTGTGTGTCACTCTTCAGCCAATGTAAATTCATGACCCATCATAGACAAACTTTTTTTTCCTACGCATGATTGCATTATAGTTAAATGTATCTCCTTCATAATGAGGTCAATAGTTTTTGTTGGCAATAATGGATAAGATTTTGTGCTAGAATTTATACACGTTAACAACTTCATACACTTCTAATTATGCACAAAGTTTCCTTGGTGAACACTAAAACACGCCGCAATGACACGCGAGCAAGTCACATGAAAAGCTTGAAATTTCTTATAGTCAGACCAACTAGTTCGAAGGCCCACCTTGAAATGTACAATTGATCGTCCCTCATTACGGTTCACAAATTTGTGGACCATAAAACATAATATCTTTCAGTCAACTTGCATGGCATTCTGAGTGTTTGAGTTACATACTCCTTTTACAATCCCTTTCATACAATTTTATGTGTATAAATTGTTTAGAACTTAACATGTTCCCCGTTCATATCCTTTTCTCCCAAATAATTCTTCCAAATATGCAGTAATTTAATTTTGCCAAAGCAGTGATAACGTGGTTGTGAGTGCCTTTAAACACTAGGTCCTAAAAATGATAATTGTCATGTAACCCCGTCTCCGACCTTCATCATATGCTCAAGTCCACTTTTTCCACCTTAAATTAGGTTTGTCAATAATTTCTTTGTGGTAGTATTAGAATGTAGGCTAATTTAATACATACTTTGTATTGCCAATATATATAATATAAGTGGAAATTATCGTAGAAATAACAAATAAGATCATTACCCATATTAACAACTTCTTTTACAAAGTTCCTTGTTTTTGATCTCTCACATGAAGTTTTGTACCATGGACCTGATACCATATACAATTGAAAATGGAGAATGTTACCAACCATTTTTCAGAATTATTGAATGCATTATTTAGTGAT
The DNA here is from genome assembly GCA_022829125.1 of Lathyrus tuberosus. NCBI lineage: Eukaryota > Viridiplantae > Streptophyta > Magnoliopsida > Fabales > Fabaceae > Lathyrus > Lathyrus tuberosus. The sequence continues at coordinate 8,589,143 of JALAZF010000080.1, forward strand.
CCATGCATGTTTGAAATCAAACAAAGTCTGAATTATAGTGTGACATGCCTTATCAAATTCTTTAGAAATAAGTTGTAAGCACCAAGTGTCTCACTTTTAACCAAGACAAAAGCTATCATAAAAATGCAGTTGTTCACATCTTGTGCAACACCAACAATTGTGTCCCTATTCGCTTACTATACAACCATGTATTGTCAATTTGAACAACTGATTTATTGTATGAAAAAGCTTTGATGCATTAATGAAAAGCTCAAATTATACGATGAAAGATTTTGGTATTATCAAGCCATGTTCCGGTAGTTGAATATGCTGGTAATATACACAACCCCCTAACTATTTTACATCGAAGAATAATTTCGACTTTTATCAAATGTCAATTGATTATAAATAATTTCCAAACAACTTCCACACATTACCAATACTCTTCAATCAACCTTTTTAAGGACATATTCTATACAACCACAATAAGTTGATGAAGATCAAACTCCGGACACTCTATTGTTCCCTACCGTTCAATAAAATGATCAAGGTTTATCACCAAACGAGACCTTGCAGATGTAATTGAAAACTTGTGATTATATTAGTATATAGATTTTTATTATAATTTTTTTTGGCATGTTTAATTATTAATTTTCATATTTTATACTTACTTTAACTTTTTATCTCAAAATATATGTTAAATTATATTATATTATTAAAATAAAATCAACAATTAGATTTTTTTTATAAATGATTTATAAAATAAAAATTATATTATTTATCAAATAAATTACTAATTTTAAATTATGTACTTTTTCTGTACATTTAATTGTTATATTTTTATTATTTATTAATATATATAAAAATACAATAAAATGAAGTATTGCCTTATAAAAAAAACTACCTTAGGTTATTTAAGTAGCTTTCTCGCTTTCTTTTTCCCCACCCTCCCACCATGGATGACCTTCTTTTTCCAGAAACCCACATCGATCCTAAGCCATATTTACCTAAATCAAACATTCAAAAATCCCACAAATCGCTTGTTGAGGCAGTTACCAATGTTTGTAATATTCCCCCGAGTCAACTATCAATATCCTATGTCAAATAAGATAGATTGCCAATCACCATCCCTAAAGATGAATAGCTATTAGTTTAGAAGCCTGCAAACACAACATGCACGGTAGAATCATCTAGCCTAAAGGAACCACCTATCTTATAATGGTTAACTTACGCTCCAAGTTATCCATTCTATGGAACTTCATTGGCAAATGGGGAGGTACATTGATGAGGAAGGGTTTCTACAAATTCTCTTTTTCCTGCTTAGAAGATGTTTACATAGTACAATCCATAAGCTATTGGAACTTGAAATTGGGAGTGTTAAAAATCTTTTCATGGACTATTTCTTTAACAATCTATTAATCATCAGCCCATGTTTGTGTTCATATTCATGGTCTTTCTTAGAAATACTGGAGACCAAAAATCATATTTGCTATTGCTAGTAGTATTGGAACCCATGTTTTCATTGACTTGACTTCTAATAAACCTTCCTTTGATACGAGTTTTGGACATTTTGTTAGAGTATTAGTTGACATTGACTTATCAAACGACCTAAGGTACAAAATTCTTATAAAACGTAATGGTTTTACTTTTTTTAGTTGCGGTTGAGTATTGAAGATTACCCATCTTCTGCAACTATTGTAACTACATTTGACACAACATAGACAATTGTAAGAGAAAAGTAGGGACTAAAGATAAACAAGACAACCATAAGGCACTTAAAAGTTGCTTGAGCAAAACTTTTGTACCTGTCAAGGATAAACAAAAGCGCCATGCAGATGAAGTTATTGACCCATCCAAGAGAAGGGACAACGCCATTAAGTCAGTTGATTTAACCAAAAAGAAACCAAGTTGACATCATGCTGGTGAAACTAGTGGAGTGATTAAAATTCATGCAGAGGGAGGGAAACAAAGGAAATAACAAGCTGAGGTAGCATGGCAGAAAGAAATCACGAGGATGACATCTTTGAAGATGATGAGGACTTTGATCTAGAGTTTCTAAAATTATAACCAGCCATGTCCAAATCACAAGAAATTGAGACAAAAGTCTAAATCAAGAACCAATCACCTCACGAATCTCAATTTGGTATCAACAAACATACCCCGTGAAGCGCATTTATTAGAATGCACGAGGTCTGGTCAATTCCCCCACCAAATTGCTCCTAAAAAACATCCTAAGAACACACAAATGAAACTTTTTTATTTTAAGCTAAACCCTGGATGAATTCACAAAACTTCCCCCCAAGTTTCTTGATTCCTTAAACCTAAAGATTTTTGCTACCAACTCTAGACAAAGCAATTTGCCAAACTTTTGATACATGTGTTCCAAGATTCTTAATCTTTAATTCCCCTCTATCACTAATCAATATGTGGCTTCTTTGATTGACCAATACTCAACTCTCATTTACATTGCTATAGTTTATGCCTAAACCAATCATCTTATCAGAAGGAATCTCTGGTCTGAACTTTCTCATCTTCAAGCCAACCAGTTTTTGTATCAAAGCTTTCTTAGGGGTTTCAATCTAATCATTGGAGCTCATGAGCATAAAGGCATGCACCCCCCACTAGAACATAAATCAATGAACTTCAAACATGGTCTAACAAAAACTACCTTGTTAATATGCTAGCAAAATGGTCTTCCTTCACATGGTCTAATAACAGACCTCAGGCTACCTTAGTTGAAAGGAAATTGAATAGGGTCTTTTAAAACCAAATATGGATAACTTCTTTCATTTTATCCAATATAAAAAACTCTTCCAAAACATAGATCTGGTCACTTTCCCATTTTAGTGGTGTCATACCCCAAATTTTGACCACTAAGATTTCCCATCATTGTGCAAATCATCATCACAATATGGATGAACCATTTCACACTCATTAGTCTCCCCAAAGATGGGTGAGCATTCACTACAATCAGAATTAGGGTTTCAAGCCCTCTCAAGGCTCTTAGACAAAGGATCAATAAAGGAATGACATGATCTTCAACTTGTCTAATCTCTCAAACATCAACAAAGGATCAAGAGGACTCCCACATCAAGAATCAAGCATAAATATGCAACATTCCAAGTGGATCAAGCCTCAAGTTCATCTAATACAAAGTCAACTGACGCAGAAAGTCAAGTTCATAACCTTTTAAATACTTGTCATATATTAACAGTATATATACTAGTATAGTTATTTAGAGTTTTCCCCGGCAACTACGTCTAGCACTAGGTAAAGCCTGTTGGTCACTCTTTAATACAATCAAAACTAGATCCCCCGTAGGATTCCAGATACAGTCTTCCCTCCTCTTGGGGTTAAATAATATGGAACAAAGAGAAAGGCAGTATTCTCGGTGAACCTTTTCTCAGACTTTCACTCCTTAGAAATTGTCAAAGAAACTCTACTCCCCAGAGTTGATCTATTCTCCGTGAATAGCATCTCTTGAGTTTCTTCCAAATCCTTGAACTTTGTTGGCTTGATCTATTCTCTATGAATAGCATGTCTTGAACTTATCTTGGTTTGGGGACCCACAGGCTTCCTAAAAGCATCCCCGCCTCCTCTTGGGCGTTGTACAAGGACCCTTCGGCTTCTTAGAAGTTCTCACGCCTTCTCTTGGGCTTCGTACAAGGACCTTCACGTCCTCTTAAAGGTATAGGAACAGAACTTAGTCATCCTTTGCTAGAGCTGTCTTTCTAAAAAAGGTCAACAAAAACCTTCAGACCAATTTTAGGGTTGATACTCATCCCTTAAACGAGTCGGCCTCCTCTTGGGCATCATATAAAAGATAAAACTCTACCAATAGACTTGGACAGTCTAAGTACCCTTGAGTCTCAAAGACATTCTCAAGTTCCATCCAAAACATAGGAGAAACCCCGGATACTAGAGGAATCTCCAGCAAGAGTTAGAACTTGTGGGTTCCTAAAACCCCGTCTCTCTCCTAGAAATCCCCAACCCAGGGTCAGTATAACCCTATCTCAAATCAAGACCTCAAGGTCTCAGATCTATTAACTCTTCAGTAGTCCCCTGCAAGAGTTGATTCCCCATTTGGACATGCCTCGGGACCTCAAGAATCCCCGACATCAGCTAGCCTCCTTTTAGGCTTCGTATAAGGACCATTTACTCAGGAAAGCCAACCTCCTCTTGGGCTTTGTACAAAGACGCTCCCCAGCGGAGCTAACCGTTTCCAACTCTCTTGTTGAGTTAGTCACTTTTAGCCTCCGTCTTGGGCTTTGTACAAGACACATATAAAAAACACTCTCTAGTTGAGTATAAAAGACTCTCTTGTTGAGTCAGACTCTCTTGTTGAGTCAACTACAGCCTCAGACCTCTTGTTGAGTCAACCACTTCTCAGACTCTCTTGTTGAGTCAAACTTTTTTTTGCCTCAATCTCGGGCTTTGTACGAGACAGATAAAAGACTCTCTTGTTGAGTCAACCCTTTTTAGCCTCAATCTCGGGCTTTGTACGAGACATATAAAAACCCCTCTCTTGTTGAGGTAGTATTTTCCAGCCTTTCTTTAGGTTTGGGTTTAAAGATTTCCCCTAGCAGGAGCCAGCCTACTCTTAGGTTTTCTCCAGCTTGTTCAGCCACAATCCTGGGCTTTGTACAGGACAGATAAATGTACTCTCTTGTTGAGTCAAGACCTTTTAGCCTCCATCTTGGGCGTTGTACAAGATACATATATAAACACTCTCTCGTTGAGTAAGTCAGCCTCCTCTTAGGCTTTGTATAAGGACTTCCCCAGTGGAGTCAATCAACCTTTTAGCATCAACCTTGTGCTTTGATCAAGGCACACAAACAATCCCTCTTTAGAGATGACAAGTTCTCTCTAAATCAACCCTTTAGCTTCATATCTTGGGCTTTGAGCAAGATACAAATCACTTTTAGCTTCAATCTTGGGCTTTGAACAAGACACCAAAACACCTTCTTTCCTCCCTTAGAATAGGAGGAACTACGATCGCTCTGATTTCCCTGTTTCGTTTAAACACGGGAATACGTAGGCATAAGATTGAAAAATCTTAGCGAGCATACCAATCAAACAAAAACCTTAGGTCCAGTACCTTCACGCTAGTACCTATCCAAAATCCCCATGAACAGTCCCGGTATTCCATTTTTAACAAAATAAGCAGAGAGAGCCCCACAACCACAATAGCATCTGTAAACCAACAGTTAGCTGTTTAAACTCAGTATGCAAGCAGGGTTAATTGGAGACATCTATTTCCCTTCCTTAATCAGCTTAATAGGATAAAAAATGAATCCACCTGTAGTACCCCCAAAAGCGATAGTGCTTAAGAACCACAAAAATTCGCGCTACAGAAAAATGGACCCACCATGGGGCCTTCTTGTCTTTTCTTACAGTTTTAGGTGGAAACCTTGAACAAGTCATTTTCACGGTGGCCGCCACAAAAAAATGGCGCCCACCGTGGGGCAACCAGGACATCTTGTCCCTCCCATCTCTCTGGTTGAAACCTTAAAAATACCACGGAAGTGGCGACTCTGCTGGGGAGCCATTTTCTGTTAAGACTAGGATTATTATAGCTCTTAAAAGGTCTAGGATGTTAGCTTTAGGAAAAATATATATACTGCTTTTCCTAATTGATATCTGTGTTTATTTTTCTGCTAATGGGAATGCGTGTGATGCTGCATGTGGAAAGATTGAGTAAACACCTAAGATAAGTGATGGCAAAACGGGTAATCTTACAGGGAGTGAATCCCAAATAAGAGATCCCGGTCGACCATCAATCTCAGTGGAGACTCCCTTTGCAGATACATTGCCTATACAACTTCGATTGTTGAAAGTAGTGTGGTCGATTGGGTTATCTGAGAAGCTGAGGACTTAGTAGACTAAAGCCATTTTTAAGTGCGGAAGCTATCGGAAATAGTTGTCACGCGATACTGCCTTCATTTGAGATCACTCTAAGATACTTCAGCTCGCTGGCGATCCGCTTGCTGTTGTTATCCCAAGAGGGGTCAATGATTATGCGGACAGGTACAAAAAATCACCATAGTATAAAACCTTTGGGGATGGGTAGAACCTTGACTTCATGACACCGACCCTCTGACCCCATTTTTTTCTATGTTTTTATGTGCTGCATTCATACATTCATTTAAAAAACATTAAAATAAAGAAAAATTTCTCTTCTAGTCTCTCTTTTTCAAATTAAACTAAGACAATGATTTCAAATATAAGAGAGAAAGATTACGGTATTGATTTCGGTAGAAGGAGGACGCACCAGTATACCTTCAAGGTTCCAAAGTTAAAGGATTTAAGAGGTTTGGCGAGGATGATCACCAACCCCGAGGCTTTCAGAGCTAAGTATGGAGGACTGTTGCCTCTATTAAGGGTCCATGTAATCGAAGGAATCCTGTCCACGTTAATCCAGTTCTACGATCCGCTTTATCACTATTTCACATTCTCGGATTATCAGTTAGCACCAACACTGGAGGAGTACTCTCACCTGACAGACTTACCTATTACTGATCACGCTCTCTTTTCTGGACTGGAAGAAATTCCAAAGGATCGAACCATTGCAAAAGCAATCTATTTGGACGAGTTAGAAGTCAAGACTCACGTGATCGTTAAGGGTGGTATCCAAGGTTTGTCAGCCCAGTTTTTGACAAAGGAAGCCATGTACTTTGCTAGTATAGGGAATGTACCTGCTTTCGAGAGCATCTTTGTTTTGCTCACTTACGAGTTATTCCTGTTTCCTAACATAGACAAATTCGTTGATGCTTATCATTCTGTACACTTAAGGAATTTGTACAGCGGAGGAATGATCACATGCTGTGTACCCCTGCTATACAAATGGTTCACTTCCCATTTGCCAAAGTTTGCTGCATTTTGGGATCAAAAAAGTACTTTGCGTTGGTCGCAGAGAATCATGTCTCTTACCAACTCTGACATCGATTGATACAATCGAATCTACGACGGGATTAAAATCATTGACCATTATGGAAACTTCCCAAATGTACCCCTTATAGGAACTAAGGGAGGAATCAATTATCATCCAGTTTTAGTTCGGTGTCAATTCGGATACCCGATGAGACATATCCCACGTAATGTTCATCTGGAAGGTCTTTTCTTCAAGGAAGGAGAAAACGACAGGGCACTAAAGACAGAAATAGTGCATGCCTGGAAACATGTTCACAAGAAAGGAAGAGAGTCTCTAGGAAAACCAGACTGTGTCTCTATGGAACCTTATCTCCACAGGGTACAAGCTAGGGCTCTCAAACTGAGGATGCCTTACCCTCGTCAAGGAGTTCTTCTGTCGAAGAATCCTGTCCTTTATTTTATGTCGGATACGGAAAAACTTCAGGTTATGCTCAACAAAGTTCAACAAGAGAGGAAATCTTAGAGGAACAAATACCGCATTCTCAATGTGCAGTGTAAGAAGATACAACAACTGTTGAAAGACAAAGATGCTCTGATTGAGATTTTAGAGCAACATGCTATGGAGAATCAAAAAGACAAAGGAATTTGCTCGCTCCTTTCACTTGGCAAAGGAATGACAACCCAACAACGGCTGAGGAGCGCCGGTCAAAGAAAAGGAAAGTACCGGAACCAGCACCTGAGTTCCCCTCGGAGAGGACTCGGGCCCCATAAGTTTGGATTTCCTTTTACAGCACTTTGTAATTACTGTATTTCCATTTCCGCAATCTTTGAATTCAATAAAACGGGGTTTCCCCACTGTTTGATATTTGCAATCCGGTTGTTGAGGTTTCTTTTGAAAATAACAAAAAAATTAATCAATATAATTGCATATCATTCATCATTCTCACTTAACGCATTCTTTCTTCTTCCCTACAAATCTCACGTTTGTGTCTCGGTTCTAGAGTCAAACTGTCTCATTCGTACAATACTCGGGCCAATCAACAGAAGAAAATGGATAATCTCGAGGAAGAAAACAGAGAGTTGAGAGAAGAAATCGACACTCTGAGAGAAGATATGAGAAAGCTTCGCAGCGACATGCAAGCTCTGGCAGAAGCCCAGCTACAAAGGACTGTTATTTCAGAGATCACATCAACGCCCATAGTGGAGAAGTATGATCCTAGGTATAACATGCCAAAAGATCGTCCCTGGGGCATGCCTATTAACTATATCCCGGAAGGATATGTTCCCCCGATCACTGAAGATCCGAGAACTGCAGTAGGAGTCGCTAGGCCTGAAGGTTACAAACTTCGGGAAAGCGAAGATGCCAGGGGCATGCCTACAACTCCTGAAGGTTATAAACTTCGGGAGACGCCAAGAGTTACGGTCGTAATGACTATACCACCACCCGTAGTACACACTGTCCCGGAAGGACAAATTCCACAGATACCCTCTGGTGGAAGTGAAAGTATGGATAACAGAATGAAGGAATTCCAGGAACAGTTCCTGGAAATGTAGAAAGAACTGTAAGCCATTCCCGGTCAGGATCTATTTGGAAAGGACGCCGCAGACCTTTGTTTGGTCCCCAATGTAAAGGTTCCGCCCAAATTCAAAGTGCCCGAATTTGAGAAATACAAGGGTAACTCTTGCCCTCAGAGCCATTTGGTGATGTACACTCGGAGGATGTCAACTCAGACGGAGAACCACCAGCTACTGATCCATTATTTCCAGGATAGTTTGACCGGTGCCGCACTCAAATGGTACATGGGTTTAAACTGCACTAAGATCGCTACTTTCAGGGATCTTGGAGCTGCCTTCGTTCAACAGTACAAATATAATCTGGATATGGCACCAGACAAAGATCAACTCAGAGCCATGTCGCAGAAGGACAAGGAAACCTTCAAGGAATATGCTTAGAGATGGCATGAAATCGCCGCCCAGATTGATCCACCTCTTGAGGAAAAGGAGATGACAAAGATTTTCTTGAAAACCTTGAGCACATTTTATTACGACAGAATGGTTGCCAGTGCGCCCAACGTTTTTACCGAGATGGTGGGCATGGGAGTTCGTCTTGAGGAAGCAGTCTGAGAAGGACGTTTAGTTAAAGATGCTGGATCATTGAGCAGTACCAAAAGATATTGAAGTGCTCTCCCTAAGAAAAAAGAGCAAGATATTGGGAATATCTCTCTCGAAAAGCAAAGATGACGGTACCAACCAGTAGCAGCTGTAACTCCTGCTATTAACCCTACGCCTGTTCCTACGTATCAACCTCAGGTTTCTCAAAGCCAACCGAATCAAGAACAATTTCAGCCAAGGACACAACAGCCTCTTCAGCAGGCTCGCCTCAATACAACAACAACCGTACAACGCGACCACCAGGGTTCGACCCTATACCCATGTTGTACGCAGAACTGTTTCCATTACTACTGGTCAAGGGGCACGTCCAAACTAGAGCTCCTCTTGCAATTCCGGAAAATCCTCCTTTTTGGTTCAAAGCGGATCAGACTTTCCCTTACCATCAAGGAGGACCAGGGCATAACATAGAAAACTGTCTCAATTTCAAATCCGACGTGCAAAAGCTTGTTAGGAGCGGGGTCTTATCTTTTAAAGATACGAATCCAAATGTTCTCACGAACCCGTTGCCTCAACATGAGAAAGCTGCAGTAAATTTGATAGAAGGGGAGTCTAACAACAGCTATCAAATTCATGATGTGCTCTTATTGAGGACCAATCTGGTCAAGATGCATCACAGACAGAGCGAATATGGACATGTACCAGCTCACAATTATCACCAGTGTGATATCTGCTCTAAAAATAATAAAGGATGTTCTGTGGTGCAATCAGCTCTATAGGAACAGTTGGATCTCGGATAGATCCAAGAGTATCGAATTCGTGGGGTCAACATGACTTATATGAATTCCAACATTATTCAGAATCGCGACATCTGTGCGATGAATATCAACTTGGTGGCAATGCACTCAAGGTAAAGCCAGTATCATAATCTGCTGCGGCACGATTATAATTCCTGTCTGATTTGCTCGGTAAACAATCAGGGATGCTCTTTTGTACAAGAGGCCCTCCAGCGTCAGATGGATCTGGGATGGATCTAGGATTACCATGATAAAAATCCTTATCAGATCAACATGATTCAAATCTTCGATATTCTTTTGATGAATACCAGCTTGGTGGAGTTACAAGCTAAGCAAGTCCGGCTCGGTTTTCTGACTTCACGTGAATATCGAAACTGTACAGTATGCTGTGAGAGTGATCAAGGATGTGCTCTTGTTCAAAGAACTTTGCAACACTTGTTAAACCATTGGTGGCTTCCGATCTATCTAGACGAAGACACACAACAAGTTAGCATGATCAATGGGAACCCTACTAGGCATCAAAGTCAAGATGTTCGATCTACGAAATTAGACCTAGTAAGGTTACACTGCATCCAAAGCGGACGTGGCCGGGTGCCACCATACAACTACGAGCGCTGTATAGTTTTCTCGGAAAACAACCAAGGATGCCACCTCGTGCGAGCAGCCCTTCAAAGTCAGTTGGACCGTAAAGAGATTCGGCCATATCCAGGTTCTGGGTCCATCAACTTGATGCCCGACTATTACGCAGATCAATTCCATGACGTTGTCGTAATCTCTGATCCTGAGAGGACCAAAGATGTTTGTGCCATCATCCCTCTACTTGACGAATCAAAAGTTCTTAACCAGGAATTGGTTGAAGTTACTTACGACAGTCGGAAAAATCAGAAGGCTCCTGTAGTTATCTATCTGCCAGGACCAGTACCATATGAATCAACTAAGGCTATCCCTTACAAATACGGTGCTACAACAATTGAGAATGGAAATGAAATTCCATTACCCTCCGTCGTGAATATTGCAGACATCAGTCGAGTAACACGGAGCGGTCGAATCTTCAACCGAGGAGTTGGAGAGCCTAACAGAGAAAAGTAACCTCAAACTGAAGTTCCCAATCAACCAGTCGGTCAATCCAGTGATCCCGACCTTTCAAAGAACGATGATGAGATGCTGAAGCTCATCCAAAGGAGTGAATACAACATTGTTGATCAACTATTGCAGACTCCTTAAAAAATCTCAGTGTTGTCTCTTTTACTCAGTTCCGAAGCCCATAGAGAGGCTCTACAAAAAGTCTTAGAGCAAGCCTTTGTGGAACAAGACGTAACAATAAGACAATTCGACAGCATTGTCTCCAACATCACTTCTTACAATAACTTGGAGTTTAGTGATGAGGAATTTCTAGAAGAAGGCAAAAGCCACAACATGGCTCTCAATATTATAGTTAACTGCCAGGACGATGCCTTAGCCAGCGTACTAATAGATATCGGATCGGCTCTGAATGTTATGCCGAAGTCTACTTTAATACGACTATCATTTAAAGGATCTCCGATGAGAGGCGGTGATGTCACCGTCAAAACATTTGACGGATCCCGAAAAACAGTTATTGGTGAAGTCGACCTTCCCATAACTATCGGTCCTCACACTTTCCAGGTCATGGACATCCAAGCAACATACATCTGTTTGTTGGGGAGACCTTGGATACACCAGGCTGGGGCAGTCACTTCGACGCTTCACCAGAAGCTGAAGTTCGTCAAGAATGACCAACTTGTCACAGTCTGTGGAGAACAAGCCTTGATCGTGAGTAACCTATCAATGGCCACTTGTGTAGAACTCGAGGAAGTTGTTGGAACCCAGTTCCAGGAACTTTTGGTGAGCAATGAGAATCAATCAGAGAAAGGATCTTCAATTTCCTCGTATAAAGATGCTCTCAAGGTGATCAAAAGTAACAATGCAAAAGGATGGGGACAACTCGTCATTCCTACAGATAACAAAACAAGGAAGGGTCTTGGTTTTTCTTCAACCTGTACATTGACTGCTACTAACGATGAAAGTTTTCATCCCATTCAGGACTTCTTCCACAGTGGAGGTTTCCTTCACCCAGTGTCTCAAGAATTACCTACCATCAACGAGGGAGTTTCATCCGATACAGATGAAGAGTGGAAGTCCTATCTCAACAAGGACGGTTATATGTCTCAGGAAAAGGTGTCTACGCCATTTTGCTATCCCGCACAGAGTCTGAGATTTATACCAAGGTCAGACGTCAAAATGATATACGGAGATTGAGATCCGGAAGGATGTCGTGCTCCGCCAAACTCATTAGAGGAGGACACTTTGATGAAAGATAACTTTTGGCCTCCTCTTAGGCTTCGTATAAGGACCATTTACTCAGGAAAGCCAACCTCCTCTTGGGCTTTGTACAAAGACGCTCCCCAGCGGAGCTAACCGTTTCCAACTCTCTTGTTGAGTCAGTCACTTTTAACCTCCATCTTGGGCTTTGTACAAGACACATATAAAAAACACTCTCTAGTTGAATATAAAAGACTTTCTTGTTAAGTCAACTACAGCCTCAGACTCTCTTTTTGAGTCAACCACTTCTCAGACTCTCTTGTTGAGTCAAACTTTTTTTTACCTCAATCTCGGGCTTTGTACGAGACAGATAAAAGACTCTCTTGTTGAGTCAACCCTTTTTAGCCTCAATCTCAGGATTTGTACGAGACATATAAAAACCCCTCTCTTGTTGAGGTAGTCTTTTCCAGCCTTTCTTTATGTTTGGGTTTAAAAATTTCCCCTAGCAGGAGCCAGCCTACTCTTAGGTTTTCTCCAGCCTGTTCAGCCACAATCCTAGGCTTTGTACAGGACAGATAAAAGTACTCTCTTGTTGAGTCAAGACCTTTTAGCCTCCATCTTGTGCGTTGTACAAGATACATATATAAACACTCTCTCGTTGAGTAAGTCAGCCTCCTCTTAGGCTTTGTATAAGGACATCCCCAGTGGAGTCAATCAACCTTTTAGCATCAACCTTGTGCTTTGATCAAGGCACACAAACAATCCCTCTTTAGAGATGACAAATTCTCTCTAAATCAACCCTTTAGCTTCATATCTTGGGCTTTGAACAAGATACAAATCACTTTTAGCTTCAATCTTGGGCTTTGAACAAGACACCAAAACACCTTCTTTCCTCCCTTAGAATAGGAGGAACTACGATCGCTCTGATTTCCCTGTTTCATTTAAACACGGAAATACGTAGGCATAAGATTGAAAAATCTTAGCGAGCATACCAATCAAACAAAAACCTTAGGTTCAGTACCTTCACGCTAGCACCTATCCAAAATCTCCATGAACAGTCCCGGTATTCCATTTTTAACAAAATAAGCAGAGAGAGCCCCACAACCACAATAGCATCTGTAAATCAACAGTCAGCTGTTTAAACTCAGTATGCAAGCAGGGTTAATTGGAGACATCTATTTCCCTTCCTTAATCATCTTAATAGGATAAAAAATGAATCGATCTGTAGTACCCCCAAAAGCGATAGTGCTTAAGAACCAAAAAAATTTGCGCTACAAGTGGAATATGGTTTCAGTTCTTTTAAATTTAGCTCTAACTTCAAGTTTCTTAGCATGTGGACTCTGCGTGATTAGTGTAGAGATTTCATTGCCTATAGTTGGTGTCAACCAATAATAGTGCAAAGATTCGGTCTTTGGATTACATCCATTTTGGAATCTGCCAAAATGTCAGTTGCTATAAAGGGCTCTTTCCAAGTTTACTTCTCCGGTAAGAGAGCGGTTAGACAGGGAGAACCTTTGTCTCATATTATATTTTTTCTCGCTAAGGATTCTCTAAGTCATAATATCTCAATGTTTGTCAAGGATAGTGGTATCATCCCTATGAAGGCTACTAGGCTAGTAGATATATCATCTCACATATTATATACAAATAAAATCTAAATAAACTTTCTTATCAAGAGGTATGTCACAAAGTATATCTAATCATATCAGCAACCTTATTGGCTTCTCCGAAGGTTCCCTGCCCTTTCAGTACCTTGGTGTCCCATTTTTAAAGGAAGAGTTAAAGTTTCTTACCTTCAAACCTTAGCAGAGGATATAATTACCAAATTGACATCTTGGAAGGGCTTTACTATCTCTTTTTCTAGAAAACTCTTCTAGTCAAGTCTGTCATGCAAAGTATGTTACCTCACTATATTTCAATTTACTTTTAATTTGTTTCTTTATTAGGGAATACTGAAAAATGATTTTGGAATATTCATCTGGAGTGGTAATATCACCTATAGAAAGCATGTTACAGTTGCTTAGAAAAATGTATGTCAACCTAAGGCATGTGGTGGATTAGTATTGAGGTCTCTTCTATCCCTTAATGATGCAACAAATCTCAAACTTGGTTGGGACATGACGAACAGTGAGGAATCTTGGGCTAAGATTGTGAAACATGGTGCAATCAACCTCACATATATTCAACTTTATTATACTAAATAAAACATGAATATAACTTCTTGCTCTCCAAGACCTCTTGGCTGCTTGGCAATGGCAAAAATATCAAGTTTTGGAAGGATCCTTTGGTGCAGAAAAATAATATTTCAACTCTTGAATCTTAAGTTATTTATTCAAACTCATTTGTCTCAGATTTCCAGAAGAATGGAACATATACATTCCCTAAACCGTGGAAGGATATTTTTCTTTACATAAACCATGATGTTTTGCATATGAGTCTCATTGCTTATGAAAGTGATAAAATTGTTTTGTATAGCTCTTCTTCTGTCACCCTTACTCTCAAAGATACTTACATTACCAAGTCTTCCCCTCTATCAAGCTTGACTGGGCAAATTTCATATGAAATATGGATCTACCCCTATCAAAATCCTCCCTGATGTGGTGCCTAATGCATAACAATATGCTTATTGATGGGACAGCTCAAGCTAGAGGTAGCATTGGAAAATGTTCACCTGAAAATTTCATATACTTTCTTCCAATTCTCTTATGCTTCCAAGCTTTGGCATTGGCTTGGAAAATCCCGTAAGTCTTCAATTATGATCTCTTTTACTGATGATATTTAGTCCCTTTGCAACAAAAGTCGGTTTCCACAAGGTTCCTTGATCATTAAGTTAGTCATTATGTTCACTGTCTCATCAATTTGGAATGTTAGAAACTTGGCTAAACATCTTAATAAGGTTCCTCATCTTGATTCAACAATCTCTAGCATCACTGCATAAATCATGATGGTTGGTAATAACTTTTTGTTACTCCCATCTTCTTAAATGATGGACTTTAATCTTC
Organism: Lathyrus tuberosus; assembly: GCA_022829125.1. Lineage (NCBI taxonomy): Eukaryota > Viridiplantae > Streptophyta > Magnoliopsida > Fabales > Fabaceae > Lathyrus > Lathyrus tuberosus. Next base: position 8,604,180 of record JALAZF010000080.1, read on the forward strand.
TCATGACCTTCAAAGTGAACATCCATCATCCTCGTACTCCCTTGGTGAAAGAGGTTCTTTGGAAACCACCATCTTGGGATTATCTCAAATGTAATTGTGATGGTGAATTCACTCAACAATCTAGTGGATGCAGGGGCAATTTGTTGGCTCTCAATTTTGACGCCTGGTTTGATTCATGTAACAAATAAAGAAAAGAAAATCTTTTTCCAAGTTATGATGCATTTCGACTAGGCGAGGATTAATGATGAACGATCAGTCGAAATCATTTCTTACGAAAGGAAGAATGACCAGGTGGACTTAGGAAATTCTCTAAGTATGAAATTTTTGTTTCGACGGAGTGTTACAGATGATGTTTTCGACTTGAGTTTTGAATTTGAATCAAGGAGGGAATATTGTCCTTACCCAGTTTTTAAACGGAGACACGTGGAGTAAGATGAAGAATCGAAGACATGCCGAGTGCCACTTGTATTGATTTTAGAGAAAGACCATTAAAAGCAGTTATTTTGATTCATTATAAATAAGCAGTCTTAGTGATAGGATTGTGTGTGTTCAAAGTTGTACAAAATCTCTAAATTACTCAAAGTACCCGTGTGCATAGAAAAGAGCGTGTTGAGAAAATGTACGTTTGATGTAAACACCATACTTTTACATTTTAATTCAAGTTTATCTTATTTATTACCCAAGTTATTTTTAACACATTTACTTACTTTTTGATAAAGATTCTGCAATTTACTTTCTTTAAAATTCTTAAAAGTTGTTAACCCTTAAATCATAAATGTTGTCAAAGTATTCGTCATTTTTCCAAACTTTATTTCAATCATTAGCACATGTCTTAGGATTTAGTATGGTCGATCCTGCAAGTAACCCAACCCCTTATTGATTTGGAAGACCAGCTGTTGTTTGCTAATTTTCACGATAAACACATATTTAGAGATTCCAAAGGTAACTTTTTTCTTGCATTTGTTGAGCCAACTCCTAGTACCATTTCCTTACATGCTAAAATTTCTACAGTCTTTAGAGCTATAGAAATTGTAAAGGATAAATTATGGTCTAAGCTTTGGATTGAGAATGATTCTCTATTAGTGGTTCAAATTTTTTTCAAAGGACCTTCTGGTTCCTTGAAAACTTAGAAACTAGTGCAATCATTATAAGCAAATATGTCTTTTGTTATCTCACACAATTTCAGATAAGAAAATTCATCGGAGGAATTTTTTGCTAACATATGGCGCAATTCTTATGCTCTAACTTTTTTTTGGCTATATTTTTTTTTTGGAAATTGAGAGTGATTTTATAAAGAATATGCTAGAAATTTCTTATTTTTTAATTCATTTTCTTTAGAGAATCTTGGCCTAATTCTCCTCTCCTTTTTATGAAACATCTTTTCCTTTTATATGTATGACTTTTATTTTATTTTTTAAAAAAAGTACTATCAACACTACCATAAACTTTCCTCCATATATTAGAATGTGTTCTGGACTGGGCAGGCGCTTGGCCCACAGCAGGGCAAGGCCCAATAGCCAAAACTAGCCGTTGGGCACAACTAGCCGTTGGGCACAATATGACCATTGGGGACATGCCCCTCACGCGCTTGACAGTTCACGCGACTAACTATTTCCCCGGATCTCATGGAAACAGTTGGATCAGGTCAAAGGGTCACGCGCCTGACCCTCCACCTGGCAGTCTCCCATTGGTCGACCAGATATTTCGGCCACATGGGAAACCTTGGCCCCGCACTGGGGTTACTTCTATAAATACCCTCTCACTTGAGACAGGCAAGTTTGATCACTATTCAATACTTAAAATTATACCTTAGTACTTGCTTTTCTCTCTTGTTAAATCACTTACTTTGGCATCGGAGTACCTTGCAGGTACAACCCCCCTTTCTCTCCTACGAGCACCAGTACCTGTCCTACGCTCTGATCACCTCAGATCAGTGGCACCGTCTGTGGGAAACACTGCTTCCCCATCTTTTTGATTCAAGATTCCTCATCTTTTTCACCCAAAAGACCAAAGCTCTCTCCAAACTTCATCTGATCATCATGGCCTCCAACAGGAACGATGATGCCCATCAAGAACCTGTCGTTGCCGTTATTGCTGATAACGTCGATCACCTCGTCTCCGAAGCTACCTTCCCGAAGATAGATCATCGGGATGGAAAGACCGCCTCTCCTACCCCCGATGATGTGAAGTCGTACGCACAAGCTGCTGGTCCTGTTTTTTAGCCTATACTTGTCCCTCAAAACGTGGACCCAAGAACTGCTGCCCTCATCACCTCCCTCAACAGGTCCAACTTCCTGATCTTCTAACAGGGCAAAAAGATCAGCATGCTCGAGCACGCCCTCCAGGAGCAGCGCCCCTCGCAGAAGCCCGACAATCCTTCTCCACGGCCGCAGTCTTCTCCTCAGAAGCGTAGAAGGGACAGATCCAGGAGTCTCTCTCCTGCCCGGAGATGCTCAAGATCGGAGGAACCTGATTTAGAAGTTACCAGACGACGACACCGCTCTCCCCTGCGGAGATCCAGACGCTTTCCTACTCCGAAAAGAACCACACCTTCGAGGAACCATCACGAGCACCACAAGTCACTTAGACATTCTCCCAGACGCAGCAGAAGCCGCGGACGTAGTAATTCCCCCTGTCGGTCATCCAGTGCTTGCAGTGACTACGATGTCCATGGGCCCCTATCTCAGGAGATCATGGACACGCGCATTCCTCGCGGACTAGAGAAGCCACCTCCTCTGGCCACTTACGACGGGACCACCGACCCAGGCGAGCATACAAAAAATATCAAAACCATGCTTCACTATCATAACATAAGCGAGGCTATTAAATGCAGGTTATTCCCCATCACTCTCAGGAAGGGGGCCATGGCCTGGTTCAAGCGACTTCCCCGAGGCTCGGTCACGTCCTGGAAGGATCTAAAAACTAGTTTGCCCTCCATTTTACCGCCTCCCGACGACATCCCAAGTCGGAGGCCACGCTGGAAGCCATTATGTAGGGCAAGGATGAGCCCTTGCGTGCATATATTAAGCGTTTCAACAAGGAGGCTGTTGAGGTCCGCCTGACTGACTATATGAAGAAATATCTCCTCGAAAAGGGGTTGAAACCGAAGAGCGAATTCTGCAAGGCGGTGGACATAGAGCCTCCTCGCACCCTGGCCGAGTTACTCCGTAAAGCTCAATCGTATATACAATACGAGGAGAAAGAGGAAGCATACAAAGCCCATGACTCTAGGGATCAAGAGAGTTCCCGGGCAACAAAAAAAGACGAATCAGAGGCCCCTAGACGTGATAGAGAGTGTAACACGGTGGTTTGAACTGACTTTTAAAATGTTGCGGTAAGCAAGAGTCGCCACCGACTTTTATTTTATCCAATAAAGAAAGGAATAAAAGAACAGGAAAGACCTTTTTAAAAAGATTTTGAGTTCGGGGGGTAAGTTATACAAAAGGAAGGTACGAGCACCTTTTGTATCCATGGTTATCCATGGGCTCTTAATTGCTTAGCTCACTTTACTTTTGTTTAAAAAAAATGGTGTAGTGTGTGATTAGAAAATATTTTCATAAAGACTTTAACTTTGCAATGATCCTCGTATGGATTTATGCAAAGTGTTTAGCTTTGAAAAATGTTTGAAAAGTGGTGTGTAAAGAGTGTTTTTTGAAAAGGGTGAGTATGCATTTAAGAGTTACTACCCTAAGTTTGTAAGGTCTTTCTTGTTATTTCTTTTCTTTAGGGGTAAGACTGTCCTTACTATTAGTGAGTAAGTAGTCTTTACCTTGGATGTTAAAGGGACGAGTGTAGGGTCATCGTATGGTCATAGAAGGCAACTTGTAGGGGTATCTTAGTAATTTGAAGGGACAATCATCATTTTTCCGTAGGGTCATCGAGGGACAAGATCATTTATTCGTAGGCAACTCGAAGGGGCTATGATCTTTTATTCGAAGGGACTTGATGCTTTTATTTGTAGGCAACCTTACTAAGATACCTCTACGCTCGATGAACTTGACCATTTTAATCGAAAGGCAGCGAAGAGAGGTTACCCTAGAGGTGTAAGTGTGAAGAGTGTGTTGATTCAGTTATTTATCTTGAATTAGGATTATTCTATGTCAGGTTTTAAATCTTGCCATGCAAACCTTAGTTACTAGCAGTTGAATATGTACAAAAAAAATTAAAGTGCGGGAATTTAAACCTAAGCTATTACATCCCATGAGCAGTTACAATATTTAAAAAAATGCGAGGAAATGTAAATCTACGCTATTACATCCTGTGAATAGTTACAATATATAGGAAAATGCGAGGAATTAAAGTTCTAAATTATTACAACCAAGAAATAATGTTAATGCTTTTTTTTTTTAAAAGAAAAGGATTTTAGGATTAGTAAATAAAAGATTTTTAAGGTTAATGGTAATAAAAAATTAAATAATTAAGTACAAATTAATCCTAAAGTCTAATTAATTTTAATTAAAACTAATTCTAAATTAATGTCCTTTTGTACCCTTTTTTGCAATGATTTTGAATAATAAAAATAATTAAAAGTCAAAACTTTAATTATTTACAAATTAATTAAGTTAATTAATAAAAATAAAAAAAAAGAATCAAAAAGTTGATTAACTAATTAAAAAAAACTAAATTCTAATTTTTTGTTAATTATATACAAATTAAGCTAATTAATTAAAAAAACTTAAATGTCTAATTGATTTTAATTAAAAAAAACTAAAGTCTAAATTAATTATTGTTAAGGAAAACCCAAAAAAAAAAAATTCAAATTCGCCTGGGACTGTTCATCGTCTTCAACCTTTTTCCTGCGAATTCTGCTGCGAATTTTGCTGCGAATTCTGCTGCGAATTTTGCTGCGAATTTCCTGCATTTTTTTGAAACACCATGAAAACACCAAATAAATTAATCAAAAGGCCATGGTTCGATTGGAAACAAGCCCCTGAATCCAATGGTGGCCTTAGTTTTGTCTAAAAACGCATGTATAGTGGGATTCGAAGAACACCCTCTTTGTGCCCTAACAATGGCAAGTCTTGATTCCTGCACCAAAGCTTGTTAGTAATTGATCAAAACCGATCTAAACATCATAATTAATAAGAATATAAACATGAATAACACTTATAATGCATGAAAGATGAGATTTGAAAAGTGAAAATTTCAAGAAATGGCCATGGTTTGATGTGCGCATTTCACTTGCTTCCAACCTTCAAGAGTGATGAGGATTGGCTCCTGGGATTGTTTTGAGACGATTTGGACGTGGAAAAATCGTGAAAACTCGCTATGAAGTGTTTTTATGATTTTTCTAGTTTTGCCTCTTTTTTTGAAAATATTTTTGGGTTGCTTCAAGTGATTTTTCGTGTCCTTCAGGTTTGGATATGGCCATGTATTTATAGGAGAGGAATTAGGTTGAAAAATTCCATGGGCTTGGATCAAAACTTGAATGATAATGAATGGTGTTCAAAACTTACCATTTTCTCCCATTTGGCCATCCAATCTTCCCTTAACAATCTTGCACGAATTTAAATTAGATAATATGCTCATAAACCTCAATATTTGATTCCATAATCAACCACAAATCAAATCTCTTGATTTTTTTATATTTATTTTGATTTAAATTGAATTTAAAGGATTTAAATCCAATAAAATATGGAATAAATAATAAAAAATCAGAAAATGTGATCAAATGGTCGTGGACCATCTTAAAATGAAGTTTGGGTTGTCACAAAATGGGCCCTTTTGGCAAAAAGTGGAGTTTGGCCATTATTTGCTTTGTGCACCTCCTCAAAATTGTCCAACTTTGGCAATGCATAACTTCCTCAATTTTTATCATTTGGATGAGTTCTTGGACTTTTTAGAAACCTCAAGATGTCCTCTAATCACTCCTTTTGGTCCCATGTCAATTTGATCTCCCATGTTCAAGTTATGAGCTTTTGAAAAATGTTGACTTTTGTTGACTTTCAAAATGACCTATAATGTCTTGGCTCATATCTCCAGAATGAAGCATTTCTGGACTTGGCTTGTGATACACAAAGTTGTAGGGAATTAAATTTCCTTCAATATGGGCTTTGGTTGAGGAATTTTTGATGAAGTATGTGGAAGTTATGCCTGGTCAAAGTACAGGTGACTTTTCCTACAAAAACCCTAATTTAGTAACTCCCGATTCTTGATGATTCTGAGGTTTCCTTGATGAATCATGATCAACCCTTGATCAAAAGATGAATTTCACCCCATAATCTTGATGTTGACCAAAAATCTTGAGGTTTGACTTTGTGTTGACCACAGTTGACTTTTTGACCAAGTTAACTGATTTTTGACTGTCTGAACATCTGACTGACCAAACTTGTAAGGAAAGTCTTGAAACTTGTTATGAGGATTCTTTGAAGTGTATGGGACACCATGAAGTCCTTTTGAAGCTTTATAAGTTCAATCTACTTTGAGAAGTACACAACCTTAGTTGGATTTATTGCTTAGGAGGAGGTTTAGTCTGATGAAACTTTTGAGTACTCTTGAGCAACTGAAAATCTTATGAATCACTAGGAGACCTCTTGAGGCATATTGTCTTGAATATGTGAGGGCAAATTTTGGGGTACAACAGCTGCCCCTTTTCAATCTTCTTAAACCTGAGGAGTAAGATTGGTATTCGTGCCGATCGGGATCTGAAGGTGGAAGAGGATTGAACAATAAGAACCCAAAAATTTGCACTCGTCGGTGCGCTCTGTTGGTTGATCGTATTTCCTAAATGGGGTTAAAGGATGCCATTCGAAGTGTATGAAAGGATGAAGATGGGCTTATAGATGCCATCCAAAGTAACCGTTGATAGGAGTATCAGAATGCGCCTAGGTTTGACTGTATCTGAGGAATATACTATAATGAGTCTGTGTCCAACTGTATCTAGCAGACGTGTTGGGAAATGCCAGAATAATTCTTATGCCTTGAATGTATCTGTATGATGTTCTAGAATGAGTCTACATCTTGACTGTATCTATAAGGAGATCAGAATGAGTCTTTGCCTGATTGTATCTGGGAGTCGTATTAGAATGAGTCTACGTCCGACTGTATCTAAAAAATTAGTATTAAAATGAGTCTTCGACTGACTGTATCTAAAAGATGTAATGGGATAAGTATCAGAATGAATCTGTGTCTTGATTGTATCTGAACTGTGTCTAGAAGATGTACTGGAATGAGTATCAGAATGAATCTGTGTCTTGATTGTATCTGAACTGTGTCTAGAAGATGCACTGGAATAAGTCTACTCCTGACTGTATCCAAAGGAGTATCAGAATGAATCTTTGACTGATTGTATCTGAAAGATGATAAACCGTTGACAATACTTGTCCGTTTGAGAACTAACCTGAAAAAACAAGTTAGTCTTATGCAATGTCATGATACATGTAATGCATTGCGTAATGACGCTCTTAAACTAAATGAGAACGTTATATGCGTTTTGTATGCGTATGCTATGATGTATTGTAAATGATGTATGGGTATGAAATGTCGCTGAAGGTAGCGGTGGCTTTGAATAGTAAAGTCTGATTGGGGAAAATAAATCCCTGACTGTTGTTGGGGATGGAGAAAATAAATCTTCAGATCCTGTTTGGAATGACTCTACCGGGGATTCATACTTTCCTTTTGGGATGTTCCGCTGGGGATCTTTGACTTACGCTTGTGGATAGAAGTATTCTGTCAGGAGAGTTGGTAGTCTGTGGTTCTTTTACTGTGGAAATTGATTGTATGCATTCTGACTGGGAATAAAAGAGATGGATAATTCTCCGATGCACTATCTGACCAGGTTTCAGACACGAGTGTCAACTCTTCTGGGGATAGCATCCTTGAATAAATTCTGCTGGGGAATTGAATTCTGTATACTACATAGAGGGAATAACCTCCGATGGGGATTAGAATTTCATAGGTTGTGTTGAGGAAATTTCTACTGTATGCTGGGGAAATGATCAACTTCTTTATCTGCTAGGGGATCTATGATCATGCCAAGCTGTCTATCAAAGATATGGAAGTGAATCGCTGGAAGATGCTCCGATTTCTGTCTGAGGGCATATTAATTCTGTAGGGGAATATATCTCTGTTGGGGATGAGTTTGTGAAGATGGCTCAATAGAGATAATTCCACGGAGATTGCTCTGTGGGGACATTTCCATGAACTGGCTCTGTGGGGGTTCGTGGATATCTTGAACACTATCCCAACTTCTAGAATCATTAGTAAATGTTATTCCTGTTTTCATGTATATATATTTTTTGGTAAACATCAATCGTATTCAAGTGCATATGTTCATTCAAAGCAACAATTGGACGTTTACGCAAACCAAATAGGGAAAATAAAAGCAATTTTTGTATTTGAAAATAGACTTGTATTGATTTTGAAATTGGCCTATAAACAGGCAGTTTTGTACAAGGAGACAGAAATCCTAGTAAGAGGAAATTGTCGTAAAAATTGAAAAGGTACAGAGTGATAAACAAAGAAAAACAGCTATGTGGAAATGATCTCGTTGAGTTTCAACTCTGCTATTGCCACTATATCTTCAAGCATCTCATCCCTTGCTGTCGGAAGGAAAATGACTGGATTGATCTGCATTGTTCGAACTTGATAAAACTAGGCTGGAAGCAGATAAGTGATCCAACGGGACATAGTCGTACGCTTTAATCCCTAAATTTTACCTGGACCGCCTTTTCAGGTTTTCAGTCCACCGGGATACCCTTTTTTGCCCAAGCCGCCTTTTCAGGTTTTCGACTTGCCGGGTGTACAGTTCTTTGGTATATAGATCCCTAATTTTTGCCCGAACCCTTTTGGTTCGTCGGGATGCCCTTATTTTTGCCTAGGCCAGTCAACCTAGCAGGTCTCTTTTTATGCGTAGTATCTTTTGACTATGTCCGCGTTCACAGGGTGCGGGAAATCTTCACCGTCCATGGTAGTAAGCATCATAGCACCGCCAGAAAATATTTTCTTGATTACAAATGGACCTTCATATGTGGGAGTCCATTTGCCCCTGGGATCACCCTGTGGTAGTATGATACGCTTTATTACCAAATCACCGGCCTGGTACAATTGGTGCTTGACTTTCTTGTTAAAGGCCTTGATCATACGCTTCTGATACATCTGGCCATGACAGACAGCCGTAAGCCTCTTCTCATCAATCAAATTTATTTGGTCAAGTCAAGTCTGAACCCATTCCTTTTCGTCTAAGCCTGCATCTTGCATAATCCTTAGGGAGGGAATCTGAACTTCAACGGGTAAAACTGCCTCCATACCATAGACTAAAGAGAAAGGGGTTGCCCCTGTTGAGGTACGTACTGAGGTGCGATAACCATGAAGAGCAAATGGTAACATCTCATGCCAATCTTTGTATGTCACCGTCATCTTTTGCAAGATCTTCTTAATATTCTTGTTGGCAGCTTCCACTGCGCCATTCATCTTTAGTCGATATGGAGAAGAATTGTGATGCTTAATCTTGAACTGCGTGCAGAGTTCAGTGATCATAGTGTTGTTCAGATTAGTACCATTGTCTGTGATAATCCTTTCAGGGATGCCATATCGACATATAAGGTTATGCTTGATGAACCGAGCTACAACATTCTTGGTAACAGAAGCGAACGAGGCTGCTTCCACCCACTTCGTAAAGTAATCGATAGCGACAAGGATGAAACGATGTCCATTGGAAGCGGTAGGTTTAATCTCTCCAATCATATCAATGCCCCACATTGCAAAAGGCCAAGGAGCAGTCAGAACATTCAACGGGACCGGTGGTACATGTACTTTGTCAACATAGATCTGGCACTTATGACAAGTTTTGGAGTGATGATGGCAATCAGTTTCCATGGTAGACCAGTAGTAACCTGCTCTCAAAATCTTCTTAGCCATTGTATGCCCACTGGAGTGAGTGCCAAAAATTCCGTCATGCATCTCTTCCATAATCTTTTCTGCTTCCTTCTTGTCTACACAGCGAAGCAAGGTTGAATCGTGGTTGCGTTTGTACAAAATTTCGTTACTCAGAAAGAACTTAGCAGAGAACCTCCTTAGAAACTTCCTGTCATTGGTAGATGCCCCTTCAGGATATTCCTGAGTTTCAAGATATCTTTTCACTTCGTGGAACCAAGGTTTCTCTTCTACCCCATCAGTATCAACTTCATAACAGTATGCCGGCTCATCTAGTCTGTCAATAGTAATCCTAGGAGCCTCGTTGTCCCATCTGACTTTGAACATAGATGACATGGTAGCAAACGCGTCTGTCAACTGATTCTCTTCTCGTGGGATATACTCAAAAGTGATTTCTTCAAAGTATGGAATCAAAGTCAACACGTGTTCTCGGTAAGGAATGAGATTTGGATGCTTCGTGTCCCATTCTCCTTTAATCTGACTGATCACTAGGGCTGAGTCCCCATATACATTCAAGAATTTGATCCTCATATCAATGGCAGCTTTGATACCCATGATGCATGCTTCATATTCAGCCATATTGTTGGTACAGTGAAAGCAAAGTCTAGCAGTAAACGGCGTATAGCAACCCTTAGGAGAGATAATTACAGCACCAATACCATTGCCGAGTGCGTTAGAAGCTCCATCAAAACCATGGTCCATCGGGATCCTAGTTCAGGTCCTTCATATGGTCCAGGTTCTTCATAATCAGTAACAAGCATAATATTCTCATTTGGGAACTCAAAATTCATAGACTGATAGTCGTCCACTGCTTGATAAGCCAAATGATCAGCTAGTACACTTCCTTTGATTGCTTTCTGCATGGTGTACTGGATGTCGTATTCTGTCAAGACCATCTGCCATCTTGTTATTCGTCCGGAGAGAGCAGGTTTCTCAAATATGTATTTGATAGGATCCATCTTAGAGATCAATAAAGTGGTATGAGTCAACATATACTGTCTTAGTCGGCGAGCAGCCCATGCCAAAGCGCAACAAGTTTTCTCAAGCAGTGAATATCTTGTTTCACAGTCGGTAAACTTTTTGCTAAGGTAGTATATTGCATGCTCTTTTCGACCAGACTCGTCATGTTGCCCCAACACACACCCCATTGAATTCTCTAGCACTGTTAAGTACATGATTAGAGGTCTTCCTTCAACTGGTGGCATCAGAATCGGAGGTTCTTGGAGATACTCCTTGATCTTATCAAAAGCTATCTGACATTCGTCATTCCACTTCACTACTTGATCTTTTCTCAGTAATTTGAAGATTGGCTCACAAGTAGCGGTCAAATGGGAGATAAATCTGGAAATATAGTTCAAACATCCCAAGAAACCTCTGACTTCTTTCTCAGTACGGGGAGCGGGCATATCTTGTATAGCTTTTACCTTTGCAGGGTCGACTTCAATACCTTTACCACTGACGACGAAACCCAAAAGTTTACCGGATCTAACCCCAAGGGTGCATTTGTTTGGATTCAATCTCAACTTGTACTTCTTCAACCTCTCAAATAGCTTGTGTAGGTGGTCAAGATGCTCTTCTTCATTCTGAGATTTGGCTATCATATCATCAACGTATACCTCTATCTCGTGATGGATCATATCATGGAATAAAGCAACCATAGCGCGTTGATATGTTGCCCCTGCGTTCTTCAAACCAAATGGCATTACCTTGTAACAAAAGGTGCCCCACTGCGTAACGAATGTAGTCTTCTCCATGTCTTCAGGTGCCATCTGGATTTGATTATAACCTGAGAAACCATCCATGAATGAGAATATCTTGTGCTGAGCAGTGTTGTCTACCAGAACATCAATATGTGGGAGAGGAAAGTCATCTTTGGGGCTTGCCCTGTTCAGATCCCTGTAATCCACACACATACGAACCTTACCATCTTTCTTAGGCACTTGTACCACATTTGCAACCCACTGAGGATATGATGTGACAGCTAGGAAACCTGCATTGAACTGTTTCATAACCTCGACTTTGATCTTTTCAGACATCTCAGGGCGCATACGACGAACCTTCTGCTTTATCGGAGGACAACCTTCCTTCATCGGTAAATGGTGAACCACGATATCAGTATCAAGTCCTGGCATGTCTTCGTAAGACCAAGCAAAAATCTCAGCATAATCACGTAGCATTTGAATCAGTCTTTTCTTGACACGGTCTTCTAATCTGGCACCTATCTTGATTTCTTTCTTATCCTTCTCAGTACCTAGATTCACGACCTCGATTGGCTCTTCGTACGGTTGTATGATCTTTTCCTCTTGCTCTAATAGTCTAGAAAGCTCTATAGGCACTTCACAATCTTCCTCACCTTCGTCCTCGGCTTGGTAGATCGGATTTTCGAAGTCATAATTGACAATAGCAGAATCGATATCAATGGGGTCCAGAGTGGATGTGGATCTGCAATTTATCGCGTGGGTGTGTGTAAGAACACATAGCTATTTTGATGAATATAAAGTAAAAGAAAAGACAAAGAGCGCAAAATTTGAATGCAAAACGTCCATTGATTTATTGAATGAAAATATGCGATGAAATGACAACCCTAACAAATTGGCCATTGTGCCCCGGGCAAGGCACAAGGCTTAAAAGTTTTATTGTTCAAATTAACAAAACCAAACTTCGAAAATAAGAAAAACAGAAAATATCATTTACTCCTGACTAAAGGAGATAGGGATAATGTCTTCAGTCTTCCAATTGTTGAGCCCACTACCAATGGTAGGAAAGATCCAACTGTCTAGATCACAGTCACTATCAGCATCCTCCACAGCATTGACCTGATCTTTATGAACTCCTTTGCTGGTAATGCAAATAGCACGAGCACGACGTACAGCCCTCTGAGCCTTTGAAGTGAAGCCCAAACCAAATTTGTCAGACTTGTAAGGGATGTCTGTAACACCCCCTTTCTATACCCCCAAATAATCACATAAATCATTCAGGCACATATATAAAAAAAAAATATATAAAAATTCGCCAGAGTACGATTAAAACATGGTATAAAAGAGGCATGTCACATCATACACACAATTAATACATACAACACCTGCTCATTATATTGATATGCAACAGTGGGGTAACTTGCTACAGAGGAACTTTGTCCTTACACCCACATCTCAATATTTATAATAAAAGCGGAAACATCTAAAATATTGAAGAACAACACATATGTACATCATCCAGTATGAATCACTAGCTACATCATGTTTATACACAAATTCATCAGCAAGATACATATGCAAATGTATCACAAAAGAATAATATACATCCTAGCTACCCGGTGCTACATATCAGAGCCAACCGACCAAAAGAATGAAGACACGCTTCACAAAAAGACTTCCAGCATACCTACTCTGCAATGCCTCATAGAGCATCATAAAACAGCAGAAGGGTGAGAAATATTATCATAATAACAATGCATACAATTATATATATATCTTAACATAAAAATACACATATTACACATTCTCACCACAATTCATCACATTTTCATTTATATACCTCACAATGTATATATATATATATATATATATATATATATATATATATATATATATATATAACAAGTATATTCATCATGCACACTTTCACATTTCTCAATCATTCCGTATAAACATACACAATTATGTTCATTCAACAACACATCATTATAAAGATGATAAATGCAAATCATAGAGACCGACTCACGACTCTATGCAAATGCAATGCGGTACCGACTCAATCATCACTAGTTCACTCAGGAACTCTGCTGGAACCATCGCTCGTTACCGAAGTAACTCCCCGTCGGGCCTACGATGTTCACCCATTGCTCACACCCCACATGGGCACACAATGTTTATGGATCGCTCACACCCCACATGGGCACACGACCCGATCGCTCACACCCCACACGGGCACACGATCCGATTGCTCACACCCCACATGGGCACACAATCATTCGTAATCATCGCTCACACCCCACATGGGCACACGACGTTACGACGGATTCTCATTAGAATCGCACAACACAAGAATGCACATCATGATGCTTCACATGCAAAATGACTCAAAAGACATTCTTGAAATGCATACACATTCACAATATATTCATGCATTCATCTCTTACAATCACATACAATCTATATACATTCACATCAATGCACTATTGTATGATTCACATTCAAACACACAGTCAAAACGGTAAAAGTCGCTAAATAGCACTATTCCCGACTTTCCGACATAATTAAGTCGGTTAACGATTTCCAAAACATCATAATAAGAAAGTACAGCTCAATACCTTTCCAACGACACCAAGGATGTAAAAATCGGATACTCGGAACAAAAGTTACGGACGAAACCGAAAACGACATTTTGAAAAATCCCATTTTTACATTCCTCCTGTCCATACGCGTATCACCCATGTCCATACGCGTACGGACAGAACCCATTTCCTTCACAAATTCCTCGTTCCAAATCCCATACGCGTATTGGCCCATGGCTCGCCCCTGTTACGCGTAATGCCAATATTCATACGCGTATTGGCCCAAAAATAAGCCAATGATACGCGTATTGCCTTGGCTCATACGCGTATGGACATGCCCCTTACGCGTATGGCCAGAGCATACCCAGAAAAATTCTGCAGAACGAAGTTCTGCGTTTTCCACTCCCCAATCATCCAAATCTTCACCTAATACTCAGAAAAATGCCAATTTGATGTATAACAATACATACCAATTATGTATAAACAACTATGAACACAATCAACATAAGTTTTAATACATTTGGATCAATTTCTAATCAATTTCTCAAAAATGGGTTATACCCAAAAACTCACAAAATTCATCAACAACAACAACAATTCATACATAATCATATACATTGATAAGATAACAATGTTTCACACCCTTACCCGGATTCCAAGCTTGCTAATTGATTGATCTTGATGAATTTCTAAGTTTTTCCTCCTTTCCTCTTCTTTTCTCTTCCTCTTCTTTCTTTCTCTCCTTTTTCTTTCTATCTTTTTTCTATTTCTCTCTATTTCTCTTTTCTTTCTATTTTCTTTCTTTTCTATTTTCTTTTCTCTCATTTTCCACTAAATCAATTTAATTCATTTTTTTCTCACACAATTCTAATTCCACAAAAATTTCTAACTTATAATTAATTGAGAAAAGAATAAAATACCCTCCATTCTAATTTCCCCGAAAACTCTCGAAAATGGTAAAATAACATTTAACACACCAATTTAACAAATAAAATAATTTATCACCCAATTAAATTAAAAGACTCAAGAATAATGGAATAATCAAAATCGGGGCGTTACAACTCTCCCCCACTTAGAAATTTTCGTCCTCGAAAATAATACCTGACTCAAATAACTCTGGATACGACTCTCGCATCCCACTCTCTAGTTCCCACGTCATATTGCCTTCCGCAGCGCCTCCCCACGCTACTTTCACAAGCGCAATATCCTTGCCCCTTAGTTTCTTAACTTCGCGGTCCAAAATCCTAACCGGTAAAGCTTCCACCGTAAGGTTATCTCTCACTTCAACCTCGTCCATAGGAATAACATGTGACGGATCCGGAACATATTTCCGAAGTTGCGAAACATGGAATACGTCATGCAAATTCGAAAGGTTCGGAGGCAACGCCACACGGTAAGCCACAACACCAACTCGTGAAGTAATCTGATACGGACAAATAAAACGAGAAGTCAACTTCTTCGACTTCAAAGCACGACCCACACCAGTAACTGGTGTAACTCTCAAAAACACATGGTCACCTTCTTGAAACTCAAGATCCTTCCTTCTCTTGTCATGATAGCTCTTTTGTCTACTTTGAGAAGCTTTCATCTCCTCCCGAATAAACTTCACTTTCTCCGTTGTTTGTTGTACCATTTCCGGTCCAACTATCGTCCTCTCGCCGGTTTCATGCCAACACAAAGGTGTTCGACATCTCCGGCCATACAAAGCCTCAAATGGTGCCATACCTATACTCGAATGAAAACTGTTATTGTAAGTGAATTCAATTAACGCCAAATAACCATCCCAAGCACCACCTTGCTCGAGTACACAAGCACGCAATAAATCCTCCAACGATCGAATCGTCCTCTCGGTTTGACCGTCCGTTTGCGGATGATAAGCCGAACTCAATCTTAGCTTAGAACCCAAAGCCTTTTGTAAACTCTCCCAAAACCTCGATGTAAACCTTGGATCTCTATCCGATACAATACTCTTAGGAACTCCATGTAACTTCACAACCACAAGAACATAAATCTCGGCTAACTTCTCCAAAGGATAACTAATATCAATTGGAATAAAGTGAGCAGATTTAGTAAGCCTATCAACAATTACCCAAATAGCATTATGACCTCTTTGCGTATTTGGCAATCCCGTAACAAAATCCATCGATATACTATCCCATTTCCATTCCGGAATATCCAACGGTTGCATAAATCCACTTGGTTTTTGATGTTCCACCTTAGACTTTTGACAAGTTAAGCATGCATACACAAATCGAGCCACATCCCTCTTTAAACCGGACCACCAAAAGATCTTCTTCAAATCTTGATACATCTTATTCGCACCCGGATGAATACTCAAATTACTTCGGTGTCCTTCCTCTAGAATCATCTTTTTCAACTCCGCGTCGTCGGGAATACAAATACGACCACGGAATCTCAAAACTCCATAATTATCAACCTTGAAATCCTCATTCTCATTCAACATCAAATCAACGAATTTCAAGTCCAACTTTTGCTTTTCACTAACCGTTGCAAGAAAATCATTCGTAACATGTAACATACCAAGTCGCACACTCCTCGGCGTCATTTCACAAACCAAACTCAAATCTCTGAAATCTTCCAAAAGTTCCCATTCTTCCATCATCAATGCGGACATATGTAACAACCTCCGACTTAAGGCATCGGCCACCACGTTTGCCTTACCCGGATGGTAATTCAAACCAAAATCATAATCCTTCAAAAGTTCTAGCCACCTCCTTTGTCTCATGTTCAATTCTTTCTGATCAAATAAATATCTTAAGCTTTTGTGATCACTAAAAACTTCAAATCTCGCACCATAAAGATAATGCCTCCATATTTTCAAAACAAACACCACCGCCGCTAACTCCAAGTCATGTGTAGGATAATTCTTTTCATGCACTCTCAATTGTCTAGAAGCATATGCCACCACTTTTCTATCTTGCATCAAAACACCACCTAAACCTGTCAATGAAGCATCACAATACACAACAAATGGTTCATTAGGATTAGGCAAAATCAAGATCGGAGTCGTTGTCAACCTTCTCTTTAACTCATTGAAACTCTCTTCACAATGAATATCCCAAATGAAAGCCTTTCCTTTACAAGTCAATTGCGTTAAAGGAAGTGCCAATTTCGAAAATCCCTCAATAAACCTCCGATAATAACCCGCCAAGCCTAAAAAGCTTCGAATCTCCGTAACCGACCTAGGAGCCTCCCATTGCATCACCGCATCTATCTTGGATGGATCAACACTAATACCACTACCGGAAATAACATGTCCAAGGAAACTTACTTCCGACAACCAAAATTCACACTTCGACAACTTAGCATACAATTGTTTCTCTTTCAAAATTTGCAACACAATTCTCAAATGCTCTTCATGCTCCTCTTGAGACTTAGAGTAAATCAAAATATCATCGATGAACACAACCACAAAACGATCCAACTGTTCATGAAAAATACGATTCATGTATTCCATAAACACACCCGGCGCGTTAGAAACCCCGAATGGCATCACGGAGTATTCGTAATGACCATACCGTGTCCTAAATGCCGTCTTTTGAATATCCTCTCCTTTCACACGAATCTGGTGGTATCCTGATCTCAAATCAATCTTGCTAAAAACATTCGCACCAACCAATTGGTCCATCAAATCATCGATCCTTGGAAGCGGATACTTGTTCTTAATTGTCACCTTGTTCAACTGTCGATAATCAATGCATAACCGCATACTCCCGTCCTTCTTCTTTACCAACAATACCGGAGCACCCCAAGGAGAAACACTTGGCCTTACAAATTTCTTGTCCAACAAGTCATTCAATTGCTTTTTCAATTCTACCAATTCCGATGCCGACATACGATACGGTGCCATCGAAATCGGTCTAGTACCCGGAACTAGATCAATAGAAAATTCAACTTCTCTTTCCGGCGGTACATCCGTAATATCTTCCGGAAACACTTCTGGAAATTCGCACACCACTGGGAACACATCAAGCTCAACTTTACTCTCCACCGACAATGATGCAAACAAACCAAACAATTGAGCTTCGTCCGCTAAAAGTTTCTTCAACTCTTTAGTGGATAGGAAACTCTCAAATTCATCATCTTCCAAAGAAGGAAACCTTACTAACTTGTGATAGCAATCTATATGAACTCGGTTAAATTGCAACCAGTTCATACCCAAGATTACGTCCAATCCCTCCAACGGCAAACATACTAAATCCATAACAAAGTCTTTACCATACATGGTCAAAGGACAACTCATACACACCAAAGATGTAATTACCGACCCTGAAGCAGGAGTCTCAATAACCATTTCAGCACCCATCACAGTTAACGCAAGATTCAAACGCTTCGCGCACTCAGACGAAATAAACGAATGAGTCGCTCCCGTATCAATAACAGCAACTAAAGGTGTACTATTAATAAAGCATGTACCTTTAATCAAACGGTCCGCATTCGTAGTTTGAGTCCCCGCCAATGCAAACACCTTTCCGCCCGCTTGAGCTTGTTTCGGCTTAGTACACTTAGTACTAATGTGACCCACTTCTCCACAATTATAGCACTTCACCATATTTCTTCTACAATCTGTAGCAGCATGCCCAAGACCACCACAATTAGAACATTTCGCTACAGGCTTCCCACACTCAAAAGATTTATGACCTATATCACCACATTTGTAACACCTAACAACACCGGAACCTCCTCCTCCAGACCTCCTATCAAAGCTTCCCCTATGCTTACCCTTATCAATGGGTGTCACATAAGGTCCACTTCTAGCTTGTTGCTTCCCCTTCCTCTCATTCAAACTTTTGTAATGTGTAGAACGAGCCTTACTATCTTCTTCGAAGATTCTACAACATTCCGTCAAATCCGCAAACCTCCTTATCCTTTGATATCCCACAGCTTGTTTGATCTCAGGACGTAAACCATTCTCATATTTAATACACTTTGAGAACTCAGCAGTAATCGCAGCATAATGAGGATGGAATTGAACCAACTCCACAAATTTAGCAGTATAGTCCACCACAGACATACTACCTTGTTTCAGTTCAAGAACTCCATCTCCTTCTTTCCCTTCACACTCTCAGGGTAATACTTCCTCAAAAATTCAGTACGAAATAAATTCCAAGTTACCTCTTCATCATCCACCTCAAGAACTTCACGCATACCGACCCACCAATCGTCGGCTTCTTCCTTCAGCATGTGAGACCCAAGCCTCACCTTATTCTCCTCCGCACAGCCCATCACTCTGAAGATTCTTTCAATCTCCTTCAACCACAATTGAGCTCCATCGGGATCAAATCTTCCTTTGAAAACCGGTGGTTGATTCTTCCTGAACTCGTCATTAGCATTCACGTTAGGTGCACCTTGCACCGCCCTAGCCATTGCTTCCAAAGCAGCAGCCATCGCATTGTCGTTTCTACCAGCCATCTTCTGATTATTCCCAAAAATGACAACAAGGTTAAACAACAGTTCAACCAACACAACAACAAGACAGACACAACTGACTCAACTCTGGCTCTGATACCACTTAATGTAACACCCCCCTTTCTATACCCCCAAATAATCACATAAATCATTCAGGCACATATATAAAAAAAAAATATATAAAAATTCGCCAGAGTACGATTAAAACATGGTATAAAAGAGGCATGTCACATCATACACACAATTAATACATACAACACCTGCTCATTATATTGATATGCAACAGTGGGGTAACTTGCTACAGAGGAACTTTGTCCTTACACCCACATCTCAATATTTATAATAAAAGCGGAAACATCTAAAATATTGAAGAACAACACATATGTACATCATCCAGTATGAATCACTAGCTACATCATGTTTATACACAAATTCATCAGCAAGATACATATGCAAATGTATCACAAAAGAATAATATACATCCTAGCTACCCGGTGCTACATATCAGAGCCAACCGACCAAAAGAATGAAGACACGCTTCACAAAAAGACTTCCAGCATACCTACTCTGCAATGCCTCATAGAGCATCATAAAACAGCAGAAGGGTGAGAAATATTATCATAATAACAATGCATACAATTATATATATATCTTAACATAAAAATACACATATTACACATTCTCACCACAATTCATCACATTTTCATTTATATACCTCACAATGTATATATATATATATATATATATATATATATATATATATATATATATATATATATATAACAAGTATATTCATCATGCACACTTTCACATTTCTCAATCATTCCGTATAAACATACACAATTATGTTCATTCAACAACACATCATTATAAAGATGATAAATGCAAATCATAGAGACCGACTCACGACTCTATGCAAATGCAATGCGGTACCGACTCAATCATCACTAGTTCACTCAGGAACTCTGCTGGAACCATCGCTCGTTACCGAAGTAACTCCCCGTCGGGCCTACGATGTTCACCCATTGCTCACACCCCACATGGGCACACAATGTTTATGGATCGCTCACACCCCACATGGGCACACGACCCGATCGCTCACACCCCACACGGGCACATGATCCGATTGCTCACACCCCACATGGGCACACAATCATTCGTAATCATCGCTCACACCCCACATGGGCACACGACGTTACGACGGATTCTCATTAGAATCGCACAACACAAGAATGCACATCATGATGCTTCACATGCAAAATGACTCAAAAGACATTCTTGAAATGCATACACATTCACAATATATTCATGCATTCATCTCTTACAATCACATACAATCTATATACATTCACATCAATGCACTATTGTATGATTCACATTCAAACACACAGTCAAAACGGTAAAAGTCGCTAAATAGCACTATTCCCGACTTTCCGACATAATTAAGTCGGTTAACGATTTCCAAAACATCATAATAAGAAAGTACAGCTCAATACCTTTCCAACGACACCAAGGATGTAAAAATCGGATACTCGGAACAAAAGTTACGGACGAAACCGAAAACGACATTTTGAAAAATCCCATTTTTACATTCCTCCTGTCCATACGCGTATCACCCATGTCCATACGCGTACGGACAGAACCCATTTCCTTCACAAATTCCTCGTTCCAAATCCCATACGCGTATTGGCCCATGGCTCGCCCCTGTTACGCGTAATGCCAATATTCATACGCGTATTGGCCCAAAAATAAGCCAATGATACGCGTATTGCCTTGGCTCATACGCGTATGGACATGCCCCTTACGCGTATGGCCAGAGCATACCCAGAAAAATTCTGCAGAACGAAGTTCTGCGTTTTCCACTCCCCAATCATCCAAATCTTCACCTAATACTCAGAAAAATGCCAATTTGATGTATAACAATACATACCAATTATGTATAAACAACTATGAACACAATCAACATAAGTTTTAATACATTTGGATCAATTTCTAATCAATTTCTCAAAAATGGGTTATACCCAAAAACTCACAAAATTCATCAACAACAACAACAATTCATACATAATCATATACATTGATAAGATAACAATGTTTCACACCCTTACCCGGATTCCAAGCTTGCTAATTGATTGATCTTGATGAATTTCTAAGTTTTTCCTCCTTTCCTCTTCTTTTCTCTTCCTCTTCTTTCTTTCTCTCCTTTTTCTTTCTATCTTTTTTCTATTTCTCTCTATTTCTCTTTTCTTTCTATTTTCTTTCTTTTCTATTTTCTTTTCTCTCATTTTCCACTAAATCAATTTAATTCATTTTTTTCTCACACAATTCTAATTCCACAAAAATTTCTAACTTATAATTAATTGAGAAAAGAATAAAATACCCTCCATTCTAATTTCCCCGAAAACTCTCGAAAATGGTAAAATAACATTTAACACACCAATTTAACAAATAAAATAATTTATCACCCAATTAAATTAAAAGACTCAAGAATAATGGAATAATCAAAATCGGGGCGTTACAATGTCAGGAAGCTGACCCCAAATGGTACAACCACCTTCTTCAACCACAGCTCTAGCATCCTTTAGGGAAACCATTGTAGGAGGCACTCTAGTAACCTTGGGAACAGTAGGAACTGGTTTAGCAATAGGAGCAGTCTGAGGAGCCAATTCAAATGTTTGACAAGGAGTCTCGAGGAATTCGCCATCCATATCAACATACTTGAAGGTATTCAAATGACTAACCATATACTCTTCTTCACCATAGACGGTGACAATCTTGCCTTTCACGGGATACTTCAGCTTCTGATGTAAGGTAGAAGTCACAGCGCCGGCCCCATGTATCCAAGGGCACCCAAGCAGACAGGAATAGGCAGGACGAATGTCCATTACATAGAAGGTAGAAACAAAGACTTGAGAACCCACTCTGATTGGAAGATCAACCTCTCCATGCACTAATCTCTTTGAACCATCAAAGGCTCTCACCACAACATCATTGGGTCTCAGCACAAACCCTTCACAGTCAAGCTTATCTAGAGCAATTTTCGACAATACATTCAATGAGGAACCCGTGTCCACCAGTACATGAGATAGAGTAGTGCCCCTACACTCAATGGAGACATGCAGGGCCTTATTGTGGTTCCTTCCGGCAGGAGTTAGATCAGCGTCAGAAAATCCTAGACCATTATCAGTTGTCAGGCTAGCGACACAATTTTCAAACTGGTCAATAGATATTTCCTGCGGCACATGCGCAGATTTCAAAAACTTCACCAAAGCCTTAGTATGGGCCTCGGAGCACAACAACAGAGATAGCATAGAGATCTTGGAGGGGGTGTGCCCCAACTGTTCAACAACATTGTAATCACTCTTACGGATAATTTTTAGCACTTCCTCCATTTCTTTGGAGGGATCTTCGATAATAGTTTCACCCGGGGTCTTCGTTTGGGCAGGCTCAACCACCGGTTCTTTGTCTCGAGTCTCAGTAATTGATTTGGAGGCAGAGATACGAATTAGAGTAGTAACAGTCTTCGGAGAGATTTCTGGGGAGAAAACTCTTCCACTTCGGGTAACCTTACTAGTCCCAACGATATTATCAACATCGAGATTAGTAACTTCAGTAGTCTCATCAGTCAAAGGCTCTTGCTTGACACCATGAATGTAAACATCCGCATCATACTTCCAAGGGATAGCCTTGCTAGAGGAATATGGAAACGGGCCGGGCGTAGTAATAATCAGGGGAGCCACTCTAGGCTCGGCAGTAATCTTCACAGGAACCTTAGAGGTGATCCTCACAGGAGTTTTGGAATTAGTAACCACAGATACGTCCTCAAACTTTATACCTCGGGACAAATTTTCACATAAGCTCTCCATAGAAGGAATCTTCTCAAACAGTATAGTACAGTCGTCCATCAATCGCTGAATGCCCTCTTTCAGCTTCACACAACCATTGGATTGAGATGCACAATAATGACAGTTTTCAACGCAGCCCGGAAATAAACCGGCTTGCAGCAACTTCTTCTTAACAATTGATAGAGGAGTAGTCAAGTCAACCACAGTAGCAGCATAAGAACCATCATCAATAGCACTAACAGTGTCGTCATGATTTGGCATAGGAGCGGTAATCACATTAGGAGTCTTAGGGGGATCAAACTCAATCTCCTTAGCATCAATCATGTCTTGAATCTTATTCTTCAGCGCCCAACAACTGTTCGTATCATGTCCAGGACTATTAGAATGGTATGCACACCTTGCATCGGGATTATAGCTAGGAGCGGAAGTATTAGGATTCCTAGGAGGATCCTTTAAAGTAACCAACTCTGCCTTCAACATAAGCTGCAACGCTTGAGCCAATGACATGTTGATCTTTGTAAACTGTCTCCTGGGTGTATCCTGCTTACGCCGACTAACTTGTTGTTGTTGTGGCGCTGGTGCAGAGATCAGAACTGCCCCAACAGATTGGTTGCGACCTTTCTGGCCGTGTACAGCATTAGATTCCTTCTTCCCATTAGGTGGCTTCTTTGTAGTGTTTGAAGATGTAGCCACTTGTATTTTACCACTTCGAATTCCATTTTCAACACG
Source organism: Lathyrus tuberosus (assembly GCA_022829125.1). Lineage (NCBI taxonomy): Eukaryota > Viridiplantae > Streptophyta > Magnoliopsida > Fabales > Fabaceae > Lathyrus > Lathyrus tuberosus. The sequence continues at coordinate 8,628,333 of JALAZF010000080.1, forward strand.
TTCTCCTGTCAATATCAGCTCGGTGAAACCGGATGACGAGCTTCCAAGTAGATGACTATAGAAAGGACCGGTTAATGTGCTCATGAACATGTCAATCAACTCTCTGTCAGCCAAAGGGGGTTGAACTCTGCTTGCGAGATCTCTCCACTTCTGTGCATACTCTTTAAAGCTTTCCTCAGAACCCATTGACATACTCTGTAGTTGCATTCGGGTTGGCGCCAGATCAGAATTGTACTGGTATTGTTTGTAGAAAGCTGCAGCCAAATCTTCCCATGTACGAATGTTGGTACTTTCGAGTTGATAGTACCATTCCAACTGTGCTCCAGACAAACTCTCTTGAAAGAAATGTACCCACAATTTCTTGTCAGCAGTGTGTGGTTGAATCTTTCGGACATATGATCTCAAATGCAGCTTCGGACAAGAAACACCATCATACTTAGCGAAAGTGGGGATTGTGAACTTATGAGGAATGACAACCTCTGATACTAGACCCAGATCCTCAAAATTCAAGCCAGGCACCTTATTGATTTCCACAGCTTTCAGACGTTCTTCTAATAACTTATACTTCTCATCAGCAGGAGGGTATTGTTCAGCCAAATAATCTTCTTCCTCTTCATCAGAATATTTGTCAGAACCATAGTTGCTTTCTTCCTTAGTTTTAACACTTTTACCATCGTCATCCTGTTCATCGTCTTGATCTACTAGAATCCCAATTTCCTTGACCTGTTTAGCCGGACCTCTGAATCTCCTCCCCAGGTTGATGATGCTAGTTGATTTTCTTTCTTTCTTCTTCTTGGTCAGAAGTGCTTTCAGTTCTTCTTGCCCCTTGGACAAGTTCAGGATCAGCTCTTGGAACTGGGCGTTCTGGGCCTGGAGATCTTTGACGGTTTGCTCGAGAGCCATTTCTTCTGAAATAAACAACGAGAATATGAGAGACCTGTCTTAGAAACCTGCTATGCAATGATTATGAGATGTAGATGCATATGCAATGATTTCAAGGACTTTAGAGTTTATCTTTGCAAACAGAAACAAAAGGGAAACTTTTATTAGTAAACTCAAAATTCAAACTTTTTTTTATATGCCTCTTGGGCTACAATGAAAGGAAATTTCAAAAAGAAAATTTAAAAACGCCTAAGGCCTCAAGTCTCCCACGGGCGCTTCCTCTTTGTGCCGATGTAAGCATTGATGCTCTGCTCCTCATGAAGTAATTTCGTCAACTCCAACACCTTCTTCTCACTAGCATAGAACTGAGTCTCAAAGGTGTCTCTTTCTTCTTTCATCTGAACCCAGGATTTCTGCAGCTCTTCAAGATCGGTAGGCATGTCTGGATGGAGAATGACTTGAGGAACATCTCCCTCAACCTCAGGGTCAACAATCACTGGTCTGACAGCTGGATATGGCATAATAAGATTTCGAGCACGAGTGCGTACCCATCTGAGGTAAGGCTCCAAAGGAATAGAGTTCTTCTGTCCCAAGGTCTTGCTTTCAATCTTGTACACATTATTCCATGCGCGTATAAATCTTTGATGGTAACCTTGAGGATCATCTTCATAATCGAACACAATACCCTGAATAAGCATGTCATGAGGCCCATTCCTTCGAGCATAACCAAACTGGCGCAAGGCTAGCGAAGGATTATAGGTGATGCCTCCCCTAATACCAAGGAGTGGCACATTAGGGAATTCCCTACAATGATCAATAAGAGTGAAGTCTTCAAGAGATCGGGCACACCAATAGATATCTAAATGGGAGAGTGACATTATCCTTCGAGACCACTGCAACCTTTGTTCATTCTTCAATACTGACCGGGGAAGGTGCGAAATAAACCACCTGGCTAGTAAGGGTACGCAGCACATGAGAGTCCCTCGCTCCTTGATAGTACGAGTGTGAAGCGAATGCAGAATATCTCCGAGTAAGGTAGGTACCGGGTTATGAGTCAGAAATATTTTGATGGCGTGCGCGTCTATGAATCGGTCTGGATTAGGGAACAACACCAACCCATAGATCAACAAAGCCAAAACTTCTTCAAAATCATGGTAACTCATAGCTCTTAGGAATAATTGAGCCTTCTCAATCAGGAACTTAGCAAGAAACCCCTTGACTCCACTCTTTGTTTCCCAATTAGATACAATGTCTGACCTCTTCAGATGTAAAGCAGCTGCAATGACTTCAGGCTTTGGAACATTTTCTAGACCGGTAAATGGCATCTGATCGAGGATAGGTATTCCAAGTAACTTAGAGAACTCCTCCATCGTGGGCACCAATTGGTAATCCGGGAAGGTGAAACAGTGGTGCTTAGGATCGAAGAATTGGAATAGGACTCTCATCATGTCTTCTTCAAAACCTGATGTAACTAAGTCGAGTAGAAAACCATGCCTTTTGGTGAATCGAGAACCCTCGGGAACTTTTGAGACCAATTCTTTAAGCTGGGAAGGAACCCTTACAAAGTTGATTCGGATGAAATTTCTAGGAACGGAAGCCATGACCTGCAATCATGAATAAAGATAAATTCCTTGGTCCTTGAAATGGTTAGTGAAAATGATATGTTATGATGTTATGATGTCATGATGTCATGTACATGTTAATAATAAACAAGTAGCACCCACAAACAAGTTATACAAGAGCCTTAGGTTTAAAGGCTTGTATGAAGTCCAAAGGTAAGTACCCTTCCCCACTGAGGTTTAGTTGGCTCAACCTGACCTAGAATAGCAACCGGGTTCTAAAGGACTCATATCACGGATCTTTCTCAAAGGCTTTATTTTAGTGCGACACTCGAGTGGCCGACCAAAACATCCCGAAAGTCTGATCTCAATGAGTGTAGTCTCGAGTATCAACCAAATTTGGAACATGCCAAACCGGCTATATCACTACCTTCTAATAGCCAAGGCTAAGTTCAACTAGGGTTCTAAGGGCAAATTAGTGCTTAATGACACCACGCGGCAGCCTAATGTTATCCCCAATCCAAGCCTCGAGGAACATCAGTACAAACCAAAGTGTCACACTAACGATGGCTACCATATCAACCGTAGCGGTACATACCGTACAGTCTCCTTGGTCTCTTGCCATTTACCTAAGATCCTAGATCCCGGTGTAGGATCATTTACCCAAGTAATACCCCCCAAGACAAAACCCTTAAAAGTAAAGCACACAAAACAGATAATAATTAAATAAGTTAAAGTGATCTAAACCCTAAGGTAACCCCTCTTTTAAGAATGATTCCCCAGCAGAGTCGCCAGTTCTGTAACACGGTGGTTTGAACTGACTTTTAAAATGTTGCGGTAAGCAAGAGTCGCCACCGACTTTTATTTTATCCAATAAAGAAAGGAATAAAAGAACAGGAAAAACCTTTTTAAAAAGATTTTGAGTTCGGGGGGTAAGTTATACAAAAGGAAGGTACGAGCACCTTTTGTATCCATGGTTATCCATGGGCTCTTAATTGCTTAGCTCACTTTACTTTTGTTTAAAAAAAATGGTGTAGTGTGTGATTAGAAAATATTTTCATAAAGACTTTAACTTTGCAATGATCCTCGTATGGATTTATGCAAAGTGTTTAGCTTTGAAAAATGTTTGAAAAGTGGTGTGTAAAGAGTGTTTTTTGAAAAGGGTGAGCAAGCATTTAAGAGTTACTACCCTAAGTTTGTAAGGTCTTTCTTGTTATTTCTTTTCTTTAGGGGTAAGACTGTCCTTACTATTAGTGAGTAAGTAGTCTTTACCTTGGATGTTAAAGAGACGAGTGTAGGGTCATCGTATGGTCATAGAAGGCAACTTGTAGGGGTATCTTAGTAATTTGAAGGGACAATCATCATTTTTCCGTAGGGTCATCGAGGGACAAGATCATTTATTCGTAGGCAACTCGAAGGGGCTATGATCTTTTATTCGAAGGGACTTGATGATTTTATTCGTAGGCAACCTTACTAAGATACCTCTACGCTCGAGGGACTTGACCATTTTAATTGAAAGGCAGCGAAGAGAGGTTACCCTAGAGGTGTAAGTGTGAAGAGTGTGTTGATTCAGTTATTTATCTTGAATTAGGATTATTCTATGTCAGGTTTTAAATCTTGCCATGCAAACCTTAGTTACTAGCAGTTGAATATGTAAAAAAAAAATTAAAGTGCGGGAATTTAAACCTAAGCTATTACATCCCATGAGCAGTTACAATATTTAAAAAAATGCGAGGAAATGTAAATCTACGCTATTACATCTTGTGAACAGTTACAATATATAGGAAAATGCGAGGAATTAAAGTTCTAAATTATTACAACCAAGAAATAATGTTAATGTTTTTTTTTTTTTTAAAGAAAAGGATTTTAGGATTAGTAAATAAAAGATTTTTAAGGTTAATGGTAATAAAAAATTAAATAATTAAGTACAAATTAATCCTAAAGTCTAATTAATTTTAATTAAAACTAATTCTAAATTAATGTCCTTTTGTACCCTTTTTTGCAATGATTTTGAATAATAAAAATAATTAAAAGTCAAAACTTTAATTATTTACAAATTAATTAAGTTAATTAATAAAAATAAAAAAAAGAATCAAAAAGTTGATTAACTAATTAAAAAAAACTAAATTCTAATTTTTTGTTAATTATATACAAATTAAGCTAATTAATTAAAAAAACTTAAATGTCTAATTGATTTTAATTAAAAAAAACTAAAGTCTAAATTAATTATTGTTAAGGAAAATCCAAAAAAAAAAAAAAAAAAAAATTCAAATTCGCCTGGTACTGTTCATCGTCTTCAACCTTTTTCCTGCGAATTCTGCTGCGAATTTTGCTGCGAATTTCCTGCATTTTTTTGAAGCACCATGAAAACACCAAATAAATTAATCAAAAGGCCATGGTTCGATTGGAAACAAGCCCCTGAATCCAATGGTGGCCTTAGTTTTGTCTAAAAACGCATGTATAGTGGGATTCGAAGAACACCCTCTTTGTGCCCTAACAATGGCAAGTCTTGATTCCTGCACCAAAGCTTGTTAGTAATTGATCAAAACCGATCTAAACATCATAATTAATAAGAATATAAACATGAATAACACTTATAATGCATGAAAGATGAGATTTGAAAAGTGAAAATTTCAAGAAATGGCCATGGCTTGATGTGCGCATTTCACTTGCTTCCAACCTTCAAGAGTGATGGGGATTGGCTCCTGGGATTGTTTTGAGACGATTTGGACGTGGAAAAATCGTGAAAACTCGCTATGAAGTGTTTTTATGATTTTTCTAGTTTTGCCTCTTTTTTTGAAAATATTTTTGGGTTGCTTCAAGTGATTTTTCGTGTCCTTCAGGTTTGGATATGGCCATGTATTTATAGGAGAGGAATTAGGTTGAAAAATTCCATGGGCTTGGATCAAAACTTGAATGATAATGAATGGTGTTCAAAACTTACCATTTTCTCCCATTTGGCCATCCAATCTTCCCTTAACAATCTTGCACGAATTTAAATTAGTTAATATGCTCATAAACCTCAATATTTGATTCCATAATCAACCACAAATCAAATCTCTTGATTTTTTTATATTTATTTTGATTTAAATTGAATTTAAAGGATTTAAATCCAATAAAATATGGAATAAATAATAAAAAATCAGAAAATGTGATCAAATGGTCGTGGACCATCTTAAAATGAAGTTTGGGTTGTCACAAAATGGGCCCTTTTGGCAAAAAGTGGAGTTTGGCCATTATTTGCTTTGTGCACCTCCTCAAAATTGTCCAACTTTGGCAATGCATAACTTCCTCAATTTTTATCATTTGGATGAGTTCTTGGACTTTTTAGAAACCTCAAGATGTCCTCTAATCACTCCTTTTGGTCCCATTTCAATTTGATCTCCCATGTTCAAGTTATGAGCTTTTGAAAAATGTTGACTTTTGTTGACTTTCAAAATGACCTATAATGTCTTGGCTCATATCTCCAGAATGAAGCATTTCTGGACTTGGCTTGGGAGACACAAAGTTGTAGGGAATTAAATTTCCTTCAAGATGGACTTTGGTTGAGGAATTTTTGATGAAGTATGTGGAAGTTATGCCTGGTCAAAGTACAGTTGACTTTTCCTACAAAAACCCTAATTTAGTAACTCCCGATTCTTGATGATTCTGAGGTTTCCTTGATGAATCATGATCAACCCTTGATCAAAAGATGAATTTCACCCCATAATCTTGATGTTGACCAAAAATCTTGAGGTTTGACTTTGTGTTGACCACAGTTGACTTTTTGACCAAGTTAACTGATTTTTGACTGTCTGAACATCTGACTGACCAAACTTGTAAGGAAAGTCTTGAAACTTGTTATGAGGATTCTTTGAAGTGTATGGGACACCATGAAGTCCTTTTGAAGCTTTATAAGTTCAATCTACTTTGAGAAGTACACAACCTTAGTTGGATTTATTGCTTAGGAGGAGGTTTAGTCTGATGAAACTTTTGAGTACTCTTGAGCAACTGAAAATTTTATGAATCACTAGGAGACCTCTTGAGGCATATTGTCTTGAATATGTGAGGGGAAATTTTGGGGTACAACAGAGAGAGACGACGAGACTATCCTCCTCGTGAAGGCAAGGGACCTGCTGGTCGTTTTACATAATATACCCTACTAACAGCTCCCCGCGAGCGCATTCTCTCCGAATGCATCTTTGCGGAGTTCAAGCAGGGAAATGTCCGGTTCCCCAAACCAACGTCATCTAAGGGCAACACAGACAAGAGTAAATACTGTCGCTTCCACTGCAGCCACCGCCACGTGACCAAAGACTACGTGTACCTGAAAGACGCTATTGAAATCCTCATCAAGGAGGGTCACCTAAAGCAATATACAAAAAAGGGTGAGTCCTCCCGACGAGAGACTTCGGAGGCCAAAGGAAGCAGAGTCTATGCCGCCCAGTCCTCCCCCTCAGGTCGCTATGTCCATCACGCGGCCAAAGGACTTCATCATCCCCAACCATATTGAGGATCCTCCTCAGATATCCGCGCACAGCACTTAGTAAACCTTCTCGACGGCCATGGTTATCGCGTGTGGGGGATACAGCGAGCTCACGGTAGGGTCGGTCAAGAGAAAATTCGACCAGCTCATCGACTGTAGTCCCGACCAGCTATCCACGCTCGAGAAAGTTCGGGGGCATTCTCAGCCGATCACGTTCTACCGTGAGGAGCTGCCTGGGGGTTCCCTGAACTCCCACATTCCTTTGCTCATCAGAGCGAGACTTGCCAACACCGATGTCCGACGGATCCTGGTCGACCAGGGCAGCTCTGTGGACATCATGTACATCGATTTGTTCAGAGCCTTTAAGCTGGACCAAAAGAACCTGTCGTCGTACGTAGGATCCGACCTGCAAGGATTAAATGGAGCCACCGCCAGACCCTGGGGATACGTGGAGCTTCCGGTCACTTTCGGGGAAGAGGAGGCTTCGAAGTCAATCAAGACTCAGTTTCTGGTAATTAACTGTCCCTCATTGTACCAATGCATACTGGGCAGACCAACCTTAGCGGAGCTGATTGTTGTTCCTTCAACCGTTCATCTCAAGATAAAGTACTATACGGAAAAGGGCCACGTTGCAACATTGCACAGGGATATAGAAGCTGCGAGGAGGTGCTTTGAAGCAGCTACCCGAGGACAAAGCTCAATCGGTGCAGCGCCCAAGGTCGCCAAGCAGGCAAGGGAGGAAGACCATCTCGGTGAGGGAAGTCAGCCTGAGAAGAAGTCAGCTCTCCCAGTACACACAATAGACCTCGACAGCTGGATCTCTGATGAAGGCGAAGAGGATAGCGGTGAAGGCACATCAGCAAGGTCGAGCAGCTCCTCTACACCAGCCATCATGCACCCTGTACCCGATGGTGAGTTCGAGGTTGTTACTTTCAGAGACAACCCGAACAGAGGGGTAAAAATAGGAGCAGTGCTTCCCGACGAGGTATAGCAGCAGTTGAAGACATGTCTGGAAGACAACGCTGATTTGTTTGCATGGAGTGCCACAGACATGCCCGGCCTGGACCCTAAGACCGCATGCCATCAACTGACCATTGACCCAGCTGCTCGAGCCATCGCACAACGCAGGCGCAAGCAATCCGATGAGAAGGCACAGGCTACCGAAAAACTTGTACAAGACCTCTTAGAGGCAAAATTTATCTCGGAGGCCAGGTATACAACCTGGTTGTCCAATATTGTACTTGTCAAGAAACATAGTGGAAAATGGCGCATGTGCATTGATTATACTGATCTCAACCGGGCTTGCCCGAAGGATGCTTATCCTCTGCCCATCATAGATAAGCTCGTAGACAATTTTGCAGGTTTCAAGCTCTTGTCCGTCATGGACGCCTATTCGGGATACAACCAAATCCCTATGGCCGATAAGGACAAGAAATATACCGCGTTCATGACTTCGTCGGGGAACTATTACTACAACGTATTGCCCTTCGGTCTGAAAAACGTTGGGGCCACGTACCAACGTATGATGAACAAGGTCTTCCGATCAGAAATCGGAGACATGCTCAAAGTATACATGGACGATATGATCGTGAAGTCCCGAGAGGAATCCGATCACACAGTCCACTTGCAAAAGGTCTTCGACCAAGGGAGAAAATGCAAAATGCGTTTTAACCCAGAAAAATGCACTTTCGGCGTGCGGGCGGGGAAGTTCCTCGGATTCTACCTCATCGAGAATGGGATAGAGGCCAATCCTGACAAATGTCATGCATTCGCTGAATTTCCCACACCCAGGTCGAAGAAGTCCATACAGTCCCTCAACGGGATGCTCGCTTCACTTTCTCGCTTCGTGGCCAAATCTGCCTAGCACGCTCTTCCCTTCTTTAAACTCCTCAGAAAGGAGGCCACATTCGAGTGGACTGAGGAATGCGAGCAGGCTCTAACCCACTTTAAGCGAGCCTTGTCCGAACCCCCCGTTCTTTCACGTCCAGAGTGCGGGGAGACATTGTACCTGTATCTCTCCGTCACCAGCGAAACCATTAGCGCCGCACTCATTCGTGAGACAACGGACGGGAAAAACCCCATTTACTTTATGAGCAAGGCCTTACAAGGGCCAGAAATCAGATACGCACAGATAGAGAAGGTTGCTCTCGCCCTCGTCATCTCCGCGAGGATGCTGAGGCATTACTTATTGGCCCACACCATAGTAGTGCGTATGAACCAGCCCATAAGACAACTGCTTTGACGGCCAGACATGGCCGGCAGAATGCTCAAGTGGTCCTTGGAGCTGTCAGAATTCGACATCCACTACGAGGGCAGGAAGGTCCTCAAGGCACAAGTTCTGGCCGATTTCGTGGCGGAGCTGACGCCGCCATCATCCACACCAAGTGGAACGTATAGATGGACCATCTACATGGACGGGGCATCCATCTCCACAGGTAGCGGCGTAGGCATCATCCACAAGAACGAGGAGGGAATCTTAATCGAAGTGTCTCTAGTCCTATCCTTCCCTACGTCTAACAACCAAGCTGAGTACGAAGCTTTCCTCGTAGGATTACGGCTGGCCGAAGACTTGGGCGCCAAGCAGGTAAAGATTTTCACCGATTCCCAGCTCGTAGCATCTCAAGTACGAGGAGAGTATTAGGAAAAAATGATCAGTTGGTCAAATATCTGACGCTGGTGATGGAAAGAATTACTAAGTTTGACGCGTGGGAAGTCCACCATATTCCTCGCGAACGAAACATGCGGGCAGATGTCTTGTCAAAACTGGTTAGCACCAGAAAGAAAGGCGGTAATAAATCCTCCGTACAAGAGATACTCGCTCGACCAAGTATTGAGAAGCCATCAGAGCTGCTCGACGTTAACGCCGTTAGAGACAGCAGCTGCTGGATGACCCCAGTGTACAATTACCCTACCACGGGGGAACTGCCCAAGGATAGCAAATAGGCTAGCGTGACTAAACGAAGAGCGTGCTCAACGTACTGGTCGAAGACAAACTCTATCGACGGGGATTCTCCATCCCCCTCCTGAAATGCGTTGAGGAGGACAAGGTCCCCAAAATTCTCCAAGAAATTTATGAGGGCATCAATGTGAAGCACTTGGGAGGGAAGTCATTGGCACAAAAGGCCCTGCGGGCAAGATACTATTGGCCGACCATGCAACACGATGCTAAGGAGCATGTCCAAAAATATGACTGATGCCAGCGCCACGGGGACATGCATTTGGCGCCCCCTAACGAGTTGAAGACCCTATCCTCGCCTTGGCCCTTCGCCTGGTGGGGGATGGATATACTCGGCCCCTTCACAATGGGGTCTTATCAAAATAAATTTTTGATTATGGCCGTCGATTACTTTACGAAATAGATCTAAGCCGAAGCTCTCGCCAAGATCACAACCTTCAACATACTTCATTTCTTCAAAAGGAACGTCCTCGCATGATTCGGAGTACCCTAGGCCCTTGTGACCGATAATGTAACCCAGTTCACGGACAGGAAGTTCCAAGACTTCATCGCCAAACTAGGCATGAAGCAACACTTCACTTCCGTCGAGCACCCCCAGACTAACGGGAAACCAGAGGCTACGAATAGAGTAATCCTTTGGGGTCTAAAACGAAGGCTAGGCGAAGACAAGAAGAGGTGGGTCGAGGAGTTGCAAAACATGCTCTAGGCCTATAGAACAACCCCGCACTCCACCACCGGGGAAACCCCTTTCTGACTAGCTTAAGGAACCGAGGCGGTGATACCGGTGGAGATCAGAGAACCTTTCAGACGAACGGAAGCTCCTCTAGACGAAGAGATGAACGACGAGGCTTTAAGAGAAGAGCTCGACCTGGTCGAAGAAATACGGCCAGGAGCAGCTCTCTGTGAGGCTTCGCTAAAACAAAAAATAACCTTGCGCTACGACGCTAAGGTCATAAAGCGCGACTTCCCCGTTGGCAGCTTGGTCCTACGCAGAAACCAAAAGGATTTGTACAAGGGCAAGCTGGCCGCAAACTGGGAAGGACCCTACAGGGTCAAGTCAAAAACAGGCACTGGGGCCTACTACCTTGAAACTCTGGACGGAGAACCATTTGCTCGACCATGGAACGCTGAAAAGCTCAAAAAATATTATAGTTAGGACCAACCACAAGGTCAGACTAACTACCGACGAGATCACCCCTAACGGGGAGACGGCTCGGCCACGGGATCGTGCCCCGGTGCACGCACGATCCCTTACCTTACAACGTCGGCCAGTTTTTGCTCATGGGACGAGCAGACTCTGTGCACAACGGGGATACCTCAATCGAGCTCCGCCATTGCCGCACCATTAAGGCAAAACACCCAGCTCGCGATGGGAACAGTCCAAGCCTATAGGATTAGTACCTCGACCGAGATCCTAGTCCCATCATCGGCGAAACTACTTCGCCTCCTCGACGAGTCTCCCAAACTGTCGAGCATAACAAGATCAAGTCGAGCAAAGCGTCCATACTTAGCATTTAAACGATAAAAGCATACATAAATAAATGCATCAAAGACAATGCCAAACGCAAAATATTTGTATAATTTCGGCCACAAGGCCAGAATATGTCAACAGTACAAGAAAAAGGATGTGCCTAACAAAATGTTACATATCAAAAGGCACGCAGGCCCACAAAATACAAGTACAACTTCAAAACAAAAACTAAACTGCATCGCCAGGAATCTCTGAGGGAACCACCTCACCGTTGACAACCACATTGAGAACGCCCATCCCCTCGGTCAGTAGCTGGACGTCGGAGTTAAGGGCTTTCAACTGCTCCAAAGCAGCGTTGAAACTAAACTCAGCTGGCCCCAGATTATCCTGCTCAAGAAGACGGATCCTCTCGACTAGGTCCTTCCGCGTCTTCAGAGCCTTCTCATCGTCGGTCTCATCCTGACCAACCGCCGATGATCCCTCCAGCCCGGCTATCTTCGCCTTCAGGCGGGCATTCTGATCATTTACTTTGGTCAACTTCCCCTGCATCTGGGTTACTTCCTTCTGAATTTCTATATTGGCATCCATATTGCCTTGAAGCTTCTTCAGATCGTTGTAAATTTCTGCGTTTTCCAGCTCCAGGTCGGAGATCTTAGCTTTTGCCCTCTTAAGGTTGGCAAGCGGAACCATCTCTACGTCCCCGAGGGCCAAAGCCACCTCCAGTACTCTGATCATAGTCGCCGCATCCTGACAGAGAAGCTTCCTCCGCACCTGAGGGTCGGAGAATAGGATGGCCGAAGCATCAAGTTCAGGAACAGCGATAAAGCTCTCCCCGTCAAAAAAATTTCCCTGAAGATGTCACGGAGGCAACACGAATCTCCCCCCGATGAAACCGCCCGAGCAACCAGCCGGCGAAGAGCCAACATCATCCTGTTTCCTCTTATAGGTCGTGTCCGGGGTTAGAGGGGTTGAAGTGGTCCCCGGGACAGAGCCAGTGCCGCCCACAAACTTTTCCAATGTAACTTGCTGCTTCGCAGCACCAGTCTTCGGCACTAGGGGAACCTTCTTCAGGTTCTTGGCCGCCTGGGACCTCACTAGATGCTCCCTCATTTCCGACATTTTCCTTGCAAACATAAAAGAGGAGATTAGCACGATTGGGCGAAAATTTTAAACACGGGCAAATGAACAAGTTATACCGAGGAGCTGGAACGCAACGTCATCGGTTTCGTACTCAAGAAGGGCCCTAATGTTAATATAACGAGCCACCCGAGCAGGATCCCCGTCCTCTTCGAACAACTCTTTACCATCCCTGTCCACCACCAAGGCAGGACTAAAAGTCTCCACGTATGCATGCAAAACTCGGTAGGACTCCTTGTCCCCGTCACAAAGCTGCTCGTGCTTGATGAGGAACTGATCGGTCCTATATCTGAAATGGGCATGCACCCACTCCAAAGGGAACTTGGAAACAACCTTCTCAACTTGCTGACCGTCAACCTCCACGGTCTTAAGCATAGAAATGGATCTCCTAGCCACTTCAGAGACTGGTTTCACGACCAAGAACCTGTCCTTGAAATGTTAGACAGATTCTGAGTACGACCAGAAGAGTCTGCTCTACTGATTGAATGACACCCAACTTTTCTTCGGGCCCACTGTGCTCCGCTGGATTTGGAAAATGCAAAAGAAAAGGTCCACGGTTTCCCCGACCTTCAAGTAACGGCATACCAGCTCAAAGGCACGAATAAACACCAATGCGTTCGGATGGAGTTGGGCAGGGCACAACTCCAAGTGGAAGAAGATGGCTTCCTGGAAATCGGTGAAGGGCAAGCGATATCTCACCTCCACAAAGGCGAACTCGTACATGGGGAACCGCATCCTCGAATATACCGAACATATTCGATCGTTCTCTGTCAGGCAGATAGCTCTCCAATGCACCGGCGCACCTTCAGCCCGATCTTCTAGATAGGGAAACTCCTGAGCTTCCTTTTCAGTAAACGTCGACCTCGTCGACAGGGGTTCCTGGGCGATCCACTTGAGGTCCCCCTCAGCTACGTGGACATTGGCATAATCTACGGGCTACTCCGCCTCCTCGTGCGCAACCCCAATGTCGGGTACGATCCCTTCGCGTTGGTCAACCATTTCACTTGAAAAGCAGAGGAAGAAAAAGTGAATTCGACGACAAAGATCGAATCCACCCTTCCACCACTAGTCAAGTGAAAGGGCGAGGAAGAAGTCGAGGATAACCTCGAGCCCTAGTCGACCACGACAGAATACGGCGACTTCACTTTCCCCTACAACAGGGACGAGTCTCTGCGACTTTACGAAGACTCTTTGAGGAGGAGCTTACTTGACAAAATAAGCTCGTCGCATGAAAGCCAAAGTTTCACGTCGAACAGGCCTAATGCCTGACTACAAACCAGAAACTAATTCTAACCAGAATTTAGGAAGATCTACATGATCCTACGTCATATTCATGGACATTCATCCTATTTTCTTCATGTTCTTCATGATCTTCATGAGTTTTCCAGAAATTCATGTGTTCATCGAAGAACACATGAACATTCATCAGAAAGTTCATAACTCACCGGAAAACTCATGAGAATTTCCAGAAATGAAGAATGCCATAAAAAATCCTAAAGGGAGATGAAGAACTTACTTGATAAGTACAGAGGTAGAAGATAAAGATCGACGGTGGCGTTGTAACTCCGACGAGAGCACAAGTTATAGAGCAAAGAGGTTTGGGGAGAAGAATTTGAGTGAAGTATTCAAATGGATCCCCTCTTCCCCCTTTTTATGAGCACTTCCTCGCTTGGGAAGCGCAAAGGTCATCATAGCCTAGGCCTCTTGCCTGACAAGAATTGAATGCACCACCACATATCAAAAAGGGAATCTTTGTTTGGCATTCCCAAAGCTTGGCGGTACAATCGCCAAAGTCTTCCACAGCCCCCGCAAGCACATCTTCCTCGACCATAGACACAAATCAATATCCTCGTCAAGGCTCATCGACATAAAAACACAGGTTTCGCGGGCACGTTTCCTAAACCTGGTCGACAGAAAACGCCGTTTTCACGAGGATATTCCAGATCTGGTTGACGTAAATACGCTACTTCCGCGGGCACGCCCTCGCATACGAAAGGTTGTCGGGTTGCTAAGCAACCAGTGTCGACCTCATTAACCGCCGAACAGGTGAGGGAATATCCCCGAACTTTGTCACCCAAAGGTAGCAGACCACGAGGTTATCTCAAGTCATCACTCTTCCTCAGAGCAAAGACTTGGGGGGCTCCTGTTCTGGACTGGGCAGGTGCTTGGCCCACAGCAGGGCAAGGCCCAATCCAGTCCAGCTCTTGGCAAGGCCCAATAGCCAAAACTAGTCGTTGGACACAATATGAATGTTGAGGACATGCCCTTCACGCATTTGACAGTTCACGCAATCAACTGTTTCCCTGAATCTCACGGAAACAGTTGGACCAGGTCAAAGGGTCACGCGCCTAACCCTCCACCCGGCAGTCTCCCATTGGTCGACCAGATATTTCGGCCACATGGGAGACCTTGGCCCCGTGCTGGGGGTTACTTCTATAAATATCCTCTCATTTGAGAGGGGCAGGTTTGATCACTATTCAATACTTAAAATCATACCTTAGTACTTGCTTTTCTCTCTTGTCCAATCACTTACTTTGGCATCAGAGTACCTTGCAGGTACAACCCCCCTTTTCTCTCCTACGAACATCAGCACCTGGCCTACGCGAAGGCCACAACGATCCAGTCTGATCACCTCATATCAGAATACTATAAATGTTATATTTTAGTTTCGGGAGACTAACATAGTTGAAATGTCATATTTATCACGTGCTATTTTTGAAGTCTAATTTCTAATTTGAAAAAGTTACTTTGTCAAAAGGAAGACGAAAAAAATCTCTTAAACTTTTTATTGTGGGTTTTTTTTTTGACAAATGGAACATTGTTATGAAACTAAACAAAACAATATAGATATCAAAGAGAGGAAGAGAAGAGAAAAGTAATCTCATATTATCTTCTGCCAAAAAGTACATTTTATGTTGCAATATGGACCTATTTATAGGGCCTAAGGGAGATGGGAAGTCACACTTATTAATAGGGAATATGAAGATGAAAAGAAGAATAAGAATGGACATCCATTATTATTTTTATTCATAACACTCTCCCTTGGATGTCCATTAAGGATATGCCTCGTTAAAACCTTACTAGAAAAAACCCAGTGGGAAAAAATCTAGTGAAGGAAAAAGAGTACAATATCCTTTCATTTCTCCCCCTCAGCTGAACAATCATTTCTTCGATGAAGACCAATCTTTTGTACTAGTTGATTAAAAATTCTACTTGGGAGTGACTTTGTGAAAAGGTCTGCAAGATTATCACATGAACAGATTTGTTGAATGCTTATATCACCACTCTTTTGAAGATCATGAGTAAAAAAAACTTTGGAGAAATGTGTTTTGTCCGGTCTCCTTTAATGTAACCATCTTTCTATCGTGCGATGCATGCAATATTATCTTCATATATGGTCGTTGTATTTAATGTCTCAGAAGATAAACCACACGTATTTTGGATGTGTTGAATTAAGGATCTCAACCAAATGCATTCTCGACTTGCCTCATGTAATGCTAAAAGTTCTGCATGATTAGATGATGTTGCTGCTATGGTTTGTTTGACTGATCTCCATGAAATAGTTGTACCCCCACATGTAAACAAATAACCTGTTTGTGATCTACCATTATGAGGATCTGACAAGTAACCTGCATCTATATAACCTGTTAATCCAAATCTAGATACTTTGCTATAAAACAAACCCATGTCTATTGTACCTCTAAGATAACGGAGTATATGTTTGACTCTGTTCCAATGTCTTCATGTTGGTGAAGAACTATATATTGCTAATAGATTGACAGCAAATGATATATCAGGACGTGTATAATTAGCAAGGTACATTAGTGCTCCAACTGCACTGAGATATGGTACTTCAGGACCAAGCAATTCTTCATCCTTTTCTCGAGGTCTGAAAGGATCTTTCTCCACATTTAATGATCTAACAACCATTGGAGTAGACATCGGGTGACATTTGTCCATATAGAAGCGTTTTAACACCTTTTCTATATAGCCTTCTTGATGTACAAATATTCCCTTGTCCAAATGTTCAATTTGCAAACCTAGACATAATTTTGTCTTTCCTAAGTCCTTCATCTCAAACTCTTTCTTTAAACAATTCATAGCTTTTGGAAGCTCTTCAAGAGTTCCAATAATATTTATGTCATCCACATAGACAACTGTTATTGCAAATTCCTTTCCTGATCTTCTTATAAAAATACAAGGGCAAATGGAGTTATTTGTATATCCCTCTCTAAGCAAATATTCACTGAGACAATTATACCACATTCGTTCAGATTGTTCAATCTTATGGAGTAGCTTTCTCGAGATTCAGAGTTGTGTGCATCTGGTATATTGAAACCTTCAGGGAGTTTCATGTAAATTTCACTATCAAGTGATCCATGCAGATAAGTTGTTACAACATCCATCTTGTGCAAATTAAGACCTTCATGTGCTACAAACTTAATTAAATATCAAGAATTGAATTGTATCCACTACAGGTGGATATGTTTCATCAAAATAAATCTTAGGTCTTTGTGAAGATCATTGAATAGCAACCCAAGCTTTGTATCTCACAATTTCACCATTTATTTTACCTTTTCACAAACAAAGTCATTTATATCCAATTGGTTTTACACCTTCAAGTGTTCGAACTACAAGTACAAAATCGAGTCACTTGTAAAGTGAGTTTAATTCGTCTTCAATTGAATATATTCATTTTGGCCAATTCTCACTTTGTCTACAATCTTTGATAGACTTTGATTCATGATCCTCATTATTATGTATTATAATATAGCGCTATATTGTATACAAAGACATTGTCAACATTGACTTTATTTTGGTTCCATCATATTCCATTCATGACATAATTTATCGAGATCTCCTAATTTTCATAAATTTCAGGTACCTGGTTAGTTCTTCCGGAACTCAAAATTAAATTATGTCAAAGTGCTCTTAGAGTTTTCATATCCTCATTTGGGTCATTTTTAACTTTAGTTTCTTTTCTTGGTAGATGACTTTTAACACCGGAACCGACTTTTCTACCACGCTTCAGGCGCAGCTATAACTCATTTGCAATATTATATTGTCCAATATTAGAATCCACCTTGAGTGGAATATTAGCAGCTAATAATTTGTTTCATAAACTTTACAAATTAATTGTGTTTTGAACTTCGAGGATCAAAATTATATAATAATATTTTATTTCAAATTGTTCATTTGAACTTCTGGTTCACACTTTGAGCTGCTTATTCTCTCCCCCTAATGTTGGGAAAATTAATTTATCAATTGATAATAAGCCTACTGAGCTTCAAGCACATATCCAATTATTGGACCAAGATAAACCTCAAATACGATATTCATGTAAAATGAATTTTCTCAACATTCTTTCAAAACTCATCTTAGCGTACTATATTGAAGCAATTGAATAATTACAACACATCCAAAAGTTTACTTAGATGAGAAGTATTAGATTATGAACCTAAAATAATTTGTAAGTTAAGGGGAGAATTATCATGCACTAACTTGTTGGCTTAATGTGAATAAATATCTTAATACCATACTTTGTGTGTTTCAAATATCTAATTTAGAATTGATGATCTCACAAGTATCAACTATATAACCAACTTTAGACGTCTAAAGAATGGATCTTCAAGTCCATTTTTTATGAGCATGTTCTTCAAGATGTTCAATATTAATTTTTGTAATATATGTGATACTTATCAAGGAATTTCTGAAAAATCCAGAGAACATGATCTTAGTCTAATTAGTTGAGAAAATAATTTCACAAACTTCTGGCTGTGAATAGACATATGCACGATCTTTTAGTCGATGCAACAATTAATGTCATAAAAACTCAATTTCTCAAATTTTCCTTTAGAAACACACAAATTTTATTAGCCTTGAAGAAACTTCTGGTTCTTCAAAACTAGTTCTCACATCATAATACATCTGAGATGACCCAACCGATTTTGCCAACAACACGCTTAAGTGTGATTTGTAAACATCTGGTTTACCATAATACATATGATTCTATTCTTCTAATTTGTTTCAATCTCTAGTAAATATAAAATAATCTGTATATCATATATATTTTTCAATCTTAATAAATTTACATTTATTAATATTATTCATGCAATCCTTTTGTGATTGTCAATTTTTCTAAGATCCATGAAAATCGTCATTGATATTTTTCTGATCAATGGAGACAGAATAATTATTTTCATATTAATCATCAAGGGATAACCATTTTTTGATAAATGAATACAATTAATTCATTCTTTAATCAATCCTCTAGGGATCCTTTATAATATATATAATTTTTTTCCGAAGGGTAGATCATAGATCTTCAACCAATGATAAAGATAAATAGTTTTCGTGCAATCCTCCGGGGATGTATTATAAGTTCTTCAAGAACTATATTTCATGAATCTTGATCAGTTCTTCAGGAACTATATAATATATTATTATTTTGCTACTCTGACCCTCTTTTTCATTCTTTTAAACATTTTTCCACTTCTGGTGGAAATATGTGTTCTTATGATTACCATTGCGACCACGATCAAAACCAGGACCATGAGCATAATTACGACCACGACCACGACCACGTGCGCATGCACGACCACGACCACGGTTTTTCCCATAGTGATCGTGCCTTGCCACATTCACTTCTGGAAATGGAGTTGTACTAGTGGGATGAGCCTCGTGATTTTTCATCAATAGTTCATTATTTTGCTCAGCCACAAGAAGACAAGATATTAGGTCAGAATATTTATTAAATCTTTTTTCTCGATATTGCTGCTGCAGGAGCACATTGGATGCATGAAAAGTGAAAAATGTTTTTTTTTTCTAACATATCTTCATCAGTTACTTTTTCTTCAAATGTCCATTTTGTGTATTGAATAAAATATTAAGTATTAAATATTATAGTGAGATAATTATCACAAAGGAAATATTAAATAATAACATTTTTGTAAATTCCAATATTTAAAATAACATAGTAAACTGGATTGTTAAATTAGTCTTAAAATTATCTACTTAAAAAAATATCAAATTAGTGACAAAATACATCTTTCATTTTTTTTTATATAATCTAAAATCTAAATTGCTAACTCGATCAAAAACATGAAATAATAATATTTCAAACAAATTTCAATCTCTTGATACAATTAAATATAAGGATTAATAAATTTCGGTATTTTAAAATAGCAACTCTATGAGAAACAAAAATTTTCCCTTTAACTATTTATTAAAGGTGCTTTAAACAAACTATTTTAGTGCAATACTTTATTTCTGTTTATCAGTTACTATTTTTATATTAATTGGTTGAATAATCAATTTTTAGTAAATGATAGGTCATAATAATAATATTAATAATAGTATATGAAAAAGTCATAAAATATTATGTTTTTTTGTATTTTTTTTTTTGACAGCATGTTTTTTTGTATTTTTATGCCCCTTTATAACCACCATTAATCCTACCTTCATTATTTGGTCACTACGATTACTACCGATTTCACCTATTCATTCTTTTCTAAAATTTTTCATAATGCCTTCTATTGCTAACAACTCCAATCAATAAGAGATTTTTTTTCTCTGTAGATTTGTTTATTTTATTATTACATTTTTCATATTCAGTTATTCTATTTTCATTCTATTTTGATGTAAAACACATTATATGTTTTTGCGAGTTCTTCAAGAACTATACAATGTTAGTTTGCTAAACAAACATTATGTTGCAATATAGATATCAAAGAGAGGAAGAGAAGAGAAAAGTAATCTCATATTATCTTCTGCCAAAAAGTATATTTTATGTTACAATATGAACCTATTTATAGGGTTAAGGGAGAAGAAAAATCACACTTATTAATAGGAAATATAAAGATAAAAAAAAATAAGAACGGATATCCATTATTATTTTTATTCATAACA
Organism: Lathyrus tuberosus; assembly: GCA_022829125.1. Classification (NCBI taxonomy): domain Eukaryota; kingdom Viridiplantae; phylum Streptophyta; class Magnoliopsida; order Fabales; family Fabaceae; genus Lathyrus; species Lathyrus tuberosus. The sequence goes on from JALAZF010000080.1 coordinate 8,648,711, forward strand.
AACATAATAATTTAAAAGAAATAATTATCTTATACAAGCTTTTGATTCTCCGTATTTTGTTCAAAATAAACTTTCTCTATAATCTTCATATTTTGATTATCCATCATTTCAAAATAAATTTTATTTAGTAAAATAACAGTTATTTTAAACGGATGAAGTATTTTTCTCTTAATAAAGATACCACAGTGACATGTGATAAGATCAAAGTATCACACTGACAAATCAATACTAGTGCAGAGACATGAGACATGAGACATGAGACATGAAGGTTAAATTATCTCCTCATATGATCTACCTCTAAGTGGTAAATTTGAACCGATCGACATACTATTTTATTTTATGCAAATAGGTCGGATCAGGTTGGGTGTCGGATTGATTCGATTGTTTATTTTGGATAGTATATAGTTATTTTAGTCTGGTTTGGATGCTTATTTTAGACTCGACAAAACCGAAACCGACCGAACTTAATTAATATATATTTTATTTATTTTTATTGCTATATGACTGATTCACTATAAAAGTGAGATATATAATATTACAGAGTATTATCATTTTTATAATTTAATAATGATATTGTGTATTTCCAAAAATATAAAACATGCAATATAAAATTTTGAGTATTATTTAATTTACGGTTTAAAGTATCATAATGACCGAACCCGGCCGATTGTCCACCACAATTTCTAAATTTTAAAATTAAGAGGATACAATTTGTCACTTTTTATCCTAGGTCTACAGTTGAAGTCGGTAGTAGATAATTAAATTTGGGTTTTAGGTACTTAATAAAATAATATGAATTAGAAATGAAATTCTATAGGGTTCTTGTGTATTAGTCATTTACTCAAAGTCACTAACTGACAATTAGTTTTTTTCCCGTCTATCTCCTATTGATAAAAGATAAATTTAACTGTGCTGCATTTTGTTTACATAATTTTTCTTGCCTGTTAACCAATAACAAGTGATAAAAGTTAAAAAAAAAAAAATTTTAACAAATTTTTCAACTCATTTTAAACAGATTTAAAATAGGTTCTGGAAATGAAAAATAAAAAAGGTACAATTAACTAGTGATACATAATAATGTTGACCAACAAATGCAAAGTCAATTTTTTACACAATATCAAACAAGGTGAATTCTTATCTAACCATTTCAAAAAGTTGGGTAGAGTTATCTATAGAGTAAATTAGGCTATATTGCATTAGAAATCTACAAAATTTAAATCATTAAATAAATAATTAAGTATAATAAAATGATATGACATTAGTGGATTGGTTGAAGGTAGACTACCCAAC